>JARFIW010001092.1:2300000-2753297 GCA_036346225.1 Platerodrilus igneus
ATATAATGTTAATACAAATAATACTGCTTAGGTTTGTAATTTAAACCAAAGTAGAGTAGATTGGCGGGCGGAAAATCGTGAACAGAATCATCGGGGTAATAGCCGTTCTGACAATGGCCCTAGTTCTTCTGATCAGAGGAAGTATCGACTATTTTAATTCAGGTTTAAATTGGGTGGAAGAAAATGGGGAGCACGAGAGTACTGAACCTGTCGCTTTAGTACCTATTGTGCATATAGTAGTTTGTGATAATGTTAAGGCAAGGATATTAGTTGATTCAGGTTTGCAAATAACAGAAATTTCTGTCAAGTTTTTAAAAAAATTAGAGGGGAATAATTTCCTAGTCCCGTTAGTACCCTGCAAAAGCGCTACTTTGACGGGAGCTTGGAGTAATAAAAGTATAAAAGTTTGGGAGCAAGTTTGTTTATCAGTAAGTATAGGAGGAATGGAATTTCAGTATCCATTTTTGGTGGTACCTAATTTGGTCAGGGATGTTATTTTAGGTTGTGATTGAATGCAGGACTGGGGAGTCTCGATAGATTTCTTAGCAAATACGGTTGGAAAGTTTTCGAAAGGTCTACAAGAAGTAAAATTTGTAGGTGAACCTATATCAGGGGTAAACATTTCAGTTACAGAAATAAACGATGAAAACTACGAAACTAAAAGTAAGAAAAAAATTCCAGTCTCGTATTCTGAAAAAGAAATTATTGAGGTAGCTAGTAGGGCGGAGTCGTTTTCTATCGAGCAAAAAGAGGAATTAAATGTTATTGATGGCGTATAAAGGTATTTTCTCAAATCAACTGGGGCTTATTAAGGGGTATGTACACGAGATTAATCTAAAAGATGAAACTCCCTTTTATTGTAAACAGTATCCTATGCCTCACGCTTTTCGTGAGGAGGCAAAAAGGCAGATTAAAGAAATGGAGGAGTGGGGGGTAATCGAAATGCGCTGGACCGAATATGTTAGTCCGTTAATTACTGTTAGTAAAAGGACGTTTTACTCTTAGTGCGAGAGGAACATGAATCAAATGGGCATTTCGGGGCAGAAAAATATTTCCAATCCCTGCAAGAATTTTATTACTTTCCGAAAATGCGTCGCCACGTTCGGAAAATTATATCAGGCTGCCAATTAATTATGTCAGCAAACAAAAATATCTTGTCGTTTAGTTGGTGAAATGTATAGTGTCATCCTGAATGGAATCAATCAGGTACTATGTGTGGATCTAATGGGCCCTCTGCCAAAATCTACTTCGGGTTGTATATATTTGTTAGCATTTGTTGATGCATTTAGCAAATACGTTGCGTTGTATCCGTAGAAAAGAGCTTCAATGGTAACTGTTGTTCGTTGCTTGAGGAAGTATATCGAAGGAGTAGGCAAGCCTCGGGCTATATTAGCTGACAATGGCAGCCAATTTATAAGTTATGGGGTAGAACGTTGTCTGATCTAGGCATCCAGGTATCCCACACCTCGTTGTATTTTCCCAAAGGAAACGACGGAAATAGTTAATCGGAAGATAGAACGCCTCCTTAGGACACTTTGTTTTGCTAAACACACAAAATTGGCTAGTTGACTTAATAAGGTGCATCACAGTGGAAGAAAGTCAGTTTATGTGAAAATATTATTAAACTTTTGAACTTGAATAAGGTTGAAGTTGTCTGGGAGAAAATGGTACTTCTGGCTCGTGAACAGTGGCTGTCAAAGGCTGAGAAACGTAAAATCCGGCATGATGTAACAATAAAATTAAAGTAAATTTTGATGTTGGTGAAAAGGTGTGGGTGCACACCTACCCGCAATCTTCGCTAGAATTGTGTGAAATAAAGAAGTTTTTCTTGCTCTACAATGGGCCGGGTACTGCTGTAGGGAAGAAGGGGGCTAATTCATATGTAGTTTATTTGGACGAAGGTGATGTTAATTTAGGAATCCAAAATGTTTGCAATTTAAAGAAATACGTAGCGCCTGTGAATGTTTTATAATTTGACGTAGCCTGTGGCTATTGTCTTTATGTATCATGTAGGCTTTTAGTTTGTAAGTTATTTGCGTGCTTAATGGTATTGATCTCTCGTTGTTATTACTCTTCACGATCAATAGGGGGATTATGTAACAGACCCATTTGCATGTATTACTTATGTATAAAAAATTATTGGAATATTTAATTAATGTAAGTAGGTTTTGGTTTAGAGACTTACAGTTAATAAAACGTCAAAGGAAGTCGCGTTTTAAATTTAGATTGATGTACTTAATTGTTATTTAGTAATATAAAATAATAATTATTTAAAAGTGTAAACAATCATTATTAGTAGTTTTGGGTGCGTTGGTGTTGTAGGTGATCGTAGCAGGAAAATTAATAGCTTAATTTCACGCTGCTGTTGAATCCTGTGGAGTAAAGATTGAAATCTACTTTATCTGAAGCTCACTGATAGTAGACCGAAATCGTGGACCAGCAGATATCAATGTAAGTGATGCTAAATGCTTTGGTTGCAATTTACTTGTGTTAAACTGTACTTTTAATGTGTTGTAGTTGTGTGCAATGCTCATGCTCTGGCTACTGGCATTATTGACATTGAGGTAAGAAATTGGTCTTGTATTTATTATGGCCCAGTTGTCCCTTAGTTGTGTTAACTATTGTAGTGATACATAATGATATTTTGGAGTTATTTAAGCCGCTTATAGACCCTTGTGCATCATTTGCGTTCAGTAATTAAGAAACTATTAGGCCAGTCAACTGTTTTCTTTGCTCTAACTCGCCCCTTGTGATAATTAATAGTGTCTCAGGGTTATTAACATCCAGACCTTTACAAGGGTTCAACACCCAAACGTTGAGATAGGGCATATACTTGTGACTCCTGCTACTCATTGTATAGCAGAAAAGACAGTTTGAACCGACATCTCTTTAATGTGTACAAATTGGTTTCGCCGACAAGTTGTAAGGCGCCATCTCTATCTGATCCTTCAACTTCTACTGGAATCAAACTTGGAGTTATAACTTCAATAGATAACTCTATCCCGAAGAAAGAAGCTATAGATATTAGGTGTAGCATGGTATATATATATATATATATATATATATATATATATTTATGTGTATTATATTATATATATTTATATATATATATATATATATATATATATCCCGAGTCGATGTATGCATCACCTCAACACACTAACCCACATAAAACTGCTGCTGGTGGTAGTGTTGCTGGGGATGCAACAGTACAAACCATTCATTCCCCTTTCACGTCTAGGATGGCCACCCACCGGGTGAAGAATGTACAAGGTATTGTCAGTGTGCAGGAGTTCTTATACAACCGGGTAGAACGCTTTATACAATTAGTTGGTGACAAGTTGAAGCTCCACATAGCAGTCAAAGTAAACTGTGAGTTGTACGAACTTTACAGCAAGATGGGAGGTGTAGAGGATATAGATGATGTTAAATTATTCACACTAAAAATCATCCCATCACCCAATCAAGAGACTTGCAATAAGACTACAACTCATTATTGAGGGGCGATGTCTGTAAAGTTCGAGGAGTTTCATGAAAAGGAATCGGTGAGTTTTCTAAAGAGAAGTAAGTATATAAGTTTTATCTTTTTTTAGGTTGGACTCTTAAAAAGGTTCTACACTTGGATATAAATATTAACGAGTATGTTCTGCTACTTGGATCTCGTATATAGAACTACTAAAATGAGTCCGGGAGTAGATGGCTGTAGTCAACATTCAAAACCATGACGCCACCTGTTCATCTAAGATGAAACAATCCAAATAGGATATGTAATTATCCTGGCTACAACACTATTCTAAACTTGACAGGTATCGAGCTCCCTGTCAAGATCATCAATATTCCGAAATTTGAGCAATTGAACATCAGCATCAACATTTTTGGGGCGGAAGATAAATCTATCATGGAACTATTACACTATTCCCAGCAGAAGAAGGTGTAACCTGTTATCCTCCTGTACATTCAGGATAGCCTGAACAAGTCTGAACCGATTGGTTGGATAGCAGTTAACCATGCAAGCGAATCAAAAACTTCTTTGCGATAAGTGCTTAGTATATATTCGAAGACATGAAGCTTTTTCACAACATCTTGAACATGACTGCAATCATGTAGTGACAAAGATGCCAAATGCCTTCAACAACGTTCTCAAGCTTGGAAATGTTCGCAAACAGCTGCGAGTACCATTTGTTATCTATGCAGACTTTGAATCTACATTTAAACCAATTAGCTCAGCTACATCTGATGATTTCATCTCGTATACCAGCAGTATGCAATTGCACAAACCATACAGTTTCGCATACTACGAGAAGAATGAAGCAAGAGGCAAGAAGATTGTGGGAAATTCTCAAAATCAATGTATCCATGGAGCCTCTGGAACCTCTAGATGAACTTTTCTTCCACCTTGTCACGGACTGTGGTATATGTAATAAACCTCTAGGAGATGATAGGGTGAAAGACCATAACTGCCTAAATGGAAAATTCTGCTTTGCCGTTCACCTCAAATGCAACATTGAATACAGGATGTCCAGCTTCATCCCTGTTGTATTCAACAACTTAAGCGGTTATGACTCTCACTTTATTGTGAAGGAAATAGGTTGTGATAGGGAGATAGTGACCGTTGTCTCTAACAACAAAGAGATGTTTATTTCATTTACAAAACACGTGAGACTGTATGGTGACGAACCTGAAGAGGATGTAGATGATGAGGATGATATCACAGGCGTTGTCATGTATCCAGCTGCATTTGATAGACTCGTAGCGGTTTATGGCATCCAGTTTGGATATGTTGACCAAGAACTTAAAGCCAAAACAATTCATTGAACTTCGAAAATATTTCCCTAGGGATGAAATATTTGAGATAGTATCTGGGAAAGGAGTTTTCCTCACGATCACGTAACAGATCTAGTAGTGCTGGAAGAGAGGACTCTACCACCAATAGATGCATTATCGATAAACTAACCCCATCCAATATTTCGCTATCAGACTATCACTGCGCCAAAAATATGGCAAGAGATCAACCTTCAAACCTCGGTGAATACAACAATCTCTGTTTAAAGACAGATGTACTGTTGATGGCAGATGTGTTTGAAAACTTCCGAAATGTATGCATGTCGACATACAATCTGAACTCATGTCAATACCTGACAGCTCCAAGTTTAAGCTCAACTTTATTGGCATAAAACTAGACCTGCTGGCTGACATTGGCATGTACCATTTCGTGAAGTCTGAGATCAGAGATGGACTGGTAGATATGCCAAGGCCAACAATTAGTGCATGATTATGTTCCCACCACTCCATTCACATTTTATAAAATCTCGATGCTAATAACGTGTATGGGTGGACTATGAGTCAGCATCTCCCCATAGAAGGGTTTACATAAATGACTGCTGATAAAATAGCTCACCTGAAAAATGAGATCCTAAACGTTCCGGCTACCACGATATGGGGTACATCCTCAAAGTGGATCTACACTACCACAAAGAATTACATGATAAACATAATTATTTACCTTTATGGCCAGAAACAAGGATCCCACCACCAAGCAAGTCTAGGATGCCAAAGCTACTCACCGCATTGGAAGACAAAAACAAAATACATCATTCATTACCGGAATCCCCAACAGTGTTTGCAGAATAGATTAATGTGTACGGCCATCTACCGAGTCCTAGAGTTTGACCAGTCTCCATGGCTAAAACCCTATATAAACTTTAACACCGAACTAAGAACTCGTGCAGTATTTGATTACTTTTTTTAATTAATGAACAATACTATATTTGGGAAAATCATGGAGAACGTGAATAAGAGCGGGAATGTTAAAATCGTGACTCGGTAGGAACCTGAAAGCAACAAGTTGTGCTCATGTAGCTTACTAGCCCATCCAAACTTTAATAGTTGTATGGTACTACGTGAAAATTTAGTCATTATACAGATGGACAGCATTAAAGTTTTCTATAACAAACCGATTTATGCAGGTTTTTCAGTATTAGATTTGACCAAAACTCTTACGTATGAGTTTCACTATGTGAGAAGTACATAAACCGTACAACCCGGCAGTTTGCAATTGCAGTCAAAGTATGAAACTGCGAGTACTATGAAATAAATTAATTGATAAATCGTTAAAAAAAGTTTAATATGTATAAAAATTAAGTGCTTGCGAAAATAAATTGCATAGTTATATTATAGCACTATTTATAGTTAGTCGCTGTGTTAAGAAATAAATTAGTGTAGTAAACATTGTTAGCAGAATCTCATTACATTAAGGTTTCTCTGTATTTGTAAATAATCAGGCTTATATTAAACTAAATAAGGAATAGTAACTAGAAGTTCGTTACAGTATTGTATATTTCTTACAACAATTATTTGAAACTTATTTCAATTAAATTTCGATTAATAGTTTCTGTGTTAGGGGGAATTTTAATAATTCATTCATTATTATCAATTGAAGGTAACATCCTTTTTATTCCGTACCTATTCAATATAGAAAAGCTCTACAAGATGTTCAAGTTCATTCCAAATGTCATGTTATCCTTAATATTTCAAAGGGTTGTGTAATTCATTTATCTCCAATATTACTAAGTAAATGTTGAACATCTCCATTATAGTTCATTCATCTAAAAATTCTGCTAACTGTATTCTATAGCATCTATTTACCTTATCTGGTTATGCATTTTTTAAGTGATAAACAAGTTCACATGGCCTACTGTAAAGATATAGAATTTTTTTATTCATACGATTGAATGGAGGGAATGTAAAGTATTAGGTGAAAAGAGAAATAACGATCAATGGAAGGGTCTCATTGTCTTTGACTATTTCCGATTGTTGGCGAGGTCATGACCCGTATAGCTTGTAGAATGTGATTTACTGAACAGTTTGCTGAATTTGTCAAAGTATAAATACGTTTAAAACACTACTGTTGTAAAGCTTTACAAGGAAGATCCCAAAAACACAGTTGTAATTTACTATCTAGAACAATTGAAGTTTATTTCTTAAATAGGCCCAGTATCTTATTAAAATAAATTGACATACTGAGATGAAATATCTAAAGATATTAGTCTATGTCACTTTAATTATTTTCCACTATTTTATGCTGATGTAATTGCAGTAGTGCATGCATTTATTTATACATTCATTTATATGAATATACTAATCTATGTAACCAAGACTTCGTTTCACGTAATTTAGCTGTACTGTATGCTAATGTAAAAGTATAATTAATTTATTTCTTTCTCCATAGAGACTTGTCTTGAAATAGGTTAATAAAGTGTTCATAATTAAAACTAATGTTTAATTTCAATTGGTTGCAATAACTATTTTTACGTGATATTGGTAATCATATATAAAACAATATTGTCATGCAGTGCAAGCGCTTTCAATTTTGAAGTAACGGGAATTATAAATACTGATCCTAAAGTAATTTTAAAAGTTCATTTAATTCAGGTCAAAATAACCATTGACCTCTTCATTATCACAAGGTGACTTACTATGTCAATGCTTTAAATAAAATACTCTAAAAGAGTATGGCACAATTTACTTCAGTCATATTCTGGGGTTCAGATACCTAAATTGTTATATACAATTATACTTTCAAACCCACATGAGCAATCCCAAGCCACTTTACTGATTTCTGGTACTGATAATCTTTACACTTTCCAGCTGGATCCACTTTTGAAAAATAAAATTAATCAAAATTGGACGGCGATTAACTAACTTATCAACGTAGACAGGTATTCTTCTACAATAATATATTATCCCTATTCAATCACTTATTTTCCCCTTCCCCAAGTTAGTTGGCAACTATTACTTTGATGTTTACAGTCTAGGTCCATAATAATTCTATAGATCACAGATTTTTTAGTGAGGCACTTCACCAAGTTTGGAGTTTGTGCTTAAAGAAGACTCCATACAGTTTTGGTCTGCTGTCACCACCAAGAAAACAGACCTGCATACTTGAAACACTTTTAAACAGCAGTCAATTTGATAAAACCATAGCTTCAATGGTGGCATTTAAAGATTTTGTAAGTGACGTTTTTTAAACAACAGTATTTAATAGCAATAACTTTCGTTATAGGTAAGAATAACAAAAGAATAAACATCACAGAAATGTGCTCCATAAACTAAATAAATTTCGATAACTTTATCTAGAAAAAAATTAGTGAAAGTGGTACCAAATTAAGTATAAAGTTTTCTTTCTTTTGTTGAGCAGCAGTTTACTGTCAGACTTCTAAAATATAACAAGAAATTGATGAAAAATCATGAAGTAAGTAGTAAATATTTAGTACATATGTGCAACATTAATGTGTTATGATAACAACATTTTCCATATCAGTCAAAAGGTTAAACAGGCTTTTGAATAATATTATTATCAACAACATAATGTTACAATTTAATTGTACACGGTGTTTTGATGGCAAAAAAGGCTGAATATAAGTGTGGTTGCTGTAAAAGTAAATGTGCAGGTGGCCTTCAATGCATAAACTGTGATGTAAAATATAACAGCTGTGCTAAACGTGTGATAAGCCTGAAAAATTGATGAAGCTAGCATAATATGTTGTGTTGAATCTAAACAAAAAGAAGCTCCTTCAACAAAATTTGAAGGTCAGTCATTATTAACAGTTCCAGAAAATCCATCTTTAGTAGATCCTCTAATTATAATTAAGGAAATGCAAACATCAATGGCATATATATCTCAACAATTCGAGCAACAAAGGAAAGATAACCAACTTATTAAACAATTAACTATGGAACTAGGTTCTTAAAAGAAGATAACCTTAAATTAAAGCAAATATCAGATACTGCTGAAGCCAAAATTAAAGAGACAGAACGGAAAACCAGATCTTACAACTTGGAAATTCATGGGATCGCCACTCAAGCAAATCAAAATACTAACTTTATTGTACAAAAGGTAGCAGATACGCTGGGTTGCAAGATTACTGCCAATGATATTGATGTTTCTCACCAGCTACCGCAAAAATCGTCAAACCCGCCACCTGTTATAATTGTTAGATTTCTTAGACGTTGTGCTAAGAAGGAATTATTTACTAAAAGGAAGAGAAAAAGTATTTATACAATTGAAATTGGTATAGGAAACAAGGACAATTTAGAAATTTTTGTACATGAGAACTTGACTGCAAGGAATCGCAATCTGTTTACCGCAGTCAGAATAAGAAAAGAGAGAACTTCACTTGAAATACTTATGGACTAGTGATGGCTTTGTATATGTTAAAAAAGATGATCAAGCAAATGCTATTAAAATTACCTTGATTAACACTATAAAGGACTAAATGATTACCTCTAATTAATTATTTATTAACTTGTTGAATTATAATATGTGTTTTATTTTTCTTATGAAGCCTATTAAAATAAATGTATTGTATATTAACTGAAATAGCCTAAGAAACAAACTGTATGATATTGAAGCAATCTGTAAGCTGAATGATAATATTCAAATAGTTGCTATAAGTGAGTGAGTCATGGTTATATACAAATGAAACACAATATTTTAATATACCAGCGTATCAGTCTTCTTTTGCATGTAGGAGTTCTAGAGAAGGAGGGGTTGCGTTATTCATAAAAGAGGGTATAATGTTCAACATTATTAGCTCTACCTCTCTGAACAACTGTGAAATAATGGACATACATCTTGGCCAAATTAATATAGGTATAGTTGTAATCTATAGACCGCCATCACGTGACCTTTATAATTTCCTAGAGAGCTTTTAATTCTATTTTAAGCAAGCGAAATTGTAATTGTATAGTGATGGAAGGCATGAATATTGACATTTCTGAGAATACGTTAGAAACAGATGAATACTTGAATATTATTAATATGAATTCCTTTAGATCTTGAACAATCTTAGATCATCCCACTAGAGTTGTAATATATAAAAATAGCATAATTGATCATGTTTTAACCAACAATGGTCTAAAAGGACAAATTACGTTAGAGGACCACTGTGTCTCGGAGCATAAAATTATAGCTGCTCTGTTAAAAGTAAAACTAAAAACACAATGACAAGTAAAACCAATTATGAGAAAAATCAACTACAACAGGTTTTAAACCAAAATAAACAAACTATTGTAACCTTTACAGACCTAACTTATGCAATAGGCACAATAAAAGAGAGTTGTACTAAATATGCCCTACAAAAAATAAGAAACGGTAATTACTGGATAAATTCTGCATTTATTCAAAAATTAAAAGAAAAAGATAAAGCATATAAAAGAATGAAGCATTTACATTCCTTACAAACTAACAAAATTTAAAGAACTGAAAAATGAGCTAAACATTTTGAGGCGTAAATTAATGAAGCAAGGAGCAGAAAAAGAATTCCAAAATCTAGTAATAACCCTCTTAAAAATTGACAGATCATCAATAGGATTATGACAAATTCTGAATCTTCCCAACCTAAGCCAAATATCAATTAAATTAATAAGAGGGGTGAAAGAATAAGTTCAGCACAAGAGATATCAAGAGTTCAACTCCTATTTTAACAAGATTGGGTTTGATATTGTTCAATAAAATTATGCATCATCTACATCCACCTTTAAAGAAGAGATTTGTGCAAAACAATATTCTTACATTCAGTAACCATGGAGGAATTATTAAAAATTATTAGTTATTTAAAAAGCCACAGTTCTCCTGGCGAAGTCAATATTTCTAAGGCGAATCTGCTAAAAACTTATGGTAATGCACTACTTCTCAAAGTTACTGAATTAATTAATTAATAAGGCTTTTGCTAGGGAATCTTCCCGGAAGAATTAAAATTAGCTAAAATAATATCACTACATAAATTTGGTAATTGGCATGATTCTATGCAATTATACACCCATTTGCATATTATGCATATTTTCCAAGGATTTAGAAACTATAATTAAGGACAGGATTACAAAATGTATCCTAGTAACATTTAGATTTGACTGTTATCAGTATGGTTTTAAGACTGGAAGAAGTACGATTAGTGCAACTATTAACTTGATAGAGTTGGTCACACAACAATTAAATAAGAATAAGTATGTAATATTGATATTTATCGACCTAAAAAATTAATCTTCCAATAAATAAACTCTACAGCATGGGAATAAGAGGTATTGCACATGCTCTGATACAGTCTTATTTAACAAACAGGCGACACCTTACATTAGTAAACCAGGGCACAGGTGTAATTACTAATATTAATATTGGAGTGTCGCAAGGATCCATCTTAGGACCAATACAATATCTAACTTGTGTGCATAGCTTAAAATTTGCCGGTCTAAAACGTAGATATTTTATGTATGCTGATGATACAGCCATACTTTATTCAGGCCATGATCTGACTCAGTTGCAACAACTAGTTAATGAGGATCTGGAAATTTACTCACATTTGGCTCAACCATAATAAACTTTGTATAAATACTAACAAAACTGAATATATGTTAATAAAATAGAAAAACAAACCCGAGAGAACAATAAGCATTTCTATAAAAAATAAACCTGTAATTAGAGCAGAGTCATATAAATATCTTGGCTTAATCATAGATGAACAATTAACATGGAAAAGCCATATTACAAAAATAATATAAAAAGTTGTTGCTATGACAGCTGCGCTATATATTGAATGTGTATAATAAGAGGTTAATCTGCAATAGTTTTATTGAACCGTATTTTACATATTTAATTGCATGCTGGGGTAATACTCCACATTACATAATTAACTTACTTAAACGAACCCAAAATAAAGTGATCAAAGTATTGTTTAGACTAGATTACTATACTCCTTCCACATTGCTATACCAAAGCTTGTATATACCGTGTTGAAAAGATACGCAAGAGAAAAGCATATAAAATTAATATTCAACATAACTCATAAATACTGGAAAACGAACTATACCTTAACTGGTGAAAATATTCGTTGCTACCTTACCCGAAATGCTAAGAATTTTAGAACAGACCTCTTCACAACTACTAAGTGCCGACAGTAGTTGCCTATTTATTGCAGTGTGAGTTACATATCCCCTATATTAAAATGTATATAAAATTAAATGTAATAATTGTCTTAGGTATAGCACGATACATTGTCAACAGAGTTCATATCAGAAATAAGAATAAAAAACGTCTACTTTGTAAACCAGACACAACTTGGAACCACATGTTAAGAAACAATGTACTGCGATCAAGCAGACTTATTTATAATGACTTAGAATTACAGACATTGTATGATTTATCAAGAAACGGCACAAAGCAAAATCTGCAGTTTACTACATAACGATGTGGGACCATAGGCTTCATGTTAAATGTGAGAAGCCCTACTGGCAGTCAGTCTTCGAACTTCATAACTTTGACATTATTAGGTGTTCAAGCTACTCATTCTTAATTATTAAATATTGATTTATTAAAAGATTAACTTGTATTTTTCAATTACATTTACTTTGAGTTTAATGAATATAAGCGTTCAAGTCTGTTTTGAAAGCAAATCGCCTGGCACAGGCAGAATGAATTCCAGAAGACTAGTAATTCCAAAATCGAAGAACTAGTAACTGTGAATTACAATTCCTAACTGGAACAGAATCAAAGATTGGACAAAGTACAAACTCGACCAAATCCAATACAGAAGGAAGGCTATGGAACGAACAATCAAATTATTGTGAGTACCTATAGTTCATTTTCCTTTACCATTATTTTCAATTGCATATTGATATTAGTAAGATTTGAAAAGAAAAGAATTTTTTATATACATTTTGTGATAATCATTGCAACAATTATTCAGTTAATGTCTGAACTTGATGAGATTATAACAAAACTTTATAATTAAACACAATCCAAGATTGCAGTAAGCGATTCTTTAAGTAACTTTAGTGCAAACTTGACTAAGGTAAGAGAGAATAATAATTCAAACAAAATGAACTCAGATAACTTAAGATTATATTTGGATGCGATTCCTACGTACAATGGAAATTAGGCGATGCTAGGTATCTTTATTACAGTATGCGAAACATTCCTGAAAAGTTTTTATATGCAAGAAGAAATAGAGAAGAAAATGTGGTTATGGGGACAAAACCGACGGACAGGCTAGCCATTATATATACCCGGACTTTAAACAGTTTCGCTCTCTTAGATTTTTGATTGTTCGATGCTTTAAACAGTGCTCTTAGATTTTCGATTTTGATTTAATACTTGAAACAGTTTGCTCTTATATTTTGTGATTATTGAATACTTTAAAATAGTTTGCTCTTGACGTGCTACAATACAAGTTGTTATGCATTAGTGCACTTAGAAAAGAAGATACAAGGTAATAAAGTCTAGTTATAGTTGCGAGTATTACTGTACCAATTATCGAAATTAGTACATGATAAATGAATAAACAAAAGTAGGCAGTTTTGGGTATAGCCTGAAAGAAGTATGAATTTCTTTGCTATTTTTCGGGAATGTTAATAGTCAAATGTTATTCGTAATCGTGATTGGATCCACAAAACAAGATTTTGGATATACTTAAATGAGTTCCGGAGAATCTCTGAAACAACTTTAGATGAATGGTGGTGTAGAAAAGTTTAAAAGGCGACCAGGAATCTGAGGACGGAAACATAACCCAGTTGGAATGGTAAAATTAGCAAGGACGATGTACATTGAAGCCACGAGTGCAGTAACCTTCAGGTAAATTATACAATTTTGTTCGAACTTTGATGTTTTTGGTGTGTGTTGAATAACTTTATAATTTGTTTGATAAAAAAAATGGACAGTAGTGAATTTGTACCAACAACAAATTTTTAATTTTAAGGTGAAATTTTCTTGTTTAAGTAGAAAGGAGTATTTAGCAGTTTAAATTCTTGATTATGATGAAAATTTGGGTCTGTCTTTGAGCTCAATTAGACTAACCTGTTTGATTAACGTAAAGGGGTGGGAGATGCTCCCTTTGTACTCAGACTCAGGTCTGCAAATATTGTTAAATTAATTAGTAGGCATCCTACAAGGACTTTAATTCTGGATGCAAATTAAAAATGATGACAAATTTAAACTTGAAATTTTATGATACTGAAATTTATGCTGAAATTTAATTTTGAAATTTTAATGTATTATGAATATTAATGTAAATAGAGTTAACGTTGATGTTTGTGGTAGGAATGTGTTTGTTGTTTTTTTATGAATGAGGATGAAAGTTATCTAGGGGTGCAGCCAAGGCGGAAAGAGTAAAGAGGCGATTATCAGAAGAGACTCAACAGGGCGAGAATCACAGCAAATCGTGGTGCCAAATTCGAGAGGCTCGAATATTTTTTTTTACTCATGTGAGGCTTTTTTGTAGGATTCACAGCAATATATATATATATATATATATTTATATTTTTCTGCAAATTTTAATATTAAATAGTTTTTGATAAATTATTAATACATTTCGTTGAAGGGTAGTTTCTTAGTATGGCAGATTTGATCTTGACAATACTAACACTGGCATATTTTATAGTCCCTCGAAATGTAGATAGCAACGCAATTACAATGTTCATGTATACAATATTGACTATATTTTACCTTCCACAGGAAAATGAATGGTCTATGGGTATACTCTATATCATTAATCCCCCACTTCATAGCTTTCCGCTGGTATATAAGACACTGCTCACCATAACATTTTATTCGGTCTTGCATATAGCAAGTTCAAAGTGCTCTTTCTAAAATTCTATTTTGTTTGCAGAAAAAAAATAGAATCATCGAACAAGCTCATGTGTGATGTGTGTTTTCCTAGCTACATCCGAAGGACCAGTCTAAACCGTCACCATGCTAAAGTTCATGATTTGGAAACCCCTTCAGTACAAAGTGCTGTTTAATCTACAGCTATAGGGTGTAACAGGCTGATTTACATGTATTACTTATATATAAAAAAGTTGTTAGAATATTTAATTAATGTACGTAGGTTTTGGTTTAGAGACTTACAGTTAATAAAACGTCAAAGGAAGTCGCGTTTTAAATTCAGATTGATGTACTTAATTGTTATTTAGTAATATAAAATAATAATTATTTAAAAGTGTAAACAATCATTATTAGTAGTTTTGGGTGCGTTGGTGTTGTAGGTGATCGTAGCAGGAAAATTAATAGCTTAATTTCACGCTGCTGTTGAATCCTGTGGAGTAAAGATTGAAATCTACTTTATCTGAAGCTCACCGATAGTAGACCGAAATCGTGGACCGGCAGATATCAATGTAAGTGATGTTAAATGCTTTGGTTGCAATTTACTTGTGTTAAACTGTACTTTTAATGTGTTGTAGTTGTGTGCAATGCTCATGCTCTGGCTACTGGCATTATTGACATTGAGGTAAGAAATTGGTCTTGTATTTATTATGGCCCAGTTGTCCCTTAGTTGTGTTAACTATTGTAGTGATACATAATGATATTTTGGAGTTATTTAAGCCGCTTATAGACCCTTGTGCATCATTTGCGTTCAGTAATTAAGAAACTATTAGGCCAGTCAACTGTTTTCTTTGCTCTAACTCGCCCCTTGTGATAATTAATAGTGTCTCAGGGTCATTAACATCTAGACCCTTGCATTATTTGGCGCCCAACCTTCAAGGGCAAGACAACAGTGTGATTGAGTGACCCTTAAAAAAATTATCATGCCTAGAAGTAAAAAGAAGGTGGTTAGTGATCTAAAAGAAGGGAATTTAAATGGTTCTCTTAAAAATATTATGAGCGAAATAAATAGCAATTTATCCAACATATTAGGTAGCTGTATAGAAAACACTTTCAAGAATTTAAATGTTAATCTGAATGAATGCTTTTCTCAACTTTCATCGGCCTTGCAAGAAAAAAGAGGGTAGTTTAAGGACTCGGGCGCATGTAGCTCCTATTGTGAGTCAAAACCGCAGTCATGTATCAGTTTGGAAAGATGTTGGCGGAATGAACCTACACTTTTCACCAAACGGTGTTTTACATCCAGTGTTATTTATTCGGAAATTAGAGGAAATGTTTGATGACGCAAGAGTACCCTATGAAAAGCGGGTATTTTTTTCAGTAAATTGTTTGAAGGGTTCAGCTCAAATCTGTGCAGATATAAAGAAATTTTCGTCATTCGAAGCTTTTAAACAGCAATTTTTAGCACGTTACTGGAGTGTAGAACAGGAAGGGACACACTTTGTAAAGTTAAATATGGGTTTTATGTGTCATTAAGAAAGCATAATACTTAACACAACCGTTTTCCGAAAGGGAGCTAATTAATTTGGTGGTGAATCACTTTGATATAGACATAAAATGCAGTGTTTTAAATTCTGGGTTGCTTAGTATTGAAGAGGTAGAAATGCATTTACGCAGAATTGATGCTACTTACGACGAAACTCCTAATAATCAGGATAATTGTCAAGTTAATGTTAGTAATAGCCGACAAAATAATTTTCGATATAATGTTAATACAAATAATACTGCTTAGGTTTGTAATTTAAACCAAAGTAGAGTAGATTGGCGGGCGGAAAATCGTGAACAGAATCATCGGGGTAATAGCCGTTCTGACAATGGCCCTAGTTCTTCTGATCAGAGGGAAGTATCGACTATTTTTAATTCAGGTTTAAATTGGGTGGAAGAAAATGGGGAGCACGAGAGTACTGAACCTGTCGCTTTAGTACCTATTGTGCATATAGTAGTTTGTGATAATGTTAAGGCAAGGATATTAGTTGATTCAGGTTTGCAAATAACAGAAATTTCTGTCAAGTTTTTAAAAAAATTAGAGGGGAATAATTTCCTAGTCCCGTTAGTACCCTGCAAAAGCGCTACTTTGACGGGAGCTTGGAGTAATAAAAGTATAAAAGTTTGGGAGCAAGTTTGTTTATCAGTAAGTATAGGAGGAATGGAATTTCAGTATCCATTTTTGGTGGTACCTAATTTGGTCAGGGATGTTATTTTAGGTTGTGATTGGATGCAGGACTTGGGAGTCTCGATAGATTTCTCAGCAAATACGTTTCGAAAGTTTTCGATAGGTCTACAAGAAGCAAAATTTGTAGGTGAACCTAACTCAGGGGTAAACATTTCAGTTATAGAACTAAACGATGAAAACTACGATACTAAAAGTAAGAAAAAAATTCCAGTCTCGTATTCTGAAAAAGAAATTATTGAGATAGCCAGTAGGGCGGAGTCGTTTTCTATCGAGCAAAAAGAGGAATTAAATGTTATTGATGGCGTATAAAGGTATTTTCTCAAATCAACTGGGGCTTATTAAGGGGTATGTACACGAGATTAATCTAAAAGATGAAACTCCCTTTTATTGTAAACAGTATCCTATGCCTCACGCTTTTCGTGAGGAGGCAAAAAGGCAGATTAAAGAAATGGAGGAGTGGGGGGTAATCGAAATGCGCTGGACCGAATATGTTAGTCCGTTAATTACTGTTAGTAAAAAGGACGTTTTACTCTTAGTGCGAGAGGAACATGAATCAAATGGGCATTTCGGGGCAGAAAAATATTTCCAATCCCTGCAAGAATTTTATTACTTTCCGAAAATGCGTCGCCACGTTCGGAAAATTATATCAGGCTGCCAATTAATTATGTCAGCAAACAAAAATATCTTGTCGTTTAGTTGGTGAAATGTATAGTGTCATCCTGAATGGAATCAATCAGGTACTATGTGTGGATCTAATGGGCCCTCTGCCAAAATCTACTTCGGGTTGTATATATTTGTTAGCATTTGTTGATGCATTTAGCAAATACGTTGCGTTGTATCCGTAGAAAAGAGCTTCAATGGTAACTGTTGTTCGTTGCTTGAGGAAGTATATCGAAGGAGTAGGCAAGCCTCGGGCTATATTAGCTGACAATGGCAGCCAATTTATAAGTTATGGGGTAGAACGTTGTCTGATCTAGGCATCCAGGTATCCCACACCTCGTTGTATTTTCCCAAAGGAAACGACGGAAATAGTTAATCGGAAGATAGAACGCCTCCTTAGGACACTTTGTTTTGCTAAACACACAAAATTGGCTAGTTGACTTAATAAGGTGCATCACAGTGGAAGAAAGTCAGTTTATGTGAAAATATTATTAAACTTTTGAACTTGAATAAGGTTGAAGTTGTCTGGGAGAAAATGGTACTTCTGGCTCGTGAACAGTGGCTGTCAAAGGCTGAGAAACGTAAAATCCGGCATGATGTAACAATAAAATTAAAGTAAATTTTGATGTTGGTGAAAAGGTGTGGGTGCACACCCACCCGCAATCTTCGCTAGAATTGTGTGAAATAAAGAAGTTTTTCTTGCTCTACAATGGGCCGGGTACTGCTGTAGGGAAGAAGGGGGCTAATTCATATGTAGTTTATTTGGACGAAGGTGATGTTAATTTAGGAATCCAAAATGTTTGAAATTTAAAGAAATACGTAGCGCCTGTGAATGTTTTATAATTTGACGTAGCCTGTGGCTATTGTCTTTATGTATCATGTAGGCTTTTAGTTTGTAAGTTATTTGCGTGCTTAATGGTATTGATCTCTCGTTGTTATTACTCTTCACGATCAATAGGGGGATTATGTAACAGGCCCATTTGCATGTATTACTTATGTATAAAAAATTATTGGAATATTTAATTAATGTAAGTAGGTTTTGGTTTAGAGACTTACAGTTAATAAAACGTCAAAGGAAGTCGCGTTTTAAATTTAGATTGATGTACTTAATTGTTATTTAGTAATATAAAACAATAATTATTTAAAAGTGTAAACAATCATTATTAGTAGTTTTGGGTGCGTTGGTGTTGTAGGTGATCGTAGCAGGAAAATTAATAGCTTAATTTCACGCTGCTGTTGAATCCTGTGGAGTAAAGATTGAAATCTACTTTATCTGAAGCTCACTGATAGTAGACCGAAATCGTGGACCAGCGGATATCAATGTAAGTGATGCTAAATGCTTTGGTTGCAATTTACTTGTGTTAAACTGTACTTTTAATGTGTTGTAGTTGTGTGCAATGCTCATGCTCTGGCTACTGGCATTATTGACATTGAGGTAAGAAATTGGTCTTGTATTTATTATGGCCCAGTTGTCCCTTAGTTGTGTTAACTATTGTAGTGATACATAATGATATTTTGGAGTTATTTAAGCCGCTTATAGACCCTTGTGCATCATTTGCGTTCAGTAATTAAGAAACTATTAGGCCAGTCAACTGTTTTCTTTGCTCTAACTCGCCCCTTGTGATAATTAATAGTGTCTCAGGGTTATTAACATCCAGACCTTTACAAGGGTTCATCACCCAAACGTTGAGATAGGGCATATACTTGTGACTCCTGCTACTCATTGTTTAGCAGAAAAGACAGTTTGAACCGACATCTCTTTAATGTGTACGAAGTGGTTTCGCCGACAAGTTGTAAGGCGCCATCTCTATCTGATCCTTCAACTTCTACTGGAATCAAACTTGGAGTTATAACTTCAATAGATAACTCTATCCCGAAGAAAGAAGCTATAGATATTAGGTGTAGCATGGTATATATATATATATATATTTATATGTATTATATTATATTATATATATTTATATATATATATATATATATATATATATATCCCGAGTCGATGTATGCATCACCTCAACACACTAACCCACATAAAACTGCTGCTGGTGGTAGTGTTGCTGGGGATGCAACAGTACAAACCATTCATTCCCCTTTCACGTCTAGGATGGCCACCCACCGGGTGAAGAATGTACAAGGTATTGTCAGTGTGCAGGAGTTCTTATACAACCGGGTAGAACGCTTTATACAATTAGTTGGTGACAAGTTGAAGCTCCACATAGCAGTCAAAGTAAACTGTGAGTTGTACGAACTTTACAGCAAGATGGGAGGTGTAGAGGATATAGATGATGTTAAATTATTCACACTAAAATCATCCCATCACCCAATCAAGAGACTTGCAATAAGACTACAACTCATTATTGAGGGCGATGTCTGTAAAGTTCGAGGAGTTTCATGAAAAGGAATCGGTGAGTTTTCTAAAGAGAAGTAAGTATATAAGTTTTATCTTTTTTTAGGTTGGACTCTTAAAAAGGTTCTACACTTGGATATAAATATTAACGAGTATGTTCTGCTACTTGGATCTCGTATATAGAACTACTAAAATGAGTCCGGGAGTAGATGGCTGTAGTCAACATTCAAAACCATGACGCCACCTGTTCATCTAAGATGAAACAATCCAAATAGGATATGTAATTATCCTGGCTACAACACTATTCTAAACTTGACAGATATCGAGCTCCCTGTCAAGATCATCAATATTCCGAAATTTGAGCAATTGAACATCAGCATCAACATTTTTGGGGCGGAAGATAAATCTATCATGGAACTATTACACTATTCCCAGCAGAAGAAGGTGTAATCTGTTATCATCCTGTACATTCAGGATAGCCTGAACAAGTCTGAACCGATTGGTTGGATAGCAGTTAACCATGCAAGCGAATCAAAAACTTCTTTGCGATAAGTGCTTAGTATATATTCGAAGACATGAAGCTTTTTCACAACATCTTGAACATGACTGCAATCATGTAGTGACAAAGATGCCAAATGCCTTCAACAACGTTCTCAAGCTTGGAAATGTTCGCAAACAGCTGCGAGTACCATTTGTTATCTATGCAGACTTTGAATCTACATTTAAACCAATTAGCTCAGCTACATCTGATGATTTCATCTCGTATACCAGCAGTATGCAATTGCACAAACCATACAGTTTCGCATACTACGAGAAGAATGAAGCAAGAGGCAAGAAGATTGTGGGAAATTCTCAAAATCAATGTATCCATGGAGCCTCTGGAACCTCTAGATGAACTTTTCTTCCACCTTGTCACGGACTGTGGTATATGTAATAAACCTCTAGGAGATGATAGGGTGAAAGACCATAACTGCCTAAATGGAAAATTCTGCTTTGCCGTTCACCTCAAATGCAACATTGAATACAGGATGTCCAGCTTCATCCCTGTTGTATTCAACAACTTAAGCGGTTATGACTCTCACTTTATTGTGAAGGAAATAGGTTGTGATAGGGAGATAGTGACCGTTGTCTCTAACAACAAAGAGATGTTTATTTCATTTACAAAACACGTGAGACTGTATGGTGACGAACCTGAAGAGGATGTAGATGATGAGGATGATATCACAGGCGTTGTCATGTATCCAGCTGCATTTGATAGACTCGTAGCGGTTTATGGCATCCAGTTTGGATATGTTGACCAAGAACTTAAAGCCAAAACAATTCATTGAACTTCGAAAATATTTCCCTAGGGATGAAATATTTGAGATAGTATCTGGGAAAGGAGTTTTCCCCTACGATCATGTAACAGATCTAGCAGTGCTGGAAGAGAAAACTCTACCACCAATAGATGCATTATCGATAAACTAACCCCATCCAATATTTCGCTATCAGACTATCACTGCGCCAAAAAATATGGCAAGAGATCAACCTTCAAACCCTCGGTGAATACAACAATCTCTGTTTAAAGACAGATGTACTGTTGATGGCAGATGTGTTTGAAAACTTCCGAAATGTATGCATGTCGACATACAATCTGAACTCATGTCAATACCTGACAGCTCCAAGTTTAAGCTCAACTTTATTGGCATAAAACTAGACCTGCTGGCTGACATTGGCATGTACCATTTCGTGAAGTCTGAGATCAGAGATGGACTGGTAGATATGCCAAGGCCAACAATTAGTGCATGATTATGTTCCCACCACTCCATTCACATTTTATAAAATCTCGATGCTAATAACGTGTATGGGTGGACTATGAGTCAGCATCTCCCCATAGAAGGGTTTACATAAATGACTGCTGATAAAATAGCTCACCTGAAAAATGAGATCCTAAACGTTCCGGCTACCACGATATGGGGTACATCCTCAAAGTGGATCTACACTACCACAAAGAATTACATGATAAACATAATTATTTACCTTTATGGCCAGAAACAAGGATCCCACCACCAAGCAAGTCTAGGATGCCAAAGCTACTCACCGCATTGGAAGACAAAAACAAAATACATCATTCATTACCGGAATCCCCAACAGTGTTTGCAGAATAGATTAATGTGTACGGCCATCTACCGAGTCCTAGAGTTTGACCAGTCTCCATGGCTAAAACCCTATATAAACTTTAACACCGAACTAAGAACTCGTGCAGTATTTGATTACTTTTTAATTAATGAACAATACTATATTTGGGAAAATCATGGAGAACGTGAATAAGAGCGGAATGTTAAAATCGTGACTCGGTAGGAACCTGAAAGCAACAAGTTGTGCTCATGTAGCTTACTAGCCCATCCAAACTTTAATAGTTGTATGGTACTACGTGAAAATTTAGTCATTATACAGATGGACAGCATTAAAGTTTTCTATAACAAACCGATTTATGCAGGTTTTTCAGTATTAGATTTGACCAAAACTCTTACGTATGAGTTTCACTATGTGAGAAGTACATAAACCGTACAACCCGGCAGTTTGCAATTGCAGTCAAAGTATGAAACTGCGAGTACTATGAAATAAATTAATTGATAAATCATTAAAAAAAGTTTAATATGTATAAAAATTAAGTGCTTGCGAAAATAAATTGCATAGTTATATTATAGCACTATTTATAGTTAGTCGCTGTGTTAAGAAATAAATTAGTGTAGTAAACATTGTTAGCAGAATCTCATTACATTAAGGTTTCTCTGTATTTGTAAATAATCAGGCTTATATTAAACTAAATAAGGAATAGTAACTAGAAGTTCGTTACAGTATTGTATATTTCTTACAACAATTATTTGAAACTTATTTCAATTAAATTTCGATTAATAGTTTCTGTGTTAGGGGGGAATTTTAATAATTCATTCATTATTATCAATTGAAGGTAACATCCTTTTTATTCCGTACCTATTCAATATAGAAAAGCTCTACAAGATGTTCAAGTTCATTCCAAATGTCATGTTATCCTTAATATTTCAAAGGGTTGTGTAATTCATTTATCTCCAATATTACTAAGTAAATGTTGAACATCTCCATTATAGTTCATTCATCTAAAAATTCTGCTAACTGTATTCTATAGCATCTATTTACCTTATCTGGTTATGCATTTTTTAAGTGATAAACAAGTTCACATGGCCTACTGTAAAGATATAGAATTTTTTTATTCATACGATTGAATGGAGGGAATGTAAAATATTAGGTGAAAAGAGAAATAACGATCAATGGAAGGGTCTCATTTGCTTTGACTATTTCCGATTGTTGGTGAGGTCATGACCCGTATAGCTTGTAGAATGTGATTTACTGAACAGTTTGCTGAATTTGTCAAAGTATAAATACGTTTAAAACACTACTGTTGTAAAGCTTTACAAGGAAGATCCCAAAAACACAGTTGTAATTTACTATCTAGAACAATTGAAGTTTATTTCTTAAATAGGCCCAGTATCTTATTAAAATAAATTGACATACTGAGATGAAATATCTAAAGATATTAGTCTATGTCACTTTAATTATTTTCCACTATTTTATGCTGATGTAATTGCAGTAGTGCATGCATTTATTTATACATTCATTTATATGAATATACTAATCTATGTAACCAAGACTTCGTTTCACGTAATTTAGCTGTACTGTATGCTAATGTAAAAGTATAATTAATTTATTTCTTTCTCCATAGAGACTTGTCTTGAAATAGGTTAATAAAGTGTTCATAATTAAAAACTAATGTTTAATTTCAATTGGTTGCAATAACTATTTTTACGTGATATTGGTAATCATATATAAAACAATATTGTCATGCAGTGCAAGCGCTTTCAATTTTGAAGTAACGGGAATTATAAATACTGATCCTAAAGTAATTTTAAAAGTTCATTTAATTCAGGTCAAAATAACCATTGACCTCTTCATTATCACAAGGTGACTTACTATGTCAATGCTTTAAATAAAATACTCTAAAAGAGTATGGCACAATTTACTTCAGTCATATTCTGGGGTTCAGATACCTAAATTGTTGTATACAATTATACTTTCAAACCCACATGAGCAATCCCAAGCCACTTTACTGATTTCTGGTACTGATAATCTTTACACTTTCCAGCTGGATCCACTTTTGAAAAATAAAATTAATCAAAATTGGACGGCGATTAACTAACTTATCAACGTAGACAGGTATTCTTCTACAATAATAAATTATCCCTATTCAATCACTTATTTTCCCCTTCCCCAAGTTAGTTGGCAACTATTACTTTGATGTTTACAGTCTAGGTCCATAATAATTCTATAGATCACAGATTTTTTAGTGAGGCACTTCACCAAGTTTGGAGTTTGTGCTTAAAGAAGACTCCATACAGTTTTGGTCTGCTGTCACCACCAAGAAAACAGACCTGCATACTTGAAACACTTTTAAACAGCAGTCAATTTGATAAAACCATAGCTTCAATGGTGGCATTTAAAGATTTTGTAAGTGACGTTTTTTAAACAACAGTATTTAATAGCAATAACTTTCATTATAGGTAAGAATAACAAAAGAATAAACATCACAGAAATGTGCTCCATAAACTAAATAAATTTCGATAACTTTATCTAGAAAAAAATTAGTGAAAGTGGTACCAAATTAAGTATAAAGTTTTCTTTCTTTTGTTGAGCAGCAGTTTACTGTCAGACTTCTAAAATATAACAAGAAATTGATGAAAAATCATGAAGTAAGTAGTAAATATTTAGTACATATGTGCAACATTAATGTGTTAAGTGATAACAACATTTTCCATATCAGTCAAAAGGTTAAACAGGCTTTTGAATAATATTATTATCAACAACATAATGTTACAATTTAATTGTACACGGTGTTTTGATGGCAAAAAAGGCTGAATATAAGTGTGGTTGCTGTAAAAGTAAATGTGCAGGTGGCCTTCAATGCATAAACTGTGATGTAAAATATAACAGCTGTGCTAAACGTGTGATAAGCCTGAAAAAATTGATGAAGCTAGCATAATATGTTGTGTTGAATCTAAACAAAAAGAAGCTCCTTCAACAAAATTTGAAGGTCAGTCATTATTAACAGTTCCAGAAAATCCATCTTTAGTAGATCCTCTAATTATAATTAAGGAAATGCAAACATCAATGGCATATATATCTCAACAATTCGAGCAACAAAGGAAAGATAACCAACTTATTAAACAATTAACTATGGAACTAGGTTCTTAAAAGAAGATAACCTTAAATTAAAGCAAATATCAGATACTGCTGAAAACAAAATTGAAGAGACAGAACGGAAAACCAGATCTTACAACTTGGAAATTCATGGGATCGCCACTCAACCAAATCAAAATACTAACTTTATTGTACAAAAGGTAGCAGATACGCTGGGTTGCAAGATTACTGCCAATGATATTGATGTTTCTCACCAGCTACCGCAAAAATCGTCAAACCCGCCACCTGTTATAATTGTTAGATTTCTTAGACGTTGTGCTAAGAAGGAATTATTTACTAAAAGGAAGAGAAAAAGTATTTATACAATTGAAATTGGTATAGGAAACAAGGACAATTTAGAAATTTTTGTACATGAGAACTTGACTGCAAGGAATCGCAATCTGTTTACCGCAGTCAGAATAAGAAAAGAGTGAACTTCACTTGAAATACTTATGGACTAGTGATGGCTTTGTATATGTTAAAAAAGATGATCAAGCAAATGCTATTAAAATTACCTTGATTAACACTATAAAGGACTAAATGATTACCTCTAATTAATTATTTATTAACTTGTTGAATTATAATATGTGTTTTATTTTTCTTATGAAGCCTATTAAAATAAATGTATTGTATATTAACTGAAATAGCCTAAGAAACAAACTGTATGATATTGAAGCAATCTGTAAGCTGAATGATAATATTCAAATTTCTGAGAATACGTTAGAAACAGATGAATACTTGAATATTATTAATATGAATTCCTTTAGATCTTGAACAATCTTAGATCATCCCACAAGAGTTGTAATATATAAAAATAGCATAATTGATCATGTTTTAACCAACAATGGTCTAAAAGGACAAATTACGTTAGAGGACCACTGTGTCTCGGAGCATAAAATTATAGCTGCTCTGTTAAAAGTAAAACTAAAAACACAATGACAAGTAAAACCAATTATGAGAAAAATCAACTACAACAGGTTTTAAACCAAAATAAACAAACTATTGTAACCTTTACAGACCTAACTTATGCAATAGGCACAATAAAAGAGAGTTGTACTAAATATGCCCTACAAAAAATAAGAAACGGTAATTACTGGATAAATTCTGCATTTATTCAAAAATTAAAAGAAAAAGATAAAGCATATAAAAGAATGAAGCATTTACATTCCTTACAAACTAACAAAATTTAAAGAACTGAAAAATGAGCTAAACATTTTGAGGCGTAAATTAATGAAGCAAGGAGCAGAAAAAGAATTCCAAAATCTAGTAATAACCCTCTTAAAAATTGACAGATCATCAATAGGATTATGACAAATTCTGAATCTTCCCAACCTAAGCCAAATATCAATTAAATTAATAAGAGGGGTGAAAGAATAAGTTCAGCACAAGAGATATCAAGAGTTCAACTCCTATTTTAACAAGATTGGGTTTGATATTGTTCAATAAAATTATGCATCATCTACATCCACCTTTAAAGAAGAGATTTGTGCAAAACAATATTCTTACATTCAGTAACCATGGAGGAATTATTAAAAATTATTAGTTATTTAAAAAGCCACAGTTCTCCTGGCGAAGTCAATATTTCTAAGGCGAATCTGCTAAAACTTATGGTAATGCACTACTTCTCAAAGTTACTGAATTAATTAATTAATAAGGCTTTTGCTAGGGAATCTTCCCGGAAGAATTAAAATTAGCTAAAATAATATCACTACATAAATCTGGTAATTGGCATGATTCTATGCAATTATACACCCATTTGCATATTATGCATATTTTCCAAGGATTTAGAAACTATAATTAAGGACAGGATTACAAAATGTATCCTAGTAACATTTAGATTTGACTGTTATCAGTATGGTTTTAAGACTGGAAGAAGTACGATTAGTGCAACTATTAACTTGATAGAGTTGGTCACACAACAATTAAATAAGAATAAGTATGTAATATTGATATTTATCGACCTAAAAAATTAATCTTCCAATAAATAAACTCTACAGCATGGGAATAAGAGGTATTGCACATGCTCTGATACAGTCTTATTTAACAAACAGGCGACACCTTACATTAGTAAACCAGGGCACAGGTGTAATTACTAATATTAATATTGGAGTGTCGCAAGGATCCATCTTAGGACCAATACAATATCTAACTTGTGTGCATAGCTTAAAATTTGCCGGTCTAAAACGTAGATATTTTATGTATGCTGATGATACAGCCATACTTTATTCAGGCCATGATCTGACTCAGTTGCAACAACTAGTTAATGAGGATCTGGAAATTTACTCACATTTGGCTCAACCATAATAAACTTTGTATAAATACTAACAAAACTGAATATATGTTAATAAAATAGAAAAACAAACCCGAGAGAACAATAAGCATTTCTATAAAAAATAAACCTGTAATTAGAGCAGAGTCATATAAATATCTTGGCTTAATCATAGATGAACAATTAACATGGAAAAGCCATATTACAAAAATAATATAAAAAGTTGTTGCTATGACAGCTGCGCTATATATTGAATGTGTATAATAAGAGGTTAATCTGCAATAGTTTTATTGAACCGTATTTTACATATTTAATTGCATGCTGGGGTAATACTCCACATTACATAATTAACTTACTTAAACGAACCCAAAATAAAGTGATCAAAGTATTGTTTAGACTAGATTACTATACTCCTTCCACATTGCTATACCAAAGCTTTCGTATATACCGTGTTGAAAAGATACGCAAGAGAAAAGCATATAAAATTAATATTCAACATAACTCATAAATACTGGAAAACGAACTATACCTTAACTGGTGAAAATATTCGTTGCTACCTTACCCGAAATGCTAAGAATTTTAGAACAGACCTCTTCACAACTACTAAGTGCCGACAGTAGTTGCCTATTTATTGCAGTGTGAGTTACATATCCCCTATATTAAAATGTATATAAAATTAAATGTAATAATTGTCTTAGGTATAGCACGATACATTGTCAACAGAGTTCATATCAGAAATAAGAATAAAAAACGTCTACTTTGTAAACCAGACACAACTTGGAACCACATGTTAAGAAACAATGTACTGCGATCAAGCAGACTTATTTATAATGACTTAGAATTACAGACATTGTATGATTTATCAAGAAACGGCACAAAGCAAAATCTGCAGTTTACTACATAACGATGTGGGACCATAGGCTTCATGTTAAATGTGAGAAGCCCTACTCGGCAGTCAGTCTTCGAACTTCATAACTTTGACATTATTAGGTGTTCAAGCTACTCATTCTTAATTATTAAATATTGATTTATTAAAAGATTAACTTGTATTTTTCAATTACATTTACTTTGAGTTTAATGAATATAAGCGTTCAAGTCTGTTTTGAAAGCAAATCGCCTGGCACAGGCAGAATGAATTCCAGAAGACTAGTAATTCCAAAATCGAAGAACTAGTAACTGTGAATTACAATTCCTAACTGGAACAGAATCAAAGATTGGACAAAGTACAAACTCGACCAAATCCAATACAGAAGGAAGGCTATGGAACGAACAATCAAATTATTGTGAGTACCTATAGTTCATTTTCCTTTACCATTATTTTCAATTGCATATTGATATTAGTAAGATTTGAAAAGAAAAGAATTTTTTATATACATTTTGTGATAATCATTGCAACAATTATTCAGTTAATGTCTGAACTTGATGAGATTATAACAAAACTTTATAATTAAACACAATCCAAGATTGCAGTAAGCGATTCTTTAAGTAACTTTAGTGCAAACTTGACTAAGGTAAGAGAGAATAATAATTCAAACAAAATGAACTCAGATAACTTAAGATTATATTTGGATGCGATTCCTACGTACAATGGAAATTAGGCGATGCTAGGTATCTTTATTACAGTATGCGAAACATTCCTGAAAAGTTTTTATATGCAAGAAGAAATAGAGAAGAAAATGTGGTTATTAAGATTAATTTCAAGTAAATTAACAGGCAGAGCATTAACTTTAATAGCGAGTAGGGATGATTTAAATGATTAGGAAGATTATAAGAAAATATTGATTGCTTATTTTGGTGACCAAAGAAATATTAAACGTTTAGTTAAGATTTATTGAATTTGAGAATGGAGAGTAATGAAACACCATATCAATTTGGTATGAGATGTCAGGATGTGAGGAGTTTGATTCTAAACAAACTTAAGTTAGAAGAACCGGATCCTAACGTACGTTTAATAAAACCAAACTGTACAACGAAACGGTTTTAGATACGTATATAAACACGTTACCCGAGCGATTATCGGATAAAATTAGAGATGTTATGTATTACAGGAACAGAACTTACAACTCAAATATTAACAAGAATTATCAATCAATTAAGACTATACAAACTGCGAGACCAATGCCGACATAACAAAAATTGACATCAATTAGCACGCCGACAAATCATTTAAGAATTAATAATCCTAACTTTAACAATCCAAATTTTAAAAATCAATTTCGACAATTTCCAAAACCTACATTTATACCCAAGTTCAATCAGAACGCAAATCGAACATGGCAAACATTTGGCCTAAATCCTAACAAAAATGCACCAATGACGAATAATAATAACAACCCCAATAATTACTACAAACAAACCCCTATGGACACGTTATCTGGCAATATTACACAGAACAGTAAGATCTCTCAAATTAAACCCAATAATACACAGAAACGAAACATTCGTTTCAATGATAATATTAATACTGAAGAAGAGAAAGCAATAAAAGATTTATGTTTTGAATACAGAGATATATTCCATTGTAAAGGAATACCTTTAACTTTCAGCAACACAGTCAAACATAGTATTCAACTAACAGATGGGAAATCAATTTTCACCAAAGCATATAGACTACCCCAAGCAAGTCAAGAAGAAGCAGATAGACAGGTAACAGATTTATTAAACCAAGATATTATTCAACACTCAAATTCACCATGGAGCAGCCCCGTACTAATCGTACGGAAAAAATTAGACGCCTCAAGCAAACGCAAATACCGAATGGTTATCGATTACAGGAAACTCAATGAGAAGACTGTAGACGACAACTACCCATTATCAAATATCACAGAAATATTGGACAAGCTAGGAAAATTCCAATACTTTTTGACGTTAAACCTCGCCTCAGGTTATTACCAAGTGGAAATGGATGAGCAAAACATGACCAAAACAGTTTTCAGTACACCCAGAGGACACTATGAATACAAATGCATGCCGTTTGGCTTAAAGAACGCAACCGCCATTTTTCAGAGGGTTATGGACAATATTTTGAGGGGGTACACACCGAGAAATGCCTTGTGCATCTTGATGGCACAATTGTATATTCAACATCACTCAACGAGCACACTGAGAGATTAAGAGAAGTTTTGAGCATTTAAGAAAAGCTCACTTTAAAGTACAACTGGGTAAGAGCGAATTTTTGCAAAAGAAGTAGCTTTCTTGGGACACATAATAATACCACAAGGTGTTATGCCAAATTCAGATAAGACAAATGCTGTATTAAACTACCCGTTACCAAAAACAAACAAAGAAATAAAAGGATTTTTAGGACTCAGTGGATATTATAGAAAATTCATTAAAGACTATGCACAAATAACTAAACCACTAACAAATTGTTTAAAGAAAGGTAATAAAATCGAACATACACTGAAATTCATTAAAGCAGTAGAGAAAATCAAGTGTATTCTTACAAATCACCCTTTGTCAGAGTACCATGACTTTTCAAAGCCCTTTATATTAACCAATTAGTTATGCATCACGCACATTAAATGAAACAGAACAAAAATATAGCACAATTGAAAAGGAACTGTTAGCCATAATTTCGTCAACAAAATATTTTAGGTCATATCAATATGGAAGAAAATTTTATATATATGCAGACCATATACCATTAGTATGGTTATGCAAACTGAAGGAACCTAATTCAGAATTACAGAGATGGAGGAATAGATTAGAGGAGTGTGACTATGAGATCATACATAAGAAAGTAATGTATAACAATAATGCGGACGCATTGAGCCGAATACAAATCAATGCCATAGAGACAGTCAGTTGCAGGCAACGTAGATGGAACCGATATGAGAGAAGACCCAGGCGACCCCGAAGAAATCGAAACTATACATTGAACTCAACATGACGAACCGAAAACTGCAATTAAAATTCTAAACGAAGCGATAGATACAAAACCAAACCAATTTATAATTACCGAAGTCTTAACCAACCACGACCCGATAAATTCACGAAAACAGACAATAGGAAAATATATCACATTCAAGTAATGAAAGATGACAACAAGGATCAAATAACTAAAATTTTAATAGAATATACCCCGGAGAAAAAACGTTTTTACTTTTATTTCACAAGGAACGTCTGTATCAAAGATTTTCAGAATTATATACTCAATTATTTAATAACTCAGGACCAGAAATTATCAGATGTACACAAAAACTAATAACTTTGGACGACCCAGATAAAATAAATGACGTAATTCACAACCAACATGAAGGTAATACAAATCATGGTAGAATAAACAAAACCCTAAAACAATTAATACGGAGATATTATTTTAAAGACATGAAAGAATTAGCTACAAATTTTATTAAGCAATGTAAACTATGTGACAGAGCAAAATATGATAGATCACCACCAAAAGTACCCTTAATGTTAACTAAAACACCTAACAAATCTTTTCAAAAATTATATGCAGACATTTTGGTAGTAGAAGCTCAGAACTTTTTATCAATTATAAACGCGTTCACAAAAGTAGGATAAGCAATACCATTACTTCAAAAAATAGTATTGACGTAACTCAAGGATTTTTACACTACTTTACATTTTATGGTATACCTGAATTGATAATTTTAGATAATGGAAGTGAATTCAGAAACGAGACTATACAGAATACCCTGGAACTTCATAAAATAAAAATTGAGTTTGTTACAGAAAACCATCAAACGAATTAATTGAACGATTACATTTGACATTATTAGAACAGATCAGACTTTTAAGACTAACATACAAGAAAGAACCAATTACTAATTTAATGTCATATGCCCTAATTTCTTATAATACAATTCATTCTGCAACTAACTTTACACCTGTCAAATTAACATTAGGATTCAGACTCTCGCAACCCTTATGACGTACACTACAATAAAGAAGTATGTCAACAGTATGCCAAATTTCACAAAGAAAAGTTAAAAATCACTTATACTAAAGTCAAAAATAAATTAGACAACGATAAGAAACATATTACAAAAACCCGCAATAAAAACATCAATATAAACAAATTCGCAGTAGGACAGATAGTTTATGAAAGAAATTTTAAAAGTAAACAACCCAAACGGTACCTAGAAATTTAGGTCCATTTAAAATCAAAAAGATTTCAGATAAAAATGTAGCAGTAGTAGACAACGGAAAAACCATAAAGTATATCCATTTAAAGAATTTAAGACATCCTGTAATTTCAGATGGACAATCATCGCCCTTGCTGTCAACCTCCACCCAAGTAGAACAGACGACAACGAAATAGTAGTAGAAGACAAAAACAACCCTGGTATACTACCAGTAAAATTGGAAAGTATGCAGAACACAGTAGACTATTGTACTTTCACATAAAAATTTGATTTAACTGAATTAAAACGAGATTTTTGTATAATTAGAGATAATTATAACAGACTGCAAGAATCAATGAAGACGGTCAGATTTGGAAACGATTATGCGATGGAAATGCTTAACTACAAAAGTATAATGGAAAATATCTTAAAGAACACGGATGACAAATTCAATCGATTAATACCGACAGACCAAAACAAGACTGAAAAGAGGACTTATTAATGGATTAGATAATATCATAAAAGCTATCACTGGTAATTTAGATAACCAAAATGCTGAATGATACGACAATGCAATACAAGAATTGATTGACAACCAGAATGGCATAAAAACTGTTGTTAGAAATCAGATTTCTTTAACTCATTCAACTATAGTAAAATTTAATGATAACCACCCAAAAATTAGTAAAAAACCAGGACAGTATAACAAATAAAATATTAACTCTTGAAAGTAGTATGCAAACCACAATATTAGAAATGCTAAATTTAATAAGTTTTAACATAATATTTACTCAAATGATAGCAACCCTCACTATAATTCAACAGATTTTAGCTACACTAGAAAATGCTGCAACATTTGCTAAAATACTAGAAGAAGATCAATTTGGGTTTAGGCAAAACAGGGGAACATGTGAGGTTATTTTCAGTTTGAGGGTGATAATGGGAAAACAATAAAGGAAAGGAGAAAGCATGTATGTATGGTTTGTAGATCAGGAGAAAGCGTTCGACAATGTAAAATGGGAAAAATGTTTGAAATAATAAAAAATATAGAAATGAGCTATAGGGACAGACTGACAGTACATAACTTATACGAAGAGTAAAAGGATGTAATAAATTTAAGCAGGAATATAAGGAGGTATATATTAGGAAATGGGTGAGACAGGGATGTGCCCTATCTCCGTTAATTTTTAACTTGTATATCGAAAAGGCAATGAATACTGTCAAATGCAGAAAGACATTTGAAATTATTATGCGGTAACAAACAATTGATATGCTCAGATTTGCAGATGATATACCGGTACTAGCATCTAGCAAGAAAGAGTTAGAAGCAGCTCTTAATGAAATGGAAATAATTCTAGCAGAGCGATATGGTATGAAAAGTAACAAAAATCACACTAAAGTAATAGTATGTAAAGGAAGAGTAAATAAGTCAAAAACTAGAATACAAATAGGAAACAAGAACTTATAAGAGGTTATGGATTTCAGCTACCTAGAAAGTCAAAAACGCAAGATGGGAAAAGTGCAAAAGATATCAAACAAAGATTAGCACAAGGCTGTGCTGCATTTAACAAGAAAAAACAACTACTATGTTCAACGGAAACAAATAAAAACAAGGAAAAGATTGCTGAATGCATATGTGAGAAGCACAGCATTGTGCGAGTGTGAAACGTGAGCAGTAGAAGAAGTGGACAGGAAAAATATAGAAACCTTTGAAATGTGATGCTACAGACGTATAATGAAGATATCATGGACAGGTAAAGTAAGAAACAAAAAGGTACTAGAAACGGTATGAGAAGAAACGAATATGTGGAAAACAATAAAAGTATGAGAGATAGGATGATAAGACATATACTAAGGCATGAAGGAGTAGTGCGGAATATATAAGAAACAGAGAAAGGAAAAAAGAGAGGTATAGATTGGCCTAGATTGGGCTATTGCACACAGATAGGAAAGATGTGGGTTGTATGAATTTCAGGGAAATGGTTATATCAGAATAGAAATCAATGAAGGTATGCATCCATCTAGTTCCAAGATGGAAAACATAATGATGAAAAGGCAATTGTATTTAAACCTGATCTTTATTGTAAACAACTACAGACGTGGGTTTTGCAATATGCTGAACAAGTGTAGATTATGCGTAGGGAGTAATTAGAAAACTATGGATTCGGCAAGTGTCTAAGTGATGGGAATCTTGGTAGCAGTCAGGTTGCTTAATCATTTTTGCGTACCCTTGAATATCAGTAAAAGGGGAAATATTCTTAGAAAGCATTAGCAAGGGAAAAGTGCAAAAGATATAAAAAAAAGATTAGCACAAGATCATGATGTATTTAACAAGAAAAAGCAGATGTCATGTTTAAAGACAACAAACATAGAAGGAAGAAAAAGACGACTAAAAGCATATGCATGAAGCACAGCACTGTACAGCTGTGAAATATAGACAGAAAAAATAGAAGCATTTGAAATGTGGTGCTACCGACATACGATAAAGATATTATGGACAGACAATGTTAAGAACAAAGAGGTACTAGAAATGGTACGAGAAGAAAGAAATATGTGGAAAACAGTAGAAAAAAAAAGATATAGGATGATAGGACACATACTAAGCATGAGGTAGACCTAGATTAGACTACTGTACACAGATAGTGAAAGATGTACGTTAGCTCAGAACAGAAAACAAATGAAAGTACACATGCAACTAGTTCCAGGACAGAAAAGCTAATGATGATGATGATTAGCTTAAGGATGTCTATCATATAGTTATCAGTAACATGTTTGTAATATCGTTGAAAACACAATCGTGTATAATATTGTATTGACATGTTTATATTTGTTTTTCTTTTTCAATTATTGTAAAGGTATAGGTACAGTTTTGTTATAATACATTATTTTGCAATTACCAAGAGGCGTGATTGATAATTCAGGTCATTTAATGTTAAATTTTAGAAACCTTCTTTTCTGCTAGCAGTTTTAAAGATGTTTATTAGTGTTCTTGTGGTTAAGGTTTGTTTTATGTTTAAGCAATAATGTACTTAATTATTTCTCAGGTAAATTCTAAGCCAGAATCACTCTCCTGATCTCAAGTTTTGGCACCATTTTGTTATTCCTTCCTAGGCTTCTCCATGTAAACCCTGTGAGATTAAGTGGTGTCTAAGATTAAGACATATTTCATACCCAATATCATTCTAGAACCCTCTTCAAACATTTATACCACCCACCCCACTGAGTTAATCCGCAACCATTTTTGTTGGCACAGTTGGGATTTTCGGTATTTTACCGAAACCGGTTCTTTGGCAGAGTACTTCATTGAGGTTTCTATGGATTATCAGCTAAATTTTCTGAGATCAAAACTGTAAGTAACATAGGCTAAAAGTGATTAGAACTTGCAAGCACATAAAATTTCGTTTTTCAAAACTGTACAATGCAAATACTTATTTTACACAATTAGTACAAGATAAACAAAACAAAACCTGGAAAGTGAACTTACAAAAAAAAATTTATAGCTGCACTAGAATCCCTTAACAAAAATAGAATGCCTAGTAAAACCAGTTTTGGCCAAACCCACTCTAACAAACCGATTTTAATAAGCTGGTTTTGACAAACCAATTCTGATGAAACATTCTAAAACAAATTTTTTAGCTACAGAAATAAGTTTTAGTAAAAAAAATTAGGTTATGGCAAATCAATTTCCTTAAAACAAATTTTAATAGATTACATTTCATCAAAAATAGTTTTGTAACTTCGGATTTCGGCAAAATGCATTTTGGTATATCATTTCTGTTAGAGACTTTTTTATGTTAAAATGCATTTCTAGCATTTAAATTGTTTAAGTGGCTTAATTAGTTCCACTAATAAAGACTAATAGGCTTTATAACCAAATAGTATTGACAATATCCTTAAAACGTTAATGTTTTTTTGGTAAAAGATTTTTGTTATAAGAGTACAGAGAAATAGTTTTTAAGTAAACTGTTTTGGAGATATTCTAATCAATAGCTACACAATTTCAAACTGATGTTAAAAAATTACACTAGAGTTATCGGTATCGCACCGCTGCATTGGCATCAAGCAGGTAACTTTGATGATGCTAAGTTTAATGATTTGTGTGCATTAGCTTGTATTAATTTAAATTATGTTGCTTTAGAATAATAAATAATCAAATTTCTCAGTAACTTGCACAGTAGCAAAATATGCATAACAAAAACATATTCACTAATCCCGTTGTTGTATAAAAATAAAATTACAGATCAACTTTACTCCTGGTTTAAGTATCTGATTATTGCTTTCACATTCTATAGAAATATTGGTTAAAACTTTAAAAGATATTTTGTAAGTACCTATTAAAATTTGAAAAAGCAATTTCTTTGAGTTAATTTTTTGTACACTGCAATTTTTCTATTTAGAAAAGCCCTATTCTATAATAATATAACTGATATCGTCGGAATACAGATAAGTACCACAACACTTATATTTATTCATGTATCACACTTTTAAGAATAGCTTAGCTGAGCCAATATCATACTTGATGCATAAAAACTATGCTCAAAAATAACTAAAACATATTGTAATTGTTTGTAGCACTTGTACTTACTCGATTGAACTATATAGAAAGAAAAATTTACTACTAAAGCCTTCATAGCTAAAAATCTAATAATGGAATGAATTAAGTGTTCTTTTAATTGCTTTAATTTTTAGTAGATAGTTTTGAACAACTTTTAATGTGGTTTATAAGAAAATCAGTTTTCACTAAAGTCAGTAAAACTATTTTGATAATACGACGATTTTTGTGAAATGCGAAAATGGTTTAAGTAAAAATAGGTTTTGGTAGAAGCAGTTTTAGTAAACCGATGGTAAAACCGGTTTTTCCAAAACTGGTTCTACCGAAATAAGTTTTTAATTTTTCTTTTTGCGGTCCTAGGAAAAACAGTATGTGCATCTTAAAATGATGTGGCGAGGATCTTCAATATTCAAAATTCATGACACTATTCAGATTTACTTTACAAAACCAATGTGATTCAACTAGTCGAACTTTTTACAGTTCTGTACAAGTTATCATATTTAACACATGACTTGATTCAAGTCGTCATTACACCTCAGCTATGTGTGCATAAAGTTCCATGAGAGAGTATACTGAAAAAAGGAATCAGTTGTTAATATACATTGATCAGATATGTTTTATCAAAAGAAAAATGCAAGATGGGTTATGTCAAGACTGCTCATAATGCTTCTGCAAATAATAAGTATTATGATTTATTAAAAACTGATACATACCTTATGTACTACAATGGTAACAATCAATGTAGATGAGCAATGACGCAAACTCAGAGAAGTTTCAAATGAGATGATACCAGCATACATGTGATTTTGATCCCTAATGATGATTTCTAAAGATTACATCCTGGCAGTTGAACTGCAATACAAGTAAGAAAAAATATATTGTCCATTACAGGAAGTACTAGTAAATAAATTTAAGTTTGTGACAATTTACTAGGTGCTAAAATTAAAGAAAATATCTTGATTAAAATAAATATGTAGCTTTAAAAACAGTCTAAGAATAAATTTGAGAAAAAATAATTCAAACTAATGAATTACACTGTCTTTGACAAAACAATGGAGAACACTTGAAAGTATTACAGTGTTAAGTTACATCCAAATTAGAAAAAAAAGATATGGAGCCAAAAAAGAACATCCAATCCACTATATAAAAATTTTTGTTGAAATTTTTGTGTCGGGACTTCTTAAACCCAAATTGTATTTTAAAGTATAGGTACTTTGATATGCACATTTTGATATAGTCAATTTATGATTTTAATTATGGATGTATGATCAACACCTTTAGCAATAAAAATTGTGTTTTTTACATACTCAGTGATACTCATCTATAAAATTATAACTTATGATCTTTATAAAGCCTCAAAGAGGGACTGACCAAAATATTTTGAAACGTCTAAATATCCCATAAACAATATGTATAGAAAAGTTAACAAGAAAGTACTAGAGTGATATGGAGAGAATATGATGGGAAGATTTGGTATCATTTTATCGGTTTACAATCAAAAAAGGTATGTAATAGAAATGATTAAAGAGTCACAAGAAGAAAAAATTAAGCTTCCATAACTAAAAGAAATTAAAAGATCTGTAGTAAAGAATAGAATTACATTTTATCATTGCCTGTTATATAGGATTTAAAAAAATTAAGTAATTCCTTATGACAATAAGCAATGAATGCATGCTTCATAGTTTATATACACATTTTTAACATTATTTAGTAAATAGTATAGATGTAAATACAAGTGCATCTGTATTGAATGAAATTGTATTAACATATCTTGAAAGTAAAGCCAACCGGTTTATAGTACTTTACCGTATTAAATGCTGTATATGTGTATATAAATTAAGGGCAGATAATTATAATTCATTGCTAAATATAACATAATAAATTTTGTTTTCATCAACTTATCAACTCTAACCTCAAAGGGTGGATTAAACGGTCTATTATACCATATAGTTAATTATACTAGTGACGTAATAGATTTTAATGACACCTTTTCTGTGCTAAATGAATTTTCCCTGCTGTTTAGAAGATTTCAATAGAACAAATTACCACAATGAATGCTAGATTTTTTTTTGAAAAATACAGAGAAAAACCATCTTCAAATACATAGTTATCTAGCATACCTAATTATACTTTATATTAAAATGTTAAAATTTATATATAAAAATTGGGGATACAGTTAGAACTTTATAAAGTAATATGTTCCAACAAATATGTAATACAACGTCCCTTCATTATTGCCAAATGTTACGTGAACACAGTGTACCAGTATGATAACTAGGATTATTTAATACAGTTTCCATTAAAATCTTGTTTTTTTTTAATAAACACCGGTAACTTTAAAAAATGTTTCCTGTCTCTGTAATTTAATGCGACAACCCATACTTTAGAAAAAAAAATACAAAATTACAACAAACAGCATTTCCTAATTTACTTATACAGTGTCAGATTTAAAGTATTTTGTTCATAAGTGTGGACTTGTCACAATTTAACAGTCTTACTTAATTTGTTCTAGTCACACTTTCAATAATCAGCTCGGAAGTTTCTTTAAAACAGCAGTAAATCACACATTTAATCCTTATTTAACCACGGGTTTTATTTACAAGTTGCAAAAAGATATTGCCAGAAAGACTTCTAATTACCCTTCATACCATAACATTCTAGATAAAAAAAACTGCATTAAAACTGTATATCTATTATTAAATCCACAGTTTATAGTATCAATAATATAACTATAACATACTTTAATAAAATATAAATTAACAATGTTTAAACTGTCATCACATTAAGTAACACTAATTTGCCTTTTTAAAGCTCATATGCATAAGGTTTTGTTGCAAATATGTCAATGCATTTTTTTAATGTTCACCATCTAAATTTAAGAATGGGTACAATTGGTTTTACTACATCTATTACACAATTCCTTAGAGAAACATTTTATTACTAATTATTTCATTAACAAGTTTGGTTCAATTTGGCAAATAGCATTATAACATCTATTCATTATTTTGTGCTACATATGATAACATATTTTAGTATTAACATCTTATTTATAGTATAAAACCACAATATTTGCATTATAGCTTTAAAATATACCTATCTGGAGGTATATAATAAATAAAGATAAATGAAACTAACATAAAATAAGTATTTATTTCTAACTATGTAACAGTTAATTATATGTTTGAAGACTATTCATCTTTTTGTACCATACTATATACCAAGATATTACCAAATTCTTAAAACTCATTGGGAGTATTTATTGGTAAGCAAAGGTGCATAAATTCAAAGATGACTAACTAGTAATATTTATCAATCAGTAAACTTGGCACATAATTAGAGGAAGTTAAAAATATTAATGATTTATTATATATATCTATATATAAATTTTGACAGTCAATTAAAATAAATAAATAAATATGACACCACATCCAAATGATAATTTCAATGAATTGCTGTAGAGTATTGAGAGTTGTTATTTCTAACAACGTCAAAATTTTAAAACGGTGCTTTATTTACCATCTAACTGCCTTACACATTGCTATTAAATTGAATTTACACATTAATAGAAACATTTGTATTAAATCAATTCTACACAAATATACATACAAGTAACAAATTATATTCCTAACCAGAAAAAAGTAGCTTTAAAATGACTGGTAGAGTTATAATAAACACAAATATAATTAAATTAGTGTGTTTGCATTAGATGCGTGCCAAGCAATTGTAGTTTTTTAAAATGTATGTTGACTATTTTCTTACCTATAAATATTGACTTTAAAACTATTGGTTAAAGCAATATTCTGTATGAATTGCTACCTAAGCCAGTGTATTACCACAATCTTAAATAATATTACTATTTAAGAAGTTTGAAGGCCACTTGTTTTGTTACAATGAATACATTCCTTCAGGATAAAGCGATTGTTCAAAATCAAAAATAATAGAATATGCCAGGCATGAGGAGTCCATTCACTAAAACTACTTAAAAGTAGAGAAATATTTTGATTATAGTTGTATAGCATTACTCTTTGATTCTACGTAGCACTTCAGGATAATCTGATATTGTTTTAAGCAGTATCCAAAACACTAATATAAAATGTGTTTCAGTAGCTACAAAAATGCATCCTCCAATAGAAAAGTAATTACTTAGATATCCACATCAGCAGTACAAAATATATTAATTTATAAGAAGGCATTGGAATATTTTAATAATAAATGCAAACATACAATAGCTTTATAAAACTGGGTAAAAGATTATTCACACAATAAAAACCTATTTATTGCTTTGTTTGCTCAAAATTAAGTAAACTGCTTTAGGCATCAATAAAACCATTCTAAATATCAGTAGATTGTTTTTTAGAAACTTTCTTGTTAAACTCATAATAGGCAAAAGTTTATCACACGCGTATTTTTGAGACACAAATTCTGCTCGAAGTACTTTTAATACTGATGTTTATCTGTTACACATATACTACCCAAGTGTATAAATAGCAGAACCTATAAGCAGAAATAAATCCAAGTCTAATTCCTATAGCCGCTTAAGTAAAAAACTACTATACTGTTAAAAATACAGCTTATGCACACAACCATCAATACCCATGCATGTGTGTCCACATGAACGCAGACACTCACTCATATATACATGCATAGAAATACATGAACGTCCACACTCTCGTGCACATGCATACACACATAGATACACACATGAGAACTGGCATTTGAATAAGTACGCCTGTGTCTACATTTTTTGCTAAAAGTGTAACAATCAATAAAACTTTTAAAAATTAAGTTAGCTACTAACTATAACTCGTTATCACTATAGAAAACCTAAATATGCGGATAACTGCAAAAACCTACTGAAATTAAATACTTGGTATAGAAAATATTTTAAAACCACGAATAGAGGAACAAGTCACTTTTTCTAAATTCAAACAGTTAACTATATTTTTATTTCTCATTCTATCACTAAAGTTATTTTATTACAAAAGTACTTAATATAATTGGTAAATATCAGAAACAATTAATGTTGTTAATTTTAGTTTTAGGGTTTGTGTACAATAGATCCTTCATCGTTCCTCTATATTAAAACATGTCACCATAAAGCTTACACAGCATTTGGAACGCCTAATGTCGATATTAAATTTACAATTTTTAGCCACCATAAAGTTTAAAAGATTTGGTAGCTGAAAATAATTTTTTTTTAAACAAATAATTATATTATTGCTGATATCAGTCCTTGATGGAATACAAATTATTAATAGAAGAAAGAAAACACTTTTGGACTAATTAATTAATATCAACTATTATAATAGTAGACATCTCTTTCAACAATATACATCAATATACTTGAAGTAAATTAGGTTAGAATGATTCTTACAAAAATTTCTTATAAATGTTTTATAAAATTCATTAAGAAAACTACATTAATAATTGAGTAGTTCAAGATTATAAATATAACAAACATAGTTCAAGTTCTACAAACTGATAGCAATAAAATTGATTTAAAAAATCTTCATAGGTTAGAACACAAATATTAACTGTATAAATTATAAGCACCTAAATGCATTAATTTCTTTTCAGAATTGGATAATACTTGGTATAGTTATTTCACGGTATAAATATAAAACAAATTAATACTAATGACATTCTTTACAGTCGCTTACAAATAAACACAATTATAATATAAAATTGAATAAAAACACAAAAGTACAGCATTAATGGAAATCTACACCTATTAGATTCTCAAAAACAAACTTTAATGCACTCTTACTGTATCACATGAGAGTAAGGATTAAAATTGTTGCTTTTAAAAGCAGCAAAGTATTCCGATATAATTTGCTAATGTAAATTTGTAAACAGCAATATCAATTATGATAAAATTTGATATCAAAATTAGCCAACGTGCATAAAAACATTCAACAGTGCTTTAAATCATATAATTCTTTGGATCAAAGTGAATAAAAAACCAGTCTGTCTTTTACCACTATTGTTTGATATTAGTCAATGTTCACAAACGTTGCTCATAAAAATGAACTAGCATAGCAGTTTCATTTGCAGTATTTTATAAATCAAAATGAAACTCTTTACAAAAACCAAACAGGAAAAGTATAGTACAATATTAAAAAACTTATTTATACAAACTCAATGGATGCATCACCCCTATAAATCTAAACATTAAATTAACAAAACACACTGATATCAATAAAAATAACCAAAAGTTCAAATAAATTTTCTTTCAATTTTCGTCACCTGTCAGAGCAATCTGCTCAAGTCAAAATCAACCGAATTTGCAATATATTTTAAAATAAATTTACTAGTCATCAAACAATGCTTCAAGAATTACGTCAAACTCTATTGCTTTCTAGAAGTAAGTGTGATGTAACCAAATGTGAAGCTTATATCATTATTTTTGCGTTTATAACATATTTAAGGTAACATTTTTTTCGAATTACCCACTGAACATAAATGCGCTTGACATGCAATTAAAATAAACTCCATAAAAAACCTTAAGAACAAACTGAAACTTTCAGATTTAGTTTCGGTAGCACTAAAAAGTATGTGCATTTATGTAATATATATATATATATATATATATATACATATATATATATATATATATATATATATACATATATATATATATGTATATATTATATATATATATATAACAAAAGTAAAATAAGATGTATCTGTAAATAAACTCTTATAAAAATAATAAAAGCTTATTCAACTATACAAATTGAGTATAGTTGTATAGCCATGGCTATACAACTATTAGTATAGTTGTATAGCCATGGATATACAACTATTAGCTCGATTTGTATAGGTGAATAAGCTTTTATTATTTTTATAAGAGTTTATTTACAGATACATCATATTTTACTTTTGTTGTAAACAAAGTCTTGATTGCAAACTGCAGATAACTTGTCTTTATATATATATATATATATAGAGAGAGAGAGAGAGAGAGACAGACAGAGAGAGGGAGAGAGAGAAATTAATGGCTCAAACAAGTCACAAAGGCATCCCATCCATGTGCTTTGTTCTTATAGGTCTTTACGAAAACAAAAAGTAGGAAAGCTATTCAAACATAGACATGTTCAGAGAAGTACAGTGTCACACCTAGCTCACATTCTTAGCCTGTTGTTTTATCTGATATCGCAGTTTTGGTAAGTTGAGATGGTAAAGATTCAGCTAAACTGTCTTTTCTTCACAGATAGAAAATTATATTAAAATGTATGATCCTAATATTTATAAAAAATAAAAATTTAACGGCTAATGACTCAGGGGCATCAATATGTTTCTTTTTGGGGTTCATCAGGATATGAGTAGCAAAGTTGTTATTCAAACATAAGCACATTCTGGCAAGTAAAGAATTGTATAGCTCAAATTTTATGGTCTTATGTTGTTTTACCTGATATCAGATAAAGCAATGCAAATACATCAAATCTAAGCTAGGTGATGTTCTTCTTATAACATATCTATATTAGAACAATAATTACGCTACTCCTGTCCCGATGAGATAAAAAAAAGGGCACAGTGCATCAACAGAATGCCCCTCTAGCATGTTTGAGTCATTTGCAATTAAATTTTCTAGCTCTTTATAAATTTTGAACTAAAATGTACTTTTAAGTATAATTCTCCAGCTATGGAAAAATAGTTAAGCTGAATCGCCACCATGTAGACTGTTGCCAAAACTTGAAATGTTAACTGAAACAACATGAAGACAATTTGTGAATGAGGTGATGCTGAATTATTGATAATGTGTCTATGTTTGGATATGAACTTTGCTATTCTTATCCTGATGAGCCCTGATATGGAAACAAATATATTGACAAGGTGATCCCATAACCCGTTCAGTCATTTGCCGTTAAACTTTTACATTTCTTTAAATAAATTTTACTCATTAAACTTAGTTTTTTATATAATTCTTTGGCTATGAAAGAAAACAGTTAAGACAGATCACTGCAATGTCAACAGATTCAAAAACCTATAACATATAGTTAAACAACCCTCAGGAGCAAAAAGTAAACTAGGTGATGCTGTACTACTCATGGCATGTCTGTGTAAATAACAACATTGCTACTCCTGTCCTGATGAGTCTTAATAAATGGCAAAATGCATCAACAGGATGGATGCTCCTATAGCCTGTTTAAGTCATGTGTCCTTATCTTTTTATATTTTTTGCTTCATATATATATACATATATATATATACATATATATATATATATATATATATATGTATATATATATATATATACACACACATATATAGACATACATGCATACATACATAATTAAAATCCCAAAATTCTTTCAACCTTATTGCACATTACTAAATGTGTTTCATTTTACATAAACATATTTTCTACATAAACTTACATTCAGTAAACTACACTACAATTAAAATGAAACCTCTTAGTATAGCAAAGATAGTTAGTAGACATTTCACAAATACTGCATAACGTTTATATCATACTAAGCAACATTATAATGTAGCATGTATGTCCCTGAACAATAAACATTAGACGGTTTGAGAAGTTGTATATCCCACACACCTAGTGTATAATGTGTCTAAAATATTAATACTATTAACTGCAAAGGTGCTAATAAAATTAAGTGTATTGCAGCGTCTTTGTTATGTCACATATTATAGAATTTATAGAATAAAAAAATTGTGTTTTATTCCAAAAACTAACTTAAATTTCGCTTTAGGTGAATTATCATATAAATGACTCACGTAATTACTTTTTAAGTTAGTGAAAAGTATACTTTTTACTGCTATAGCTTTTCAAAGAATTTGAATATTTATATTAACAAAGAAACCTCTGCTAGCCGTACATAAAATGTACATCCCTTATTTTAATAACACCAACTGTTAACCTGATTAAGCACCTTTTAAAAATAATATTTAAAAATATATATGGGTATGATGCATCCATCGTAACTCAACAAAAATAAAACCTTTTGTTTTTATTCCGATTCACAACTGTGCCACATTTGTGAGTAACTATTTCATGTTTCTCAAGATAATTTCATTATTACTTTCAGTGAGTGATGTGTCATGCACATATGATTTATGACTACAATTTACATCTGTAGTGGCTGTACTAAAACTGTATGAGTAATAATGTTAAAAACATGATAATTATTACTTCTAAATGATTTATTTATGTTAGCAAAAAATAAAACTCCGGGAGTTGTAAATCTTTTTCGTTGTGGAAAGTGTTGTGTAGGTAATAAAAATTAGCAGTTCTATTAAAAAAGTGAACTAATCAAAAGCACAATATAAAAAAATTAAGGTATTTAAAACTAAAGAAGCCACAAAACTTAGTGGCTCCTACTTATCATGCCTAAAAAGGACTTCGATCATCACCCACATCAACTGGACATAGACCATACTAATCTAACACCTGAGTCTGAGGTAACACAGCCAACTACTTGCTTTCTATTTCCTATAGTATTGTCGACTATTGGAGAAGAAAATAATAGAATACACATTTTTATTACGCTCTATAACAAAGGAAATGAAAACAAAAGCACCTATAGGTAATAATAACATTGAAATTTGTTTAAAAAATAGTGACTTTAATAATCCTGATCTATTGAATATAGTTATCAATAGGGGAGTAAAATTAAAACCAAATTATAAAAATGGATATTTTTGTGACTTAAAAAAAATGCACCATCTGCTTTTGATACAAACAGCAAGAAACGTACAACCTAAAATTGTAAAATAAAAAAACCATTTTTTTGGAGTTTAAGAGTCTTAACTATTCAACATTAAATTAAACATGCTAAAGCGTGCGTATGTTTTTTATCTGTGTGTCCTGATTCCACATGTTAAAGACATTGCCAAGTATATTGTAGAAGGTACATTAATCAATGGGCATATATGTAGATTGATGCCACATGTACACGTTTTCAACATTTGCTGTAAACGACTGATATTGAATAAAAGTAAGTTTATATGACTAGGTTACCTTTTTCTTCAAAACCACAGATTAGACTTTGATAAAATAGAAACGTTACTTCATCTTTGTAATACTATATCTTCTTTAAAACGCGTTTTAGGACACTGTTTTTTTCTACATTTTGGTCACATTTATATGGCACCCCTAACTACAGTTTCTACATCACTAATACAGTAACAAGGTCTTAAATGCTACAGGAAAATAGAAATATTCATAGTGTAGGTGAAATAAGGTAATAACAGATATTGTAAAACATCAAGGAAAAACTAAAACAATGATTGAGGGCAGAAGAGAAAGTAGAATCTACAAAGAAAACCAAAAACTTAAGTATAGACCAGCTTAAAAACAATTTAAATAAAAATAAGCTATAAGACACTGAAAAACAGAATAAAGAACTGCGAATAACAATTTTCAGGTTGTATTATTACATATTGCATGTGTGCATATATATATATATATATATATATATATATATATATATAAAATATGCACGCATATATAATTTATATGTATTTTAAATTAGCTGTATCTATCACAATTTGGTAGAATATTCAGTGTAAGATAGCAGTTCATCAAAAATTAATTCATCATTGTGTGTTTTGCATCATAGCACTCTAGTATAATGAATTTCCTGTCAAACTCTTTTAATTGTATCTCTGAAAGATACCAAGTGGATGTTTTTAGTGGGATTAAAACAATAGTTTAAGATATCAACAATTTAACATGTAAATTAACTTGTCTAATCAACTTTGTAATAAAGAATTGTCTTGTTTCATCTAAAACAATGTTATTTCGGCCTAAAAATTTGCATAAAATGCTATAACTTTTTTTTCTTTAGTTTGGATGTATAAACATATATTTTACGAAAAAAGATAGAAATAAGTTTTGAAATGAAGTGTTATAGGATAAGACCCTCAGAATAACTAAATTATCATTTATTAATGCATTTACGAGACAGAGATACTGTTTTCAAACTGACATCCATTTAATTATAAAGAGTGATGTGTTTATAATAACCACACCTTCTAACCATAATATGAGTCTTCGATTAAGTATACCATAAATTCTATAAAGTCCTCCTTGTAGTCCAAAATTAGCTATCAATCTCCTCGGGCATTTATTTGTACAGAGATCATGTTCCAGTTATTTGTTATCAGACGTTTAAATATATCACTTCAGTAATAACCGTGGGATCAAGTTATCCTAACTTGTTTACTAGCTTAGGATGCAGTTTAACAATAGCCAAACTATTTTTAATTTTTCAGTAGAATAACAATAAACAAGAAGTAATTTGTGAAGAAATGAAAATTTTAAATTGCGAGGGCCATGGGAAGATACAAAACAAGTCCATTCAATCACCTTACTATAGAGTAGTAGCTTTCTGAAATCATTGTGCACAAAGCATAAAAATACTTATATTTCGATTGCATATCGCCAAAATTTGTAGGAGACAATAGGAAAAAAATACCAGAACTAAGAGACTGAGAATTTTTAGTTGTATTGAATTTTTCCATTTTCTAATACTGGGTTAACAAGCACAAACAAATACGGAAGTTTCATACAATGTACTACTAAAGGGAAGACTTCCTAATATTCAGCTTTTGGAATGGGAGTATAGTTTGTGTAGTTTACCTACACACTCTTATAAGTTGATAATTAATAAGGTGACAGTGATATTTCAATACATAAGATCATAGAAGTAACAAATGAGAATCTTCACGTTGCTGTGAAGTTGAACTGTTTTAACTAGTCTTTCCATGTACGTTGTACACATTTTTTGTTTATGGCCATTCTGTCATAATTCTCTGGACATTTCTGTAGTACATTAAGATTTAAATGGTTTAAGATTCCAATTTCATATTTTGTTACTTAAAACGATACTGTTGTATAAAATTTTTGAATGTATTTAATTGGATTAAAATAAGTTGTTTTTAAAATTATAATTTGAATTCTAGGAAATTACTTATGTTTGTTAAAAATTGTACTGAAACTTTAAAGTCATACTTTGTAATTTAAAACTAAGAGTTTATAAATGTAAAAGGTTCAAGTTTGATATTTTGAAAAAAGCTAACTGTCTGATGCTAAATATCAAAATTTAAAGTTTCCAGTAGCCCATTTGCTAGAGCACAATAGTTTTGCATTTATTAATTTAATTAACTACAAGAGCCATGGACAAATATTTCTTTCTAAATTTAGATTAATGTAAGACAAGTCAAAAATGAGTAAAAACAGTGTCCAATTTTGAGTATCAGGTCAACTTATTTTACAAATTTTACCAAACGAATATTTTAAAAAAAGCAGATAGCAAAAATAAAAGTGAACAGATGAAAATATTGCATTTATCTAGGTTTTGGGTTACACATTCTTTAATACTTGCTTAGAGGCTTCCTTTTTTATTTTAAATATGTATACAATGGCCATTATGCCTGTTATGTGTTCTTAGGTTAAGTAGAAATACAGTTTTGTAATCTGCATATCGTCTTCTGTTATTATGTGCTTTGTAAATGTTTGATAAATAATTTCAAATCATTTTCAAGTAACCACTGTTTATTTAAATTGTGGCCACTGACTGCACTCAAATTATAGTTGCAAGAGCTCATTAAAATATACCAGGATGCATGACTTGATTAGTCTGAACCGACTATGGGTATTTCAAAGATGTAATAAAAGTTATTTGGAAAATTTCCTAGGGTTATATTTGAATCTCTTACTGCAGTAAACATAATTTAATAAATCTTCCTAATTATCCTATGATCATCTACAAACAGCAGCTGCCATTGCTATAGAAGGTTTGGTATCACTATATATTTTCCATTTAATTCAAAGATCATAAAATGTCTAAAAGAATTTCCTTCCATTGTTTTTCAACATCCCACCCAAAAACTTTTTGATTTTCTATGGTTAAGTTTTAATCATATCATACCTCTTGGTTTTCAAATATGACAATATATATCATTTGCATACTTAAGTTAGAGTATCATCTGGTGTGAATACTGAGATGCAAGTACGTCTGCAACAAGCAATGAAATAGGGGAGGTAGGCTCTATTGTTATTGAAAACGATTCAGAGAAAGGACGTCCTTTTCTTATGACTCCTGAAAGTTGCAGGAGTCTTGATAGTAACATCCCATAAACGTGGGTTTAAGTATTTGAATAAAGCTTTTTTATAGTATTAATAAAAACAATTCCCAAGGTTCATTAGAGATATGGCATAAAATAACCCTGATAAAATTTGTAGAAATTTAGTATGATAAACTTCTAGTTGTTAATGTGGTAAATTACATACCTATATAAGTTCAAGAGGTGCATCTGTAAAACCATCTATTTCAAAAAACTTGTTTTTTTTTGGAGTCATAAGTACTTTTGCACATTCCATTAGAGTTATTGATCTAGTTACTGTCATTATATTATAGTTTACAAGTTTTTTAATATGTTTGTCTTTTGAGTATAGACACAAAGCACTTTACCGTCAGTATAGTTTTATTGGTACCCTGACTATAGAGCTGCTTTCTTTTTTAATTCAGAATAGTGGTTGCATTTATGTTAGTTAAGGTTGGACAATTTTTGTCAGCTCTTCAGATCCCAATATCATCAATATTTCTTCAGCAGGACATTTATATATGATCATTCTATCGCTTATTTGGTGTGAAAACTTTTCCAACTTTGATGTATGGAAAATAGGATTTTGGTAATTTCTCAATAATCTGCAGATTATTCAAGTGAAAACTTTTTGTTGCTTTTTTCTGTCCATTAAGAATGGTGTGTGTGTGTGTGTGTGTGTAAAATACTATTTCACATATTTAACGAAAACCAACTTGGAGAAGTAATTCAAATGATAAATTACGATTTCGAATAAACAAGACAACAGGTAAATCCACATCACTTATTATAATTACTGTTCTTACTCAATTAGTCTTGTTTTCGAAATTTTATGTCAGTTATCTAAGTTTATTAAATGAAACAAAAAACAATTATTCATTGCAGATACATTTAATTTTCTATACATTTGCCTTTATATATCAACAAACTGTGTAAGGGGCATTAAAAATTTTCATGCATCTTTTGTTTTTTTATATCACTCAATAGATAAACTTGTGCTAAACAAAAGAACATTAAAAAATTCCTATCGTTAATAAAGAGTATTAATAAAACAACTTTTGGTGTAATTGGAAAACAAATGGACAACAATAAAAATTTGGCAAAACCTTGTTGTTGTTGTGGAACTAACACCATTAATTGTTTATAAGGTAATTAAAAGTAGAGGTATGCATAAGTCTATCAACCGTCAGCTTAGGTACTATTACGCTGCCAATGAATACCCTGCAATTCTACTTTGATGATGTTTTATGACCGACTATTAACATCAATTATTAATTATTTGATACAAAGAAGTTAAAATTCATATTTTTCAATATCAAGCATAATGAAAGTATGATATTGAATAAAATATTAAAATACTACCTGTAGTGTCTACTTAGTGTTCGCAAATAGTGACAACTTACATAGCATATATTTCAATTCCATATGCTGCAAAATAATTTCCAAATTGAAAATTCATATATTAATCCAACTACTATTGTAAAAAAACAACAGACGTTTCAATTCCCCAACTGATATACAATATAAGAATTGGATTATATATATATATATATATATATATATATATATATATATTTCAACTACAGATGTTTTCTACAAATTTGCCAAGTTTCTTATCACTGATAAGGGAAGTATAACTTACAATAATACAATGGTTTAAATTGTTTGGTAATTTCTATTACTTCTACAAATCAAAGTATGCCTGACCATTAACCAACTTTTAACTTTCACAATTGTCCGTCGAAAATTTCTAGCATATAATTAAGATGTTTGAAATGTTCTTTTGTCTATAAAAGCCAGACCATGCATAAATATAACAAGAATCTCGTTTTAATTTTCTAGCCAATAGTTCCTCAGTGTAACAGAGTTTTTCTCAATGATAAAAATACATCAACCACTAATAACATCCACTATTCCACTATGTATATATATATTTACTTTGTTTTAAACTTCTGCTGCAACTACATGTAGTATACTCAACCTCAACCTTATTCAGTAACAAACAATGTCATATGCAAAATTTTATAAATTTATACCTTATTAGTTTAATGTTGTACATCTTAAAAACTCTAATTTATCCTACTCAATAAACAGGAATTATAAAATATATTTTTTAAACAATATATGATACTATCGCCAGCTTAAAATCAAATAGTCACACATATTAGTATCAACAAGATACATAAAATTGGTACTTCTATCCTTTGTTGCTTACGATATACATATAGAAGATATGATTTTATAGTTACAAATATATCACATTTTAACAGTAAAACCAAGTTTATTTGTATATCATGTTTCAGGTCAATGATCAAATTAAATTAAAGTAAAAAATAAAGTTTCAAAGGACGGATAACCAATACTTTCTTAAAATGACCATTATAGGCAATTTTTCTAGGCCATTTTATTATAATATTGTTTAAATAATAGTCTAACTAAAAATTTCTTAAGTAACAGTTTTAGTTAGGCATAGTACCGTAACTTCATTACATGAAGATTATTGTTCTGAAAATGATATACAAAAATAAATTTGCTATATCAAAATTAGGTACACAAATGGAATTATTACATTAAGCATTATTATATAATAGTATAAAATCATAAGCAAGTTAAAAAAATATTCAAATAGTGTATCTTCTAATAATATTAGTTAACTAGTCAATTTGAACTGCCAGTAAATTTAGTGTTGTTTAAATAAATTTTCAAATAGAAACAAAAGCAAAAAATATCAAAAAAAGACTTTCAATATATTTCTGTAGTCTATGTGTATAATTGTATTCTAAGAATTTTGAATATCTATTATATGTAACAAGATAATTCTCAACTGTCAACCACCTTAAAAACAAGGAACAATGTTTTATATGATTAATTAGTTCCTGCTGTTTTACACATACTATTAGAAAAGCACTATATCTTCCATCACAGTGGCTGTAAACAGTAGATCAGTACAGTTTTTAATCTTTAGCTTATATGGCATACAACGCTATAAAAAATAAGAATTTAACAAAAGGCACATCATAAAAAGACTAGTATTAATGATATAACACAAAAGAGTAAATGGCAAGAACTCAATATCAAAGTATTACAAAAAACAAATACTAAGACATACATTAAATGTGAATGATCACATAAAACCTATATGAAACACGAACTTGTTTCTTAGTGTTCAAAATGGATCATTAAATATAGCTTTAATTCAGCCCAACTTAATACTAATAATATATAAACTACAACTCAATATAAAATATTAGTCTACAACTTGTGCAAATTGCATAACCGTTAAAAAAAACAATATAAAAATAAAGATATAAAAGATTCAATAAGAGAGCTAAAAGAGAGACTAACAAACTAAAATATCCCACATTAAGTTAATATCAATAAGTGTAATATAGGCCCCAATATAAGCAACCAACCATCGGGTAAACATATAAAAGTTATAAAGATAAAAAATATAATCAAAGTTATAATTTTATGATAATTTCTAAAGAAGTAATATTTCTAAAATGACAAAAAATCACAACTTTTGAAGTGGAAGTTATTGGTACATGAGCTAAGACCAAAAAGGCCATTTTAGACATTATACATTAAAATAGAATGAGTTTCATCTTTATTACATTTTTAAGTAAAATTGCTACCTTTTTAAGCAAAATGTCAAAAATTTAGTGCAGTTCTCTAATGCAATTCAAAACATAACTCATTCTACAAAAGTATATACATATTTGATTTAGTAAACTTTTGCTTCGCTAAATTTCAAAAGAAAATAATTACTTATCCTGCGACTCATTTACATCTCCACTATCCCCATCCCTAGACATACTATGCTGAGATGTTGGACTGCGGCCACTTCCACTACCTCCACTATTAAGCGCCATTCGTTGCATTTGACGGATAACTGTTGTAGCATGATATGCTTGCTAGAAAAATTTTCATGTAAACTAGTATGTAGCTCAAACACTTACCTTCCAACGTGATTTTGCAAAATTTTTCTTCAATTGTTCAGCAACTGTTCCATGTATATTTTTATTACTAGCTGCATTTCCAGATATCCTACAACATTGTGTTACTACTAAAAGCTATTTCAATTTCTAGACATACCATGGATGTGCTAATGCCTGACGACAAGTAAAACGCTTTTCAACATTAATGCACATTAAATTTCGAATAAAATCCTTTGCTGAATCGCTTATTTCATCCCAATATGGAGAATCAAATTCAAAATCACCTAAAGTAAAGTTCAACAACCTAGTAGTAGATACAAGAAGTCCTGTTTCGGTGAAGATGTAATTAGTTATCAATGTGTTACTAATATTACCCCTACAATACATTATTAAACATGCTACACATTTGCATTTTATCTTTTTCTAGATCTCAGCATGTACTATTAGTCTTTAACTAGAAAGTATAAAATTAAGAAACTATGGATAATATCACAGAAACACACAAAATTGAGCTTTCAGTTATTTCTGAAAGAAAATTCTTTGAACCCCTAGCATATTAATATATGATGCACAATTCATCCAAAACATAATTAGAGGTGAATGAAAAACTGCACTGCACAAACCAACAAATAAAATGTATAAGCTAAGTATGCTGCTACATGAACGTAGATATTCAGTACCATGACCACCATTTCATCTAGAACTTAACCTTAACCCAGTTGAAAAAAATTAAAATTGTTAAAAATTTAATCGAGGTTAAAAGCATAAAATAAATAACTTAATATAAATTTCATGCAACCATTACATTTAAACAAAAATTTGTTCATTTTGTTAATACAATGGATATTGAACTTAATGCTTTCAATTCATTGTTAACTAGTAAAATAAAGCAAAATAATCAAGAGTGATATAAAAATTTCTATTAAATTGTTTCAGAAAATGTAGATCTCAGTCTGTCCGTTGATTTCCAAAAATTTGAGAATTGTAAACTGAAAGTTGATTTACTAATAATAATCATGCTTCATGTGGCCATCATTATTTAAAAAAACTATAATTTTAAATACACATTCTTAATTTTATCCTTTTTCAATATAAAGTTTTAAATAAATAATGGAGTTAATCTCAAGTTTGAGAATTACTAATGGAATTAACATTACATGTCAGTCTTGAATAACCCAGTTTACAGAATGATCTCAAAAATTTATATACATATCTATGCAAGTGTGTTGTTTTAATAAATAGCCTTACCGAATCGAAGGGCAGTTATATCATATTACTAATTTTTATATCAGAAATTTGTATAAACTTTTTTATTCTTGATTATTCGCATAATTTTTAAAACTAAGTTTAATTTTTTTATCGTCTTTATCAACACCTAAATAGCCTATTAATATAGTATACATCTCTCAGTCTAACATGTTTATTGATGGAGCATCCACCTAGCGAATGATAAACGAAAACTTTGTGGCATTAATATTAACATACTGTAATTATAACCTCAACCAAAAAATCAATAAAAAAATAGGCATTTCGACAACTAGGTGGTCATTATCAGTAGAAAAATTAACACGCAATATAAAAAGTTGTTCTGGAACACTTGTGAGGATATTCCCTTATCACATAGGGTAAAGTGAACCTTTTCAACGAACAATTCGTTAACGTGACTCTAAACATTTGACGATATCTCACCACATACTGATGATAGCCTCAACAAAAGTGAATTATGACCATGAGACTAAATACTACTTAATTTATACTGTCTGTGGAACTGTGCATGCAGAATAAAACGCTGGATTCTCATTGTTTTTTAAACCAGCATTTAGGATGGATGATTTGTGCTTAATTAGTTCAAATGATTCATATGCATTTAGGAAAAAACACGTTGACAGCACTTTCAACAGTTTGTCGTTTTCTAGTTTAACAAGAGGGTTAGTTTCAGGAATATGCTTGACAATTTAATATTTCATATTTACCATGCTTATAAAATGAGCAGTGCGCTCTTTAAATCAAATTGTTTCATTTATCGACTCAGATCAATATATCTTTGAAAATATTCTAACTCAGAATAACTAATAAATTCCAGCCTTCTTCAACTTGTCCACTTGTCTTTTGAATTACCTAATAAATATTTACTCTTGTTGATATTATTAAAATCAATTTTGAGATTGACTTGTTTAAATATTTTATAGTTCCCTAGTAGTATGATGAAAAGGAAGTTTGACATATCAAACACCGTTGTTAGTAGTAATTAATTGCAAAGCCTTTAATTTACAAATTTTAATTCTATTTTTACATTTTCTAAAAATATTATCTATAATAGTAGCAGGAAAGTCACTGTAAGTCGCTATTTGTTTAATAAGCGCCGGTTCCTTATTTAACCCTACATTGGCTTCCTTTCTATAACTATTAATTTCTAATTTGCTACCTACTCAAATTACTAGTGTACCAAAAAATTGAAGTAATCCATTATTTCATAGTACGTATGTAAATTTTATACTTTTTACTTTTGAATTTATTTCGATAATAAAATCACCAACATTTCACTTAGAAATGTCAAAAACGATAAAAATATTGTCCACATATTCTTCAGAAGTCTTTAGAGTTATCCTTTAACTCAATCTCAAACTGTGGCATTAAACTGAAGACAGCCCTGAAACATACAATGTGAAGCAAGCTTAATGCACTCCTTAATTTTATTGTTATTAAGGTCATTACCTATTAGAATATTATTTTAAAAAACTAATGCACACAGTATTGGAACATTAGGAAACTAAAATAGTATTTTATCTATATAAGCCTGTGTATTACTCACACCTAACAAAAGTCAACTTGCTCAATAATACTGTCTATAAGTTTACAAAAAAAAAGTAAAAAATGCAAAATTATTCATGTGTAGCTTAAACAATTAGTTCTCTATAACATGTTTAACTATAATGCTAAACTTTTGAACAAATTAACTAAGTCTTATTTTCTTTGAAACCTGCTATAATTAAAAACACATTTGCCACAATAGATTAACTTCACCAAGACAAGGCTTATGCTTGAAACTAACAAACCTTTTAAAATCTGGGCAAATAAATTGGCATCATTTTCATCATAAAATGGAGGGTATCCACATAATAAAATATAAGATATAACTCCTATACTCCATACATCAACAGCTTTCCCATAGGGCTTTTGTGCTAGTACCTCTGGAGCTAAAAATAATAGAGTCAATATTTAAACCAAGTAGAAACAGAACAGAAACAGTATAAGATTACAAGAAACTGCATGTTCTCTAAACAGTTATTACCAACATTATACTATTACTATTTATTCATGCCTTATGTCATTATTAATGAGGACTACATTTCTCTCTAAATTCCAAAATGACTATAACAGGAAAAAATTAATATTAAAAATTTCAAAGAGCAGTTAAACAAATAATTGTTTGCCGTTGTCCGTTCTCAAATTACCATAAAAAAAATTGGCAAACTGAAAAACTAAGTCAAAATTTTGTCATAATACAAACAAAAACCATAAACAGCTCCTTGGCTACAGAAGCACAGCAACTTACAAATAAAGCTGTTGGAAATTCCATTCTGTTTTCCTTAAAGTATTATACTCAAAGCTGCTGAAGTACTATACTCTACTGTATATTATAATTAAAGTACAGAATTATGCATATTCATTTTTAATTTTAAAAATATGCCTTTCAAAAAATTTAATATGACTGAACATTAATTTGATTTAAGAAAAATTTATGTATGGAGCGTGCTTTGTATGAAATAACAAATGTGATTTACACAAACATGGAAAATAGTTTCAACTAAATAGCGGTATTCCTTGATTTGTGTAAAGCATTTGATACCGTTTCTCACAGCAAATTATTACAGAAACTAAATGACCTAAGGTGTAAGGGAAACTGTATCTACTGTTTGAGAACTATCTTAAAGATAGGTGTCGATGTGTTTATGTTAACGGCATAATAAGTGATTCTTTGACTGTAGGTTTAAGCATTCCACAAGGAAATGTATTGTCCACATTTATTTCTTGTATACATTAATGATTTTGCTTTTCTTAATACTGGTGGAAAATTATTCTTATTTGCAGACAATGCAGTTATTCTTTTTAAAAGCAGTAATTGGATTGAAGTTAGAGGTCTGCTTGTTTCTGTCCTGTTATTGAGAGAATTATCAAAATTGAGTATTTTGGTGTAATATTGCATCAACATTTAAGATGACAACACATATTGCATATATTACATCTAAAATCAAATACTGTATTAATATTTTCTACCAATTAAAAAACATTTTATTTCTATCCAACCTTAAAATGATTTATTATGCATTTCTGGAGTATATCATTAGATATGATATTGTGATTTGGGATGGTACCTTTGCAAATACTTTGTTGTCTTTACTAATAGTGCAGAAGTTTGTTATTAAAGGCATGCTTAAAAAAGGTATGCTTTCCGTCAGACATACTATTTTCGAAAGTAGATTTACAACTGCTTACAATACTTTACTTAAAATGTATTTTACTGTTTTTGTAAAAAAAATTCCACCTTAAGGAATTTATACAGCATTATTATTATACTAGATTAATAGGTTAAAGCCAATAAGAATGCTTATGACATTAATTCAACATTATGTTTTTTATTTAGCTCCAATGATCTTCAATACTTTACCCGCTTGCTAAAAAACTTTAAACAACATTGGGTTAGACGAAAAACAAGTTACAAAATATTTACTTGGTAATATGGAAATACATAATCTTATATTTACTAATGCTTTTTAAAACACAATTTTAGGTTGAATTTAGCCATTTTTTTGTCAGCTTCTAGATGCATATTTTTTATTTTCTTAAAAGTTTTTTTTATAACTTTATTGTACTTCTAACTTAGTTGATTATTCGCACATTTCTTGTTGAACTATAAATTTTTTGTATATTCAGCTCCATAAGCTCTGCTTAGGTGCTGAATCTCTATGTCATATGTTATCTCTGTACGAACAAAACTATTTAATACAATTTAATACTATAGTCATATTAAATTCTAATTCAATACTTTTTATGTACTTGTAATTAGATTAAAGCACTCAGATTGTTGAGATTATGATTAAAAAGTAACCAAGTACCTTATACACCAATTTATTGAAATTTTGTTCTTGTAAATTATACTGACTAATAACAAGATGTCATTTTTTTTTGCTTGTTTGGAATTTCACTGCTTTTGTATGCTATAATATTTATGATGTCATGGTATTTACTTAGTAGTTATAAATGAGGTAGGTAGATTGTACTTGGATGTTCTATATTAAAGATTATTGTTTGTTTATATAAACAAAAATTAAAATCACCTTTTCAAGTAAGTCAATACGTGATAGTATTGAAATAAACATTTTTATTATATACTGTATGCTGCCAACTACCCAGTACTGAAACTAAACTTTATTTTGAGTTTATTGTAAGTTTTGTAACTACTGCAATATATATATATATATATATATATATATATATATATATTTTATAAAAGTGATTACGGTTACTGAGGACTGAACCGTAATCACTTTTTATAAAAATAAATATGCAGGACATGATATTATTCAATATATATATATATATATATATATATATATATATATATATATATATATATTAATAATTAATGGACTGGTCAGTCTTATAGTATAATATACATGTACATATTATCATGGGAAATAGTCCAAATCAAACAACAGAAACTGATTGAAAAGTTTAATCAACACCTAACGTTTCGGTACATTCTTTTCGCACCTTTTTCAAAGGCTGAAATGGAAACAAAAAATTCGAACTTAGCAAGAAATACATAACATGTCGCTAACTACTTACATTGATCATTTATATTAAAGGAAATTGAAAACAAATTACTGCACGATTTACATAATAAATGTGGGTCAAAAATTAAAAATTAAAAATTGACTGAAGGGCAATGTCAAGCCACGTTGGCCGTTAAAAAGTAAATACAAAATTGATAATGACAAATTCTATAAAAGTGACAGGACACGTTCCGAAAATGGCATTGATTACAAATCTGAAGGAAAATACCTAACGTTGTTTGAAAATATCATTATTATACAAAGCAGAATAGACGTTATGTACCCTATCAATATCAATCTTATTATTGATAGGATTAATTTCACTATTAATATAAAAAGACTCAATGAAAAGCCTAGTTTTGTAATTGACCTCGTTCTCCAAAATGGTGGTGTCATCGAAAAATGGTGTATGACTGGTTGCCGCAACATGAGCAGACAATGCACATTTAGTGGAGTTAATCCTACAGTCACTCCTGTGCTGGGTTAAATGACTCTTTAGCCACTGGCTAGTCTGACCAATGTAACTGTTGTTGCAACTGCAGGTAATCTTGTAGACGACGTTGCTGTTGAACAATTTCGGAGTACGATCCTTTAATTTGGTAAACAAATTCTGGATAGAAAAATTGTATTCAAAAACAATGGCGATCTTAGGTTGTCTAAGTAATCATACCAAAAGTGGAAATAACTTCTGAATAAACGGAAGCTTCTTGTACGTAATATCAGTTTCTGAAGGGTTTACTTTTAAGAAGTTGCCATATATCAATTTATGCAACATTCCCTTTGGGTAACCGTTGTTAACTAACGTGTTAATCAATAACTTCTTATTTTTCTCCATAAACTGTGGGTCTGATATATGTTCTATTCGGTAACGTAGGGCCTTCACCGTGTTAACCTTGTGTTTAAAAGAATGGTTAGAGTGGAAATTCAGATATCTGCCCGAGTTAGTTGGTTTAGTGAACCAATCAAATAGTAATTGATTAGAACTATCTCTGATGACCAACACATCCAAGAAAGGTAATTTCCCATCCACTTCAATTTCAAAAGTGAACTGAAGGTGATCATTAAAATCATTAAATACTGTTAACGTCTGGTCAACAAATTGGGCTGGCAACGAACAAATGATATCATCCACATACTTTACCAAGAAAAACATCTCATATGGTAATCTAGGTAGAACACTAGACAGTAAATTATCCATAATCATTTGAGCGATTATGGGTGATAGAGGTGACCCCATTGGAGTTCCAAATAACTGTAAGTAGAACTTCTCTTGGAAAACAAAATACATGTTGTTGAAAACCAAATTGACAGTTGTCAAGAACATATCTTCAGACATATTACAATAGGGCTTGATCTTATTCCAATTTTCTTTAATGATGTTAATAACCATAGATAGAGGAATATTAGTAAAAAGAGAAGCTACATCCAGTGAAATGAGTATATGATCTTCAGGTAGGTGAAAATTCTTGAATTGTTGCACAAATGTAAAACTATCTTTCACATTGTGTCCACCAAGTGGGAAAGCCTGTTGGAGAATATTCGACAAAAAAGAAGCAATACCATAAGTAGGTGTATTGACCGTAGATATGATAGGTCGTAACGAGAGTACTGGTTTATGTATTTTTGGTAAACCATAGTATTTACCCGGAGTCGAGTTGTTAATGATAATCGATTCTTCTCAGACTCGTCCAACATCCCCTTTTTATGTAATAACTTTATGTGTTCGTTCACCTTTTTTTGCGTAGTGAATGTAGGATCTCTACATAACATTTTATAAGTAGTAGTATCTGATAAAAGATCAAGAGACTTATCTATATACTGGTGCTTATCCATGATCACAGTAACTGCACCTTTGTCAGCCTTAGTGACAACAATTTCAGGATGGTCAGCTAAGTATTTTTTGACTTTGTAGAACTGTTCATTAAAAATATTAAAATGTTGGTTATTTCGGGGGTTGTTAGAATAGTTCAGAATTACATTAGAGATCTTACCCCTAATCACATCTTTTTTTCTTTGCGACAGCGTATCGTTATCGATAATAGATTCAACCCGACCGATTAATTTACCCAAACGAATGTCTCTTGTTTGTGGTTGTAAACTAAACTTAGGTCCCAACGAAAGAAAGTTCAACACAAAGTCAGGCAGTACCGCACCACTAATGTTAGAAACCCATTTTGAATTGTCAATGTAAGGTTTGGGGTTGTATAACTGTTCATCTAACAATCTATTAAATTTGTTTCTATTGGATGATTTAATTTTGTGGTGTAAAAAACCATATCTAGCAGCTTGTCTCAGATCAAAAGATTTAAGTAATGCATGAGGCAAAACTCCTTTAAGAGAGTTAATAACAAATTGCAAGTTCCTATTATAATGAGCCAACATGCCATGGCTTTCCTCAATTTCTATATTTAAAATAAATCTTGCTGACCTGTATAAATGCTGGTTGATCCTAGTTAGTCGTCTCTGATCGTACACATTGATGCTCCCGGATGCACTACTATACATCCCCCTGATGTGCTTTGGTATCACATTTCTGCGTCTGCACCTCTCTAAAAAATATATACGATTATTCAAATTAGCTAATCTGTATGTTATATTAGCCCATCTTTTCAGTTTAAATGCCACTTCTTCTCCATATGTCCTACGTATAAAATTGAAAAAACCCATATTCTATGGACAACAAAATGCAAACAAAACCGATTGAATTTTAATTCTTCGTTGTATTTCCGCTTATCTCTTCAAATCTGCTACCATGAAGTGGTGAGAATATAACATATGGCCCAAAAGATCTGCAATTAGATCGTCCTTTTCAGTACATTAATAATTAATGGACTGGTCAGTCTTATAGTATAATATACATGTACATATTATCATGGGAAATAGTCCAAATCAAACAACAGAAACTGATTGAAAAGTTTAATCAACACCTAACGTTTCGGTACATTCTTTTCGCACCTTTTTCAAAGGCTGAAATGGAAACAAAAAATTCGAAATTAGCAAGAAATACATAACCTGTCGCTAACCACTTACATTGATCATTTATATTAAAGGAAATTGAAAACAAATTACTGCACGATTTACATAATAAATGTGGGTCAAAAATTAAAAACTAAAAATTGCCTGAAGGGCAGTGTCAAGCCACGTTGGCCGTTAAAAGGTAAAGACAAAATTGATAATGACAAATTCTATAAAAGTGACAGGACACGTTCCGAAAATGGCATTGATTACAAATCTGAAGGAAAATACCTAACGTTGTGTCCTGTCACTTTTATAGAATTTGTCATTATCAATTTTGTCTTTACCTTTTAACGGCCAACGTGGCTTGACATTGCCCTTCAAGCAATTTTTAATTTTTGACCCACATTTATTATGTAAATCGTGCAGTAATTTGTTTTCAATTTCCTTTAATATAAATGATCAATGTAAGTAGTTAGCGACAGGTTATGTATTTCTTGCTAATTTCGAATTTTTTGTTTCCATTTCAGCCTTTGAAAAAGGTGCGAAAAGAATGTACCGAAACGTTAGGTGTTGATTAAACTTTTCAATCAGTTTCTGTTGTTTGATTTGGACTATTTCCCATGATAATATGTACATGTATATTATACTATAAGACTGACCAGTCCATTAATTATTAATGTACTAAAAAGGACGATCTAATTGCAGATCTTTTGGGCCATATGTTATATTCTCACCACTTCATGGTAGCAGATTTGAAGAGATAAGTGGAAATACAACGAAGAATTAAAATTCAATCGATTTTGTTTGCATTTTGGTGTCCATAGAATATGGGTTTTTTCAATTTTATACGTAGGACATATGGAGAAGAAGTGGCATTTAAACTGAAAAGATGGGCTAATATAACATACAGATTAGCTAATTTGAATAATCGTATATATTTTTTAGAGAGGTGCAGACGCAGAAATGTGATACCAAAGCACATCAGGGGGATGTATAGTAGTGCATCCGGAAGTATCAATGTGTACGATCAGAGACGACTAACTAGGATCAACCAGCATTTATACAGGTCAGCAAGATTTATTTTAAATATAGAAATTGAAGAAAGCCATGGCATGTTGGCTCATTATAATAGGAACTTGCAATTTGTTATTAACTCTCTTAAAGGAGTTTTGCCTCATGCATTACTTAAATCTTTTGATCTGAGACAAGCTGCTAGATATGGTTTTTTACACCACAAAATTAAATCATCCAATGGAAACAAATTTAATAGATTGTTAGATGAACAGTTATACAACCCCAAACCTTACATTGACAATTCAAAATGGGTTTCTAACATTAGTGGTGCGGTACTGCCTGACTTTGTGTTGAACTTTCTTCGTTGGGACCTAAGTTTAGTTTACAACCACAAACAAGAGACATTCGTTTGGGTAAATTAATCGGTCGGGTTGAATCTATTATCGATAACGATACGCTGTCGCAAAGAAAAAGATGTGATTAGGGTAAGATCTCTAATGTAATTCTGAACTATTCTAACAACCCCCGAAATAACCAACATTTTAATATTTTTAATGAACAGTTCTACAAAGTCAAAAAATACTTAGCTGACCATCCTGAAATTGTTGTCACTAAGGCTGACAAAGGTGCAGTTACTGTGATCATGGATAAGCACCAGTATATAGATAAGTCTCTTGATCTTTATCAGATACTACTACTTATAAAATGTTACGTAGAGATCCTACATTCACTACGCAAAAAAAGGTGAACGAACACATAAAGTTATTACATAAAAAGGGGATGTTGGACGAGTCTGAGAAGAATCGATTATGCATTAACAACTCGACTCCGGGTAAATACTATGGTTTACCAAAAATACATAAACCAGTACTCTCGTTACGACCTATCATATCTACGGTCAATACACCTACTTATGGTATTGCTTCTTTTTTGTCGAATATTCTCCAACAGACTTTCCCACTTGGTGGACACAATATGAAAGATAGTTTTACATTTGTGCAACAATTCAAGAATTTTCACCTACCTGAAGATCATATACTCATTTCACTGGATGTAGCTTCTCTTTTTACTAATATTCCTCTATCTATGGTTATTAACATCATTAAAGAAAATTGGAATAAGATCAAGCCCTATTGTAATATGTCTGAAGATATGTTCTTGACAACTGTCAATTTGGTTTTCAACAACACGTATTTTGTTTTCCAAGAGAAGTTCTACTTACAGTTATTTGCAACTCCAATGGGGTCACCTCTATCACCCATAATCGCTCAAATGATTATGGATAATTTACTGTCTAGTGTTCTACCTAGATTACCATATGAGATGTTTTTCTTGGTAAAGTATGTGGATGATATCAATTGTTCGTTGCCAGCCCAATTTGTTGACCAAACGTTAACAGTATTTAATGATTTTAATGATCACCTTCAGTTCACTTTTGAAATTGAAGTGGATGGGAAATTACCTTTCTTGGATGTGTTGGTCATCAGAGATAGTTCTAATCAATTACTATTTGATTGGTACACTAAACCAACTAACTCGGCAGATATCTGAATTTCCACTCTAACCATTCTTTAAACACAAGGTTAACACGGTGAAGGCCCACGTTACCGAATAGAACATATATCAGACCCACAGTTTATGGAGAAAATAAAGTTATTGATTAACACGTTAGTTAACAACGGTTACCCAAAGGAATGTTGCATAAATTGATATATGGCAACTTCTTAAAGGTAAACCCTTCAGAAACTGATATTACGTACAAGAAGCTTCCGTTTATTCAGAAGTTATCTCCACTTTTGGTATGATTACTTAGACAACCTAAGATCGCCATTGTTTTTGAATACAATTTTTCTATCCAGAATTTGTTTACCAAATTAAAGGATCGACTCAAATTGTTAAACAGCAACGTCGTCTACAAGATTACCTGCAGTTGCAACAACAGTTACATTGGTCACACTGGCCAGTGGCTAAAGAGTCGTTTAACCCAGCACAGGAGTGACTGTAGGATTAACTCCACTAAATGTGCATTGTCTGCTCATGTTGCGGCAACCAGTCATACACCATTTTTCGATGACACCACCATTTTGGAGAACGAGGCCAATTACAAAACTAGGCTTTTCATTGAGTCTTTTTATATTAATAGTGAAATTAATCCTATCAATAATAAGATTGATATTGATAGGGTACATAACGTCTATTCTGCTTTGTATAATAATGATATTTTCAAACAACGTTAGGTATTTTCCTTCAGATTTGTAATCAATGCCATTTTCGGAACGTGTCCTGTCACTTTTATAGAATTTGTCATTATCAATTTTGTCTTTACCTTTAACGGCTAACGTGGCTTGACATTGCCCTTCAGGCAATTTTAATTTTGACCCACATTTATTATGTAAATCGTGCAGTAATTTGTTTTCAATTTCTTTAATATAAATGATCAATGTAAGTAGTTAGCGACAGGTTATGTATTTCTTGCTAATTTCGAATTTTTGTTTCCATTTCAGCCTTTGAAAAAGGTGCGAAAAGAATGTACCGAAACGTTAGGTGTTGATTAAACTTTTCAATCAGTTTCTGTTGTTTGATTTGGACTATTTCATGATAATATGTACATGTATATTATACTATATATATATATATATATATATATATATATATATATATATAAGGTACTAACTTATCTCTATGACCTCCGGTATATACGCCGGACGACAGGCCTCCACCATTTCCATGACTGTATATGCAACATTGTGGGTGTATTTCGGTTGAGGGGAATTCATACTATTCGGTTTCCTAAAGAGGGGTAAATAAATCTCACTTTTTTTCCACTTATATATAGTTATATACACACTACAAACCAACCTCCAGTTTATATGGAAAACGTATCATTGGTTGGTCCCTATTGCCTCATTCAGCGTTGCCAGTTCTTGTAGGTCGGGTATGAAGAGTAAATGACTCATCAACGAACTATATAATATGTGAAGCTTGTTAGTAATGCGTATTTGCGTGTAAAGCGTTTATAATTTAGTATGCTGTTAGTTTTATTGACAATGCAGTTTGTAGGAAATATTTTACTATATAAAATCGTTTCAGTGAGAGAGCGAGGTGAAATACGAGAGACTTTTTCTTAACCCTGTTTTGTTTGAATGAAATTTTGATGAAAAAATCGATTGTTTACGCGTAAGGGCTATAACTAAAAATACTACAAAAGTATTTCTAAAACTTTCTATCTATATAAATTAATAAACTTTTATAACTTGAAAGCGGAATCTGTCTATAAAATATACTTGTAAATTTAAATAGAACTAGAAATTTACGACTTTTAAAAGAGAATTGGTTCATGTTAAAAATGTACAATTTGCACATTCTAATCCTTTAACACACATATTACAATATAATACCGAAATTTTTAATGTCAACTAAGTTACTTGATACATTAATTATTTTATACCAATAAAATCGTAGAGATAGTATATCTATTATTTAGTGTTCAGACAGTATTTTTTTGGTTATTGTTTTTTCACTAAAAAGTCAACATCTTTCTTCGATTATATAAGAAACTAAGAATGGATGTATTAGAAATGCTCCATTACAACTAAGTTACAAGCGTGTAAATACAGAAAAAAATTTTCTATAATAGAGAAAGAAAGATAGAGGGTTAAAGAGATACAGAGGTAGAGAGATACCGAGATAGAGAGGTAGAGAGATAGAGAGATAGAGAGATAGAGATAGAGAGATGGAGAGATGAAAAGATGGAGAGATGAAAAGATGGAGAGATGGAGAGATAGAAAAATAGAGATAGAAAGATAGAGAGCTAGAGATAGAGAGATAGAAAGATAGAGAGATAGAGATAGAGAGATTGAGCGTTAGAGAGATGGAGAGATGGAGAGATAGAGAGATAGAAAAATAGAGATAGAAAGATAGAGAGATAGAGAGATAGAAAGATATAGATAGAGAGATAGAAAGATAGAGATATAGAGAGATAGAAAGATGGAGAGAAAGAGAGAAAGAGAGATAGAGAGATAGAGAGACAGAGAGATAGAGAGATAGGGAGATAAGGAGGTAGAGAGATAGAGATAGAGAGATAGGGAGATAGAGATAGAGAGGTGGAGAGATGGAGAGGTGGAGAGATGGAGAGATGGAGAGATGGAGAGATAGAGAGATAGCGAGATAGCGAGATAGGGAGATAGAGAGATAGAAAAATAGAATGATGAGAGGTATAGAGGTAGAGAGATAGATAGAGAGATGGAGAGATGGAAAGATAGAGAGCTAGAGAGATAGCGCGATAGAGAGATAGATAGAGAGATAGAGAGTTAGCGAGATATGGTGAAAAGAGATAGAGAGACAAAGAGATAGAGAGATAGAGAAGTAGAGAGGTAGAAAGGTAGAGAAATAGAGAGATAGAAAAATAGAGATAGAGAAAGAGAGAGATAGAGAGGTAGAGAGATAGAGAGATAGAGAGATAAAGTGATAGAGTGATAGAGTGATAGAGAGATAAAGAGATAGATAGAGAGATGGAGAGATAGATAGAGAGATGGAGAGATAGAGAGATAGCGCGGTAGAGAGATTGATAGAGAGATAGAGAGTTAAGGAGAAAGGGAGAAAAGAGATAGATAGTTCGAGAGATAGAGAAACAGAAAGAGAGAGACAGAGAGATCCAGAGAGAAAGAGAGACAGAGAGTTAAAGAAATAGAGAGATACAGGGATAGAGAGATACAGAGATAGAGAGATAGATAGATAGAAAAATGGAGAGATGGAGAAATGGAGATATAAAGAAATAGAGAGATAGGTAGAGAGATAGGAAGATAGATGGAGAGATAGGAAGATAGGGCGATAGGGAGATACGGAGATAAAGAGATAGATAGTTTAAAAATGGAGAGATGGAGAGATGGACATATAAAGAAATAGAGAGATAGGTAGAGAGATAGGAAGATAGATGGAGAGATAGGGAAATAGGGAGATAGGGAGATAGAGAGATAGAGCGATAGAAAGATAGAGAGATGGAGAGATAGATGGAGAGATGGAGAGATAGATGGAGAGATGGAAAGATAGAGAGATAAAGAGATATCGCGATAGAGATAGAGAGATAGGAAGATATGGAGATAGAGAAATAGATCGATAGAGAGATAGAGAGATACAGAGATGGAGAGAAAGAAAGATAGAGAGATAGAGAGATGGAGAGATGGAGAGATAGAGAGGTAGAGAGGTAGAGAGATAGAGAGGTAGAGCGAGAGAGATAGAGATAGAGAGATAGGGAGATGGAGAAATGGAGAGATAGAGAGATGGAGAGATGGAGAGATAGAGAGATAGAGAGGTAGAGAGGTAGAGAGATAGAGAGGTAGAGCGAGAGAGATAGAGATAGAGAGATAGGGAGATGGAGAAATGGAGAGATAGAGAGATGGAGAGATAAATGGAGAGATGGAGAGATGGAGAGATAGAGAGATAGAGAGATAGATGAAGAGATAGGGAGATAGGGAGATAAAGAGATAGAGAAATAGAGCGATAGAGAGATAGAGAGATAAAGAGATGGAGAGATGGAGAGATAGATGGATAGATAGATGGAGAGATGGAAAGATAGAGAGATAGCGCGATACAGATAGAAAGATAGGAAGATATGGAGATAGAGAAATAGAGCGATAGAGAGATAGAGAGATATTATAATTTGAATAAGGGCCGCTATACTTGCGGCCACGTCCCCAATGCTCCACCCGGAGGTACTACATTGGGTTTAAACGCGAAAAATTATCGTGCTTCTAATTTATTCTGACTTCATAATTGATCCACCCTAAATAAAAACTAAATAGAAATCTAACAAATTTAACAAACCTAACAAACTCTGACAATCTAACAAATCTAAAAGTCTGACAAACTGAAACAAAAACTAAAAACAGGGTTGTAAATAATGGTATCCCTAGCGCTGACTTTCGAGTGTACCCGATCAACAAGACACAAGCAAAAATGAGAGGGGGAGGGATCCGTAATACCGGATAGCAGACGACGGCTCTGCTTACCAGTGCGACCTGAAGGGTCATCTTAAAACTATCCAAATCTAGCTAACTAATTTAAATCCATCCCTAGCTTTCCTATCATTCCCTAACTGATTTATATTATGATTACAATCTTCGCAATGATACTCTTCCGTCCCGAATATAGACTGCTACCAAAATGGCGACAGAACGTCAAACAAAACACATCAGCCACATAATACTGCAATACCTGCTAATAAATAAATAAATATAAAGTGTAAATATAAAATATAAATAAATATAATTATATAAATATGTAAATAAATGTTTAATAAGCGTTAAGCATATAGCAGTGCACAAAATAGCAAAAGCATCACCCCACTTATCAGGTGTACTCGCACAAGCATTATGTCGCTAGCGTCTTTACACACCAAACGTGCTTGTTAAATTGTTTCAAAAACTACTAATTAATGTAAATCAATGCTTGTGCGAGTACAGCCGCCACAATTTACGCCTTACCTCGATAATAAAATTCTCCAGCATCCGAAGATCTGGTCGTCTGCCTACATCTAACTGTAACTTACTTCTAAGGGGAAGATGGGGTGCACTGCTAAAGTCCTGGTGGATATGCACTAAATGTTCTTGGGGATCACAATCACTATCACTTCACTTTTAAGTCCTGGGGATGCGCGGTTTCACTCTATTTTATTATATTTGTTTATTTTATTGATTTAATTTAATGAGGGTTTCTGATTTATTTGTTATTGTTTATTTGTTGTTATTTATTCCGATTTCGATTTTACGCGCATAATTATGAAGATAGGCAGTGATTGTATTAATGGTGTGGGGGTTTCTCGTGCATATTGGACATTTGGGTATAATTATCAAGTTATTTTTATTTTTATTTTTTTTTTTTATTTTATTTTATTATTTTTTTTTTTTCAGGTTTTGGTTATATCTATGCTCGTATCCTTACTCACGCCAAGTCAATCTAAAATTTTTCAATCCTCCCACCAACCCCACCGAATTTTACACGCGGTTATCATTGATTGTCTAATCTCGCGACCCTTCCCGCAAATTCTTTTAAGGCTGTCCAGAACGCTTTCTGGTTGACCACTTCCCCGACTTCCTCTAGGCTCTTTGGCCATGCCAGACCTAGGATAGCTAGTTTGCTATCAGCCAACCCTCGATTTGCCGCTTCAAGCGGGCAGTCGAAGAGCACGTGCTCTGCGCTTTCCGCGCCCTCACCGCATTCACAGCGGTCGCTGTTGGTTAGACCGAACCTTTGTAAATACGCCTTCAAGGCGCCGTGTCCTGTTATCAACTGAACTATTTTATGGTCGAGCTTAACCTCAATCCTACCTCTAGCTTCTAAGCTCGGTATGAATTTGTGGGTCAACCTGCCCGTGGCAGCGTTGTTCCACCTCTCTTCCCATTGTCGAATTGATTTTTCACGCAGCTTTTTAATTAAAGACCTCGGTATCGACGAATGTGATATCCGAAAGTTTCCGTCGCGGCCTCTTTAGCTAATTCGTCAGCCCTATCGTTTCCTACGTTGCCATTGTGCGACCTGACCCAACAGAACTTTAAACGTCGAAACCCGAGCGCCGTACGCGCTATCCTCCAGACGTCCGCTTGGAGGTCTGTCGAGGTGTTCATGTTAGTTAATGCCATCAGCGCTGATTTACTGTCGCTGATTATATAATACTCGTCTCTGCCCGTGTGATTTATTACGTAATCGATAGCCTCGTATGGCTACCAATTCGCACTGGAAGATAGTGCACCAGTTCGCAAGTTTGGTTTGAAACCGAAACACCTCCTTTCCTGCTTAAACACGACAAACGCCGCGCCTGCTTGCCCATCGTCCATACGTGAACCGTCCGTATAAATTTTAATACCCATCGCGTCCTCATCACCTTCGACAAACTCGATTCCCTAATATCAGCCGGTGCCCCAAATCAGATACAACGATCTTTTGCAATTTCCTATTACCAAGATTAAGATCTTCGATAATTTCGCGCCCTTTTCCTATATTTATTAATCGCCTATCTCTAATCTCCCTAACGACATATTCGATAGGGAGAGTCCTACTGATCACCAGGACAGCCTCCGTGGAGGTGGTCCTGTACGCCCTCGCCGCTTTTACCGCGGTTATGCGTTGTACGCTCGTCAATTGACGCATCTCCCGGACTTTACAACCTTCTGCCCATACAGAAGCTGCGTACAGTATTGCCGGCTCAATTGCTCCGGCATAAACCGTCCTCAGCGATTCGCCCTGAAACCCCACTTTATTTTAGCCGCCGCCATCATTTTATTTGATATTTCGCGGCCCTTACTTTTTACGTATTGTACGTGCGCTTTCCAATTTATTTTATCGTCGATCTTGACGCCGAGGTAGGTAATACAATCTTTAAACGGGATTTTCTCCCTCCTAGCTCTAGCCTAGGAGGTCTCTGTCCGGTTTCGTGCCGAAATAAAGCGCCTCTGACTTCGCCGTGTTAAATTTTAGTTTTACCGCCTGCGACCATTCGTGTAATTTGTTAAGCGCCACGTTCGGTTTTGTGCGCATATCCATTAACAATCTCGATCTTACAATTAAAAGCGTGTCATCCGCAAACCCAACGATTGAACATCCTGCGGGCAACTTGACCCTAAAGATGCTCTCATACAACAACTTCCAAAATGTGGGACCAGAACATGACCCCTGCGGGCATCCCTTTCCACCTCACGCGACAGAACCTCACCCGGAATTTCAACCTGTGCCAATCGCCCCGAGAAATAACTCTTGACCAAAGACATCAAGTTTCGCGGACAACCCTACGATCTAACTCGCAAACGATTAATGGCCACCAGGCAGCATCAAATGCTCCTGAAATGTCCAAAGCAACAACGACACAGTACTCTTTAGCATCTCTCGCCTGCTTTATTTTTCCGACAACAAACTCTAACGCGTCGATAGTCGACTTGCCCTCCACGAAACCAAACTGTCGGTTATTAAAACCGCCGCTGTCTCGCACTAGGTGCTCAACACGCGTAGTCATAACGCGATCTAAAACTTTCCCCAGCACCGGTAGCAAGCTAATTGGACGATAGCTGCCCGGATCTGACGCATCCGCCTTTTTAGGTTTGGGTATAAATTTCACGTTCTGGATTTTCCAGCAACGCGGAAAAACGCCCCTTTCTAAACAAAAGATAGAGAGATAGAAAGATGGAGAGAAAGAGAGATAGAGAGATAGAGAGTTGGAGAGATGATAGAGAGATAGAGAGATAGGGAGATAGGGAGATGGAGAGATGGAGAGGTAGATTGATGGAGAGATGGGGAGATGAATGGAGAGATGGAGAGATGGAGAGATAGAGAGATAGGGAGATAGAGAGATAGGGAGATAGAGAGATAGAGAGGTGAAGAGATGGAGAGATGGAGAGATGGAGAGATAGAGAGATAGAGAGGTAGAGAGATAGAGAGATAGAGAGATAGGGAGATAGGGAGATGGAGAGATGGAAAGATGGAGAGATGGAGAGATAGAGAGATGGAGAGATGGGGAGATGAATGGAGAGATGGAGAGATATAGAGAGATAGGGAGATAGAGAGATAGAGAGGTGGAGAGATGGAGAGATAGAGAGATAGAGAGATAGAGAGATAGGGAGATAGGGAGATAGAGAGATAGAGAGGTGGAGAGATAGATGGAGAGATGGAGAGATAGATGGAGAGATAGATGGAGAGATGGAGAGATAGGGAGATAGCGAGATAGGGAGATAGAGAGATAGAGAGATAGAAAAATAGAATGATGATAGGTATAGAGGTAGAGAGATAGATAGAGAGATGGAGAGATGGAAAGATAGAGAGCTAGAGAGATAGCGCAATAGAGAGATAGATAGGAGATAGAGAGTTAGCGAGATATGGTGAAAAGAGATAGAGAGACAAAGAGATAGAGAGATAGAGAAGTAGAGAGGTAGAAAGGTAGAGAAATAGAGAGATAGAAAAATAGAGATAGAAAGATAGAGAGATAGAGAGATAAAGAGATAGAGAGATAGAGAGAGATAGAGAGATAGAGAGATAGAGAGATAAAGAGATAGATAGAGAGATGGAGAGATAGAGAGATAGCGCGGTAGAGAGATTGATAGAGAGATAGAGAGTTAAGGAGAAAGGGAGAAAAGAGATAGATAGTTAGAGAGATAGAGAGACAGAGAGTTAAAGAAATAGAGAGATACAGGGCTAGAGAGATACAGAGATAGAGAGATAGATAGATAGAAAAATGGAGAGATGGAGAGATGGAGATATAAAGAAATAGAGAGATAGGTAGAGAGATAGGAAGATAGATCGAGAGATAGGGAGATAGGGCGATAGGGAGATACGAAGATAAAGAGAGATAGAGAGATAGAGAGATAGAGATATAGAGATATAGAGAGATAGAGAGATAGAGAGATAGAGAGATAGAGAGATAGAGAGATAGAGAGATAGAGAGATAGAGAGATAGAGAGATAGAGAGATAGAGAGATAGAGAGATAGAGAGATAGAGAGATAGAGAGATAGAGAGATAAAGAGATAGAGATAGAGAGATAGAGAGATAGAGAGATAGAGAGATAGAGAGATAGAGAGATAGAGAGATAGAGAGATAGAGAGATAAAGAGATAGATGGAGAGACGGAGAGATGGAGAGATAGAGAGATAGATAGAGAGATGGAGAGATAGATGCAGAGATAGAGAGATAGAGAGATAGCGCGATAGAGAGATTGATAGAAAGATAGAGAGTTAGGGAGATAGGGAGAAAAGAGATAGAGATAGAGAGACAGAGACAAAGAGAAAGAAAGACAGAGAGACAGCGAGATAAAGAAATATAGAGATACAGGGATAGAGAGATACAGAGATAGAGAGATAGATAGATAGAAAGATGGAGAGATAAAGAGGTAGAGAGATAGAGAGATAGAGAGATAAAGAGATAGAGATAGAGAGATAGAGAGATAGAGAGATAGCGAGATAGAGAGATAAAGAGATAGATGGAGAGATGGAGAGATGGAGAGATAGATAGAGAGATGGAGAGATAGATGGAGAGATAGATGCAGAGATAGAGAGATAGAGAGATAGCGCGATAGAGAGATTGATAGAAATATAGAGAGTTAGGGAGATAGGGAGAAAAGAGATAGAGATAGAGAGACAGAGACAAAGAGAAAGAAAGACAGAGAGACAGCGAGATAAAGAAATATAGAGATACAGGGATAGAGAGATACAGAGATAGAGAGATAGATAGATAGAAAGATGGAGAGATAAAGAGGTAGAGAGATAGAGAGATAAAGAGATAGAGATAGAGAGATAGAGAGATGGAAAGATAGAGAGATAGAAAGATACGGAGATAAGGAGGTAGAGAGATAGGGAGATAAGGAGGTAAAGAGATAGAGAGATAAAGACATAGAGAGATACAGAGATAGAGAGATATAGAGGTAGCAAGATAGAGAGATAAAGAGATAAAGACATAGATGGAGAGATGGAGAGATAGAGAGATAGATGGAGAGATGCAGAGATGGATGTAGAGATGGAGAGATAGATGGAGAGATAGAGAGATAGCGTGATAGAGAGATTGATAGAAAGATAGAGAGTTAGGGAGATAAAGAGAAAAGAGATACAGAGATAGAGAGATATAGAGATAGAGAGGTAGAGATATAGAAACATATGGAGATAAGGAGGTAGAGAGACAGAGAGATAGAGGCATAGAGAGATACAGAGATAGAGAGATAGAGAGATAAAGAGGTAGAAAGGTAGAGAGATAGAGAGATAGAGAGATAGAAAGATAAAGAGATAAAGAGATAAAGACATAAAGACATAAAGAGATAAAGAGATAAAGAGATAAAGAGATAAAGAGATAAAGAGATAAAGAGATAAAAAGATAAGGAGATAAGGAAATAAGGAGATAAGGAGATAAAGAGATAAAGAGATAAAGAGATAAAGAGATAAAGAGATAAAGAGATAAAGAGATAAAGAGATAAAGAGATAAAGAGATAAAAAGATAGATGGAGAGATGGAGAGATAGCGCGATAGAGAGATTGATAGAAAGATAGAGACTTAGGGAGATATGGAGAAAAGAGATAGAGATAGAGAGACAGAGACAAAAAGAAAGACAGAGAGGCAGCAAGATAAAGAAATATAGAGATACAGGGATAGAGAGATAGATAGATAGAAAGATGGAGATATAGAGAAATAGAGAGATAGATAGAGAGATAGAGAAATACATGGAGAGATAAGGAGATAGAGAGATAAAGAGATAGAGAGATAGAAAAATAGGGAGATAAGGAGGTAGAGAGATAGAGAGTTAGAGAGATAGGGAGATAGAGAGATAGAGAGATAGAGAGATAAAGAGATAAAGAGATAAAGAGATAGAGAGATAGAGAGATAGAGAGATAGAGAGATAGAGAGATAGAGAGATAGAAAGATAGAAAGATAGGGAGATAACGAGGTAGAGAGATAGGGAGATACGGAGGTAGAGAGATAAAGAGATAAGGAGATAGATGGAGAGATAGAGAGATAGCGAGACAGGGAGATAGGGAGAGATAGAGATAGAGAGATAGAAAAATAGAATGATGAGAGGTATAAAGGTAGAGAGATAGATAGAGAGATGGAGAGATGGAAAGATAAAGAGCTAGAGAGATAGAGAGATAGAGAGATAGAGAGATAGAGAGATAGAAAGATAGGGAGATAAGGAGGTAGAGAGACAGAAAGATAGAGAGATAGAAAGATACAGAGATAGAGAGATAGAGACATGAAGAGATAGAGAGATGGAGAGGTAGAGAGATAAGGAGGTAGAGAGATAGAGAGATAGAGAGATAGGGAGATAGGGAGATAGAGAAATAGAGAGATAGAGAGATGGAGAGATGGTGAGATGGAGAGATAGAGAGATAGATAGAGAGATAGAGAGAGAGATAGAGAGATACAGAGACAGAGAGGGATTCAGAAAGATGCAGAGAGATACAGTGAGGTACAGGAAAATACAGAAAGGCACAGATAGATTCAGAAAGATGCAGAGATTCATAGAGATGCAGAAAAATTCGGCGAGGTTCGTAGAGATGTAGGAGATCCGGAGAGATATGAAGAAATACGCAGCGATACGAAGCGACACGGAGAGATACGGAGTGATACGGAGAACTACGGTGTGACACGGAGAGATACAGAGAAATGTAAAGAGATGCAGTGAGCTACAGATAGATACAGATACGGAGATATACGGATAGTTACGGAGAGATACAGAGAGATGCGGTAGATATAAAGTGATACGGAAAAATACGAAGAGATATGGAGAGATACGAAGAGATTCTGAAAGATATGGAAATATTCGGCTAGAAACGGAGAGATACGGGGAGATACGACGAGATAGGTCAACATACCGAAAGAAACGGCAGATATGGGTAGATGCGGAAAGATATTGAGAGATATGACGAGATAAGCAGAGATACGAAGAGTTTTCTAAAGATACTCAGCGATACCGCGATATGGAGGGATACGGAGAGATACAGAGCGATACGGGGAGAGACTGAGAGATACGGAGAAATATGGAGAGATATAGGTATACGGAGAGATACGGAGCGATACGCAGCCATACGCAGAGATACGGATAGATACGAAGAGATTCGGTGAAATACCTAGAAATACGGAGGAATACAGGTCGCTACGCGGCAGATACAGAAATTTATGCAGTGATACAGTGATACGGAGTGACACGGAAAGATATAGACATATATTGAGAGAAGGATACGGAGATATATGGAGAAATACTGAGAGATACGAAGTGATACGGAGAGGTACAGAGAGATAAAAATAGATACAGAAACGAAGATATACGGAGAAATACGTAGACTTACGGAGAGATACTAAGATATACGGTGAGATAAGGGGGGATACGGGGAGATAAGGAGGGACACGGAGAGATATAGCAAGTCCTAGCGAGATATAGCATAATGTAGCGAGATATAGCGAGATATAGAAAGATATAAAGATACAGTGAGATACGGGAGATATAGGGAGATATAAAGGGAGAAAGAGAACTAGAAGGATATAGAGGGAGATAGTGAGACATAGAAAAATATAGAGAGACATAGTGACATATAGTAACATCGAGCGGCATAGAGAGGCATAGGGAGACGTATAGAGACATAAAGAGTCATAAAGAGACATGAAGAGACATAGAAAGACATGGAAAGATATAGAGGCGTAGAGGGATATAGAGGGACATAGAAGTATATAGTAGGAAATAGTCGGACATAGCAACACATAGAGAGATATTGGGGCACAGAAAGGCATAGAAAGGCATAGTGAGGCATAGAGAGGCATAGATATTGACAGATATAGAGTGATGTAGAGGAATATAGAGCGATGTAGAGAGATATAGAGAGATTTAGAGAGGTATATAGAGACATGGAGAAATATAGAGAGTTATAGAGCGATATAGAAAGATATAGAGGTATAGAGGGATATAGAGAAATATCGATAGATATAGAGAAATATAGGGACAGAGATACAAAGAGAGATAAGGGGGCAGAGCGGCAGAAAGACAGAGGGAGAATGAATATATGCATGTGTGAAATTGAAAGGAATTGCATAGGTGAACGTGTCACTAAGTGAGTGCAAGGAGAAGGGAGAGAGAGGAAAAAGAAGAGAGCGAGGAAAGAATGGAGAGACAAAGAAAGTGGGAGTGTGTGAGAATTTGAAAGGAAAAAGGGGTTTCTTGAAAAAGAATGAATATTTCCACGTTTGTGAAATTGATAAAAACTGCATGAGTGAACGTGGCAATAAATGAGGGAAATGGATCGTCTGCGAGTTAGAGAGTGAGTTGGTAGGTAATCGAGCTAGTGAATCATTGAACGTCAATGAGCGAGTTAGTAAGAGAGTGAGACAGTGAGTGAATGAGCATGTTGGACCGTTGATGTGTCAGTCCACGAGCATTAGTCAGTTAGCGAGTGAGTGAATCACTAAGTGTCTCTTGGGAAATTGCGGATTGAGTTAGTGAGTGTGTCGATCAGCATGTTGGGACTGAACCAGTAAGTGCCCGAATGAGTGTTTCAGTGGATAAGTAAAAGAGTGGGTGAGTTAATGAGAGAGTTAGGAAGACCGTGCCGGTCAAGTTGGAGAGTACGCCAATGAGTGTATCGGTAAGTTGCGAAATGAATTCTGTATGAGCGAGTGAAAATAAATAAGCGAGTGTCGGTCGGTCAGTAGGTCGGTCCGTCGATGACTGAATCAGTAGGTTACTGAGTTACTCTGGGAAACAGTGAGTATGTTAGTCGGTTGGTGAATGAGCGGGTTGGTTGGTGAATGAGTCGGTGAGTGAATCAGTGAGAGTGATTGCTAGGTTGTTGGATTGCACTTAGAGTGTAAGTGAGTGTGTTGGCGGTAAGCCCACGAATGAATCATTGACTAAATCAGTAAGTGGATTGGGCGATCAGTTGGCCGGTCAAAAAGTGAGTGAGTGAGTTTGGATCGATTAGGTATTCGGTGAGTGAGTAAATGAGTAAGTCTGTGAATATGTTAGTCAGTCAACGGTTGAATGAGGGTGTCAATCGGTCGCTCCGCGATAGTCAGTGAGTAAGTGTGACCATCGTTCGGTAGAGTGAATTATTGGATGAGCGGTCAGAAGATCTCGGTTAACGTGTTTTAGAATAAGGCAGTGGGGAAGCGAGTGTGACGGTCGGTCGGCCTGCCGGCGAGTGAGTGAGTGTCGAACGATAGCTCGACGAGTGAATAAGTGTAGTGATTGGGTCAAATGTGAGCCAATAAGTTAGTTAAACAGTGTAAAAGTCGGTCAGTAAGTGTGTCGTTTGATGAGTTGCCGAATGAATCTGTGAGTGAGTCAATGATTGGTATAGGGTATCGGTCGGCTAGCGCATGAGCGAGTAAGTGAACGCGCGATTCAATGAATGAGTGTCGGTCCGTGAGTGAGTATGTTGATCGATGAGTTGACGAACGAGGCATTGAATGAGATTGTCGTTCGGTAAGACGGTAGACGAGTGAGTCACTGAGTGTATCGGTCGACAAATGTATTGCTGACTAAGTGGGTTTGTTCGTTGGCAAGGGAATGAGTGAGTGTTGCTCGATCAACCAGTCAGCAAGGGAGTCTGAAGATAAGCTGGTGAGTATATTGGTCGGCCGGCCAGTCGGCGAGTGGTTGGGTAGTCGATGCGTCGATCGGCGAGGAGTATGTCAATAGGTCGGTCGATGCGTGAGTCAGTGAATAAAAGAGTGAATCAATAAAAATGTGTCGCTCGGCGAAATAGGGAGTGAAGCAGTGAGTGAGTCAGTGAGTGATTCAGTGAGTAATATAGTACATGTGTCGATCGGTCAGTAGATCGATTGGTCAGTGAGTGAAAATGCATGGGTGGGTGAGTCAGTGAGTGTGTCGATCGACGAGTTGCGAATGAGTAAATAGGTGAGTCAATAGATTAGTAAAAGTGTGCCAGTTGTTGAGCTGGGAGTGAGTCGGTAGATAGGTCTGCCAATAAATGAGTCGTGTATGAGCGCGTTACTGAGTGTATCAAGGTGGAGTCAGTAAGTGAGAGAGCGAAAGTGAGTTAGCATTAGTAGGAGTGTCGACTGGTAAGTAGGTCGGTCGGTTGACTAGTGAGTTATCGAGCTAATCTGAGTCAGACAAGTCAGTTAGCGAGTGCATCGATTGTTGGATGAAAGAATGAGACGATATGCAAATGAATCGGCGAGTGAATCATTAAATTTGTAAGTTAGTAGGTAGTTGATAAGTCAAAGAGTGTCAGTTAATAGGTTAAACGGCATGTTTTGATGTGAATCTTACGTGAGTGAGTTAGTGAGTTAGTCTGCGAGTTGGTGAGCGAATTTTGGTCGACCATTTAGTGAGCGGGTCGGTCGGCAAACGAGTCGGTGAGTGAGTCAGTGAGTGTGTTTTACGGTAGGTCGTTCTATTGCCGCTTGGCAAATGAGTCAGTGAGTGTATTGGCAACAAGTGGCCCAATGAGTCACTGAATAATTCAGTGAGTGGGTTGGTCGGTTAGTTGGCCGAACGGAAAGTGAATGAGTGAGTTTTGGTCGTTCGGATAGCCGGCGATTAAGTCTATGAATATGTTGGTCGGTCGGCGGGTGAGTGAGTGTGTCAGTTGGTCAGTCAATAAGAGTCGGTGAGTAAATGTGGCAATCGTTCGGTAGGTAAGTGAGTTAGTGGGTGAGTGGTTAGTAAGTGTTGGCCGGTGCGCGGCAGAATCAATCAGTGAGAGATGGAGGGTGACAACCTTTCGGTCAGTCTGCAATTGAGTGTCCAACGATAGCTCGGTGAGTGAGTAAATGTCTATATCGGTCAAAAAGTGAGCAAGTGAGGGAGTCGGTAAAAGAATGCATGAGTCTGTAGTGAGTGAGTAGTGAGCGTGTTCCGGTTGACGAGTAGCGGAATGAATCAGTGAGTGCCTTAGTGTGTGTTATAGTGTCGGCTAGCTGTCGCATGAGTCATTGAACGAGAAATTGATTTTATGAATGAGTGTCGGTCGGTGAATGAGTATGTCGCTCGGTACGTCGGCCGGCGGGTTAGTCAGTGGATGTATCGGTCGACGTATGTATTACTGAATGAGTAAGTCTGCAAGTGAGTGAGTGTCGGTAGATCAGTCAGCTAGCGAGTGGCTCAGAGAGTTAGTTGGTGAGTATGTTGGTCGGTCAGCCAATCCGCGAGCCGGTGGATAGTCGATGGGTCGATCGAAGAGTATGTCGATCGATCGGTCGACGAGTAAATCAGTGAGCAAATCAGTGAGAATGTGTCGCTCGGCAAGTAGGGGATAAACCACTGAGCGAGTCAGTGATTGGTGTAGTATGTGTGCATGTCGATCGGCCAGTAGATTGGTTGGTCTGCGAGTGAGAGTGAATGACTGTGAGCCAGTGAGAGTATGTCGGCCAGCAAGTGGTGAGTGTTTGAGTGAATGCGTCAGGGAGTCGGTGAGTGAGTGAATCAGTGAGTGCCGATTACGAGTTGGGGAGAGAATTAGTGAATGAGTATGCCAGTCAGCTAACCAGTCGACAAAGTAGGGTGTTGATTCATGGCTCGGCAAATGTGTCGATTGGTCGGTCGGTGAATTCATCAATGAATGAATCAGTGTAGAATGAAAGTGAAGGTATTGGTGGGTGAGTTGTGGAGTCAATAAGTGAGCAAGCGATAATGTTTTAGTGAGTGTTAGTAAGAGTGTAGCTCGATGAGTTGATTGGTCGGTTGGCCAGTGAACTGGTCTGAGTGAGGCAATAAGTGTGACAATGAGTGTGTCGGTCGGTGAGTATATGAGATGATACGCAAATGAATCGGCGGATGTCATTTAATGATTTAGTTAGTGAGTGTGTTTGTTTGCTCGTCAACGAATAAGTCAGTGACTGTGCCGGCGAATGGGTAATTGAACAAATCAGTGAGTGAGTGAGTAAGAAGGTTGGCCAGTCGGCAAGTGAGTAACCATTATCGATCGAACGGTTGGCGGGAGTCAATGAGTGAGCGTGTCAATTGGTCAGTCGGCAAGTGAGTAAGTGAGTGAGCAAGTATGACTCGGTCGGCAAGTTGTAGAGTGAGCCGGTGACTGAATGGATACTGTAACGAACAATGATCTGTTTATTTATTGGGCCATTGGTTTGATATATAACATCGAAATACATATGTATTAAAGTTAAAGATTTTTACCGCAAATATGAAAAAGAAAATATTACTCTTATATCAAACGGGAGTTCGAGTATTGATTTATTTAAATCGATCTTGTCCTCAAAATCTTTTCCTATACGTGGCTTATTTCAAAAATTCCAAAGATAATTCAAATAAAATGCATTTGTAGGTATTTATTAAAATATAATCTCGATAATCAATCTATACGATAAAACTGTTATTTTCTCTAACGCCTGCTGTTAATATGTATTATTTGTATAATTATAAATTTGTAACTCATTAACAACACAAAAACTAGACGAAGACTGGAATTTTTGATTCCGCACTAAATAATTTTAATAACAAATGCCTCTACTATCGAAGCAATTGATGCGAGTATAAATCGCTTTACGTAAAATTGGAAGCGTAGGCATTGAACGATAATTCATTTTTTAAGAAATTGAAAAACTTTAAAATTGAACAACTCAAGGACAACTCACGAGGTTGTTGACGTGTCTAAATACCATGACAATAGACCGAAACAAAGTTTTATTGCATTTAACTAATTAATTATTTGGCGACAGTGGTTTCCACAACATAAAGTTGTTTACAAATATAACGTAAACATGCTTTTATATTAATTAGCGTAATTATAGAATATGATCATAGAATTTGGGTGAAAATGTTATAAAACCTGAAGACTAAGTTAATTTTATTTTTATGCATTACTTCACACCGTGATGTACCAATTTTAAGTGAACACTCAATTCAAGAAGAATTCTATGCTGAGTATATAATTCGCCAAATAAAGACTAAATACAACATTTTATTCAGGTGCACATTATTATATTAACAAGTCTATTTATGTCTACACCACAATGGTACTGCTACAGTAATATGAGATTTAAGAACAAATAATATTTTGTTTAGGACAAACCGTAATCTTAAGTGATTTTTTTAAAATCAAACTATACAAAGATCGATAATTATTAATACGTATAAATACATAGGAACTTGTATATGCGGAGGGAAAGAATCTGTTCTCCATAACGCACCTAAAATTATATGTTATGGCAAAATCGGAAGTTTAATTACTGGCTGGATTCAGACGCAAACACACCGTTGAATTGATGCGCTTCTATCCCTTCCATGCTACTGCAATGTTGCCAATAATAAGAGGCCACATCGTACGAGAATTATAACATTTACTGAAGGAAATATATATGGAGGTCTCTTCGTAGTATCCGTACGATGTATCAAAAACGCTAGCGCCAGTGGCTAACGCAAGGAACTAAAACCCCCTATGAAATCATAAAAACAGGCATAGTGACCTCCACAAAAATGTTTGCAGTTATGCTCTATGCACCCTATAGATTATTTACATGCACGAAATTGTTAAATACGCTATGGCCTCCGATTTCGGAGGCCATAGCGTCATATATGAGGTCTTAACGTATACATTATACGAAATTTGGAGGTCGTAGCGCATAGTTAGTACATATATATATATATATATATATATATATATATATATATATATATATTGATGTGATAAGGGGTTGTTTAAGGGTGTATTTTATAGCAATGGTCATGTACTAATAAAAAATCACAATAGGAAGCAGAAAAAAAGAATAGTTTTTGGTGACTTTAGATTGATTGTAAAGCATATGATTTTTGAGATAAATAAGACTTACAATATTGATTGACTGAAAAGTGTATTTTAATAATTTTCAAAACCTGTACATAATATTTCTTTTCATTATATGGAATTAATTAACTTCATTTTATAATTCAAATAAAAGCTAGCCGTGGCAGAATAATAAAATTAGTGAGAGTGAAATTTGATAATTTAAACAGAGAGGTGGAGTTATAAGTAGAATACGCCATTGATACCGAGTACGGCGTTATCATATCAAGTATTTATTGGACGGCACAACGTCGGGGCTCGAGAGTTCCAGTTAATACATAGCATAATTATATGGCTACCCAAGCCTGGGGCACGAATTAAATCAAAATAAATTTAATAATACAACCTGAGATTAAGAGGAACGAATTAAATCAAAATAAATTTGATAATACGACCGTGAGATTAAAATAAAATAATTAAATTAAACCGAGGATTTAAAGAGTTTTAATTAGCGAATTTGTACAGTAATTAAATTTAGATAGATTTATAGTATTTAAAAGTTTAGCATAAACATAACAATTTCAAAATGGAGAAAGGATCCCAAGAAAGCATAGTGTTTGAAAGGAGTTTGAGCGAAGAACGGAGAACCTCACAGGAAACTAAAATGATGGACATCCTAATAGAATTGAACAATAAAATGCACAGAAGTGAGGAAGCCATGAAAACCATTACTACAAAAATGGATGAGAACAGCAAAAAGCTAGGTAATGAAATTAAAATTCTAAGTGATGGATTAAAGGAAACCAACCAAACAATCGCTGCAATGAGAGCACAAATGCAAGAGAAGATTGTGAGAGTTACTGAGGAGATAGACTGTGTATGGGATGATATTGGTGTAATTAAATCAAAACAGAAAAAATATGAAAGCGAGTCAAAGGATAAAATTACGAATTTAAATATTAAATTAGGGAACATTGAGGAAAATTGCGAAACCGAATTCAGATCAATAAATCGAGAAATAAATAATTTAAAAAGTAATCCCGTAAATTTTAAGAATAGAGAACCAATTAGGCTAATGCAACAAAATCTTTCAATTGAACAGTATACTAAATTTTACGGGGATGGAAAATTAAATCCGAAGATATTTTTGAAAAATTTTAAAATGTTAATACAAGGTTCTACAGACGAGTTATATAAATTAAATTTAGTCAAATCGATGCTGAAAGGAAGTGCTGAAAAGTGGTACAATTTAGTTGAGAGTGAAATCGATACATTTCAATACTTTGAGCAGAAATTTTTACGTCAATTTTGGGGGGACAATCAGCAAGATAAAATTCGGAATAACTTGAGCATGGGAAAATACAATTCAGAAAAAGGAATAACGCGAGAATTATATGCTATTGAGAAGTTTATTGTAGCAAAACAATTGGATCCTTCTTTACAAGATAAACATGTTATAAAATATTTAGCAGGGCATTTTAACGCTAAAGTAAAGAGATACATAACGACACAGATACTAATGATTAGGGTAATTATCGAAAAAAGGTTACAAAAAAATAAAAAGACTCATTTCGCATTTGTAGATTTAGAAAAAGCATTTGATAGGGTTAATTGGATTGTTATGTTCAGGGTTTTGCAAAAAATAGGAATCTCTCATAGGGATAGAAAAATTATTTACAGTCTATATAAAAACCAAAGTGTAGTAATTAGATTTGATGAAATAGAAAAGGAAGCTAAGATTAGAAATGGTGTTAGACAGGGTTGTGTACTGTCTCCTTGATTTTTAATGTTTATATTGAGGAAGCTTTAAACTTAGCTAGAGAGAGAAAGAGATAGGTATTAGTGTACAGGGACAGAAAATAGACATGTTACGTTTGCAGATGATATAGCCATTATAGCAGAGTCTAGAAAAGAGTTAGGAGAGTTTTAAATATTTTAGATGAGATACTACGGAGTAACTATAGTATGAGAATTAACTCGGTAAAGACAAAGATAATGACAAGTGAGTTACAGCCTAGTTATAAACCAAAATTAAAAATAGGTAATACCGAGTTAGAGGAGGTAGATGAATTTTGCTATTTAGGTAGTATAATTACAAAGGATGGACGTAGCAGAAGGGATATAGTAGCTAGAATAGCTCAAGCTAGAAAAATGTTTTAAAAGAAAAACTTACTAATAGCTAATAGTATTAGTTTAGATAATAGAAAAAGTTTTTAAAGTCGCACGTATGGAGCGTTCTACTATACGGTAGTGAGACTTGGACAATTAAAGAAGTAGATAAGAAAAGGATAGAAGCTTTTGAAACTTGGTGCTATAGGAGAATGTTAAAGATTAGCTGGACAGATAGAATAACAAACGAGGAAGTTTATAGAAGGATAGGTGAGGAACCCTGTATGTGGAAACAATTGAAGGTCAGGAGAGATAGAATGATAGGGCACCAGTTAAGGCATGAGGGACTATTTAGTAAAGTCTTAGATTATAGACTACCAAATAAAAATAGAGTAGGAAGGCCTAGACAAAGCTATATTAGTCAAATAATTAGAGATTTAGGTTGTGAAGGGTATGTGGACCTTTTAGATTAGCTCAGAATAGAAAAGAATTTAGAGCTGCGTCAAACCGACTTTAAGTAAGTTCGAAAACAAAACAAAAAAAATAAAATCAGTTAACTAAATGTCACCAGGACATAACTCACAATTAGTTAGAGGTCTGGCATGTTGGTAGCGTTTCGTTGCTTAAGCCTTACCATAACATATAATTTAATAAACGTCACCATGATATAGCTCACAATTAGGTAGCGGTCTGGCATGTTGGTAGCGATTTGTTGCTTAAGCCTTACCATAACATATAATTTAATAAACGTCATCATGACATAACTCACAATTAGGTAGCGGTCTGGCATGTTGGTAGCGTTTCGTTGCTTAAGCCTTATCATAACAGATAATTTAATAAACGTCATCATGACATAACTCACAATTAGGTATCGGTCTGGCATGTTGGTAGCGTTTCGTTGCTTAAGCCTTACCATAACAGATAATTTAATAAACGTCATCATGACATAACTCACAATTAGGTAGCGGTCTGGCATGTTGGTAGCGTTTCGTTGCTTAAGCCTTACCATAACATATAATTTAATAAACGTCACCATGACATAACTCACAATTAGGTAGCGGTCTGGCATGTTGGTAGCGATTTGTTGCTTAAGCCTTACCATAACATATAATTTAATAAACGTCACCATAACATAACTCACAATTAGGTAGCGGTCTGGCATGTTGACAGCGATTCGTTGCTTAAGCCTTACCATAACATATAATTTAACACTTTTCCTTTTGAAGCGGATAACCAGGTTATATTTCATTTCCCTATAAATGGTAATCATGTGAACATGTTAGAGTTCTTTAACAACCATCAGGTTGCTAATATCTATGTAGAGCCGGCTGGATAGGAAAAAGATAGAAGGATATAGGAAGACCTAGACCAAACTATATTAGTCAAATTATTAGAAATTTAGGTTGTGAAGGGTATGTAGAGCTTTTTAGATTAGCACAGAATAGAAAAGAAGTTAGAGCTGCGTCAAACCGACCTTAAGTAAGGTCGAAAACAAAATGATGATGATGAACAAAATGATGAACGACACAGAATATAGTAGATAGGGATACATTCATTAAATATTAGCAAAGATATGATGATTTGGAATCTAATGATAAAATGGAGAATAATGTTAAGGATCGACGCACAAATTTTATAAGAAATAATGAGACTCGAAATAATTATCAACAGAACAATTATAATTATGACCGTGAAAGTAATTTTAATAGGGGGAACTATATCAATTTTAGTAATAATTTTAGGCAAAACAGGAATACGGATCAGATACCAAGGCGACAAATAGAGAGAACGAATCATGAAGGAAATAATAATAAAGGAATAAATAGGCAGGAAAATGATAATCGATGGGCGCAAGCAAGGGATATTAATTGCACGCAAAAAAGGAATACGAATCGCACATACGCAGAGATTACAAGTCAGGCAGGACCTTCAACACGAAACCAGGACTTTTGAGTACGGACGAACCAAGGAGAATTCTACGGATTAACGGAAATCAGCGCGAATTAATTGAACATGAAATGGAAAATGGATTGGGAAGGTTTGAAAGGAACTTATTACCAATAATTAATTTAAAGGTGGAAGATAAAATAGTTAAAGTATTAATTGATACTGGGGCAGAAGCATCACTTGTTGCGGTAGAATTTGTTAAACGAGAAAAATTGGGGGATAAAGCGATACCTATAACGAGGTGTAATTTGGTGGCACCAAATAATAAAAGATTTAGTATAATAAATGAAATGGTAATTCTGAGATGTGAAATAGGAGATATGAAATGGGAAAATGATTTTATGGTAGTACCTGGACTAAAGATAGATGTTATATTTGGGATGAATATTATAGATAAGTTGGGGTTGAAGATAAATGCAGAATGCAAAGAGATTGAGTGTAATGGTAAATATATTAAATGGTATGAAGAAGGGAATATTAAAATAGAGGCCGACTGCGTGATTATTAATCAGTTTAATGATGATGAGATAAATAATGAGGGTAATGAAAATGAAGAGATTAAGTGTCCAGATGATTTAAGAAATAGGGGAAGATATTATTGAGTAAGCATTCAGAATTAATAGGGTCGAAGTCGAGAATTGCCACGGGTTATGTGCACAAGTTGGAAGTAATAAATACAGAACCGTTTAACACTAAAATATATCCTATTCCAGTAGCATATAGGGATAGAGTGAAGGAAGAAATTGAAGAAATGTTACGTGAACGTATTATAGAAAGCTCCAGTACACATTTCGTGAATCCATTAGTCGTCGTGAAGAAAAGTGATGATAGCATCAGATTATGTTTAGATACAAGAGAAATTAATAAGCGAACAAAGCCGCAATACAATTGTCCACCAACGATAGATAGTATATTAGGGAGAATAGGTAATAGGAAAATTTATAGCAAATTATATTTAAAGAGTTCATTTTGGTTGATTACATTAGCGCGAGAATCAAGGAAGTATACGGGTTTTTCAGTAGAAGGAAAAAGATATCAATTTAGGGTGGTCCCGTTTGGTTTGTCCTCGAGTACGGCTGCATTAGTAAAGGCGATGCAAAATATTTTGGAACCGTATGAGGAATTTAGTATCCACTATGTGGATGAGGTATTAATATTTAGTGATAGTGTAGAGCAACACTTAGTACATTTAGATAGGATTTTGTTAGAATTGAATATAGCAGGTTTAATTTTGAATTTAAAGTGCGAATTTTTTCAGGATAGGGTTAAATTTTTAGGATATAGGATATATAGTAAAAGTACAATTAGGAAATATGAATTGAAAGGACCCAGATTTAAAAGTACAATTAAGAAATATGAATTGAAAGGACCCAGATTCAAGAGTAATAAGGGGGAAGTTATGAATAAATAAATAGATAAAATGTAAAATAAATTTATGAATAGGTATACATAGAGTAACAGAATAGGATTTGGATATAAGAATAGGTATAGGTATGAATAGGGTAGTATAATAGGACATAGGTATGAGATTAGATAAATGTAAATATGGGATTAATAAAGGAAGAGTTAGAGTTTTAAAAAACGAAATAAAAATATAACAATTCTACACCAATGTGAGTTTAAGTTCACGTTGGGCGCCAAAAAGGGTCATTGTTCTAAAATTTTATATTTTAATTTGGGGGAATAATGCTGTGATAAGGGGTTGTTTAAGGGTGTATTTTATAGCAATGGACATGTAGTAATCAAAAATCACAATAGGAAGCAGAAAAAAAAATAGTTTTTGGTGACTTTAGATTGATTGTAAAGCATATGATTTTTGAGATAAATAAATATTGATTGATTGAAAATTGTATTTTAATAATTTTCAAAACCTGTACATAATATTTCTTTTCATTATATGGAATTAATTAACTTCATTTTATAATTCAAATAAAAGCTAGCCGTGGCAGAATAATAAAATTAGTGGGAGTGAAATTTGATAATTTAAACAGAGAGGTGGAATTATAAGTAGAATACGCCATTGATACCGAATACGGCGTTATCATATCAAGTATTTATTGGACGGCACAACGTCGGCGATCGATAGTTCCAGGAGTACATAGCAATATATATATATATATATATATATATATATATATAGCTGTGGTACCTCCAAAATTCGGGTTCGTTGACTTTCTTCTGTTAATCGCCTCTTTACTCTTTCCGCCTCGGCTGCTCAAATTTTTAAAACTTTCATCCTCATTCATAAAAAAAAAACAAACACATTCCTACCACAAACATCAACGTTAACTCTATTTACATCAATATTCATAATACATTAAAATTTCAAAATTAAATTGTAGCATAAATTTCAGTATCATCAAATTTCAAGATTAAATTTGTCATCATTTTAATTTGCATCCAGAATTAAAGTCCTTGTAGGATGCCTACTAATTAATTTAACAATATTTGCAGACCTGAGTCTGAGTACAAAGGGAGCATCTCCCACCCCTTTGCATTAATTAAACAGGTTAGTCTAATTGAGCTCAAAGACAGACCCAAATTTTCATCATAATCAAGAACATAAACTGCTAAATACTCCTTTCTACTTAAACAAGAAAATTTCACCTTAAAATTAAAAATTTGTTGTTTGTACAAATTCACTACTGTCCATTTTTTAGCAAACAAATTATAAAGTTATTTAACACACACCAAAACATCAAAATTCGAACAAAATTGTGTAATTTACCTGAAGGTTACTACACTCGTGGCTTCAATGTACATCGGACTTGCTAATTCCACCATTCCAGCTGGTTTATGTTTACGGCTTCAGATTCTGAACGCTTTTTAAAATTCATCTACAACACCATTCGTTTAAAAAGTTTCAGGGCTTCTCAGGAACGCATCTATGTATATCTAAATCTTGTTTGTAGACCCAATCACATTTACTAATAACATTTGATTACTCACTCCCGAAAAATAGCACTAAAATTCATACTTCTTTCCCGCTATACCCAAAACTGCCTACTTTTGTTTATTCATTTATCGTTACTAATTTCGATAATTGGTACAGTAATACTCGCAAATATAACTAGACTTTATTACCTTGTATCTTCTTTTCTAAGTGCACTAATGCATAATAACTTGTATCGTAGCATGTAAAGAGCAAACTGTTTTAAAGTATTCAATAATCACCAAAATATAAGAGCAAACTGTTTAAAGTATTGAATCAAATCGAAAATCTAAGAGAGCACTGTTTAAAGTATCGAATAATCAAAAATCTAAGAGAGCGAAACTCATATTATCACCGGTTTATATAAGAGCCCGCCCGTACGTCGGTTTTGTCCCGCAAACGGACAATTTCCAGAATTTCGCATACTATGTTCCCTTTCGACAGTCGGGCACAGCGATTCTATTAAATTTGCACACGCGCCAGTTGAAAATCTCAGAAATTTTCACACGGCTCGCAAACACGTCCGAGAACACTAATTAATTTTGTATAGAAATCGTTACGTTTACACCTCTCATATTTGCATCCTATTTCCACCAATCGCAAACCCAGTGACGTTGCTCAAATCACGCCTTTAATTATCCGTGTCTCTGTCTTGCGCATATTATCCGTCTCTATCTACCCTGTTCTGAGTGGTACAAATCGATATTCTTTATTATCGGTTATTTCAATTCACGTGGATTCGTAAGTAAAATAACCCCGTATCTAGCCTTCCCGTTAAAACATCCGACCGTTTCCAATATACCTAGAAGCTGCATGTTTATCCAAACAAATTAATTAGAACTTTGATATTTAAAAATACGCAGGTGTTCAATCGTAATACTTTAAATAACACTTCTACGATTTGAATATTATTGGGTTTTTAACAGCTTTTATGCATATAATACCTTAATAATCGTTCAATTAACTCCAATTAAAATAATAATGACGGGCATTGACTTCTACCCTTTAATTTTTAGTGAATACAAATTAAATATTAATTATTATTTGTACACTTTGTTTAATACCCGTTACTTAGAACTTGAATTAATTAATATAAATTTTGCACGTAATTTCTATTTGTTTTAATACTTGGAACAATTAAATTACATACAATTTGAGCATTTTAATTCTGCTTCTTTTTATAGAAAACGTCTAGTGAATAATTTAAATCCCTTATTTTTAATGAAACGAATAAATTTTTAAGCTCCACGATTTTAAAAACGCGTATTATCTAATAAAATTCTATACAAGGTGAATAAAATTATTTGATGTAATTAATTAATTTTCTACCCTGAGTAATATATATATATATATATATATATATATATATTGCTATGACAATAGGATTATTTAGGGGTATATAGGGTCATAAGGGTCGCACACTACATGTACATAATACCGAAAGCTAGAAAACTAAACAATTTTATCATGAAAAGTACGTAATTCGCAAATTATGCAGAAAGCTAACATCTAACACTGTATAAAAATCACAGTTAACTTTAATTAATGCAGGGAAGCTCATCCTTCAATAATACAACCACATTCAGTAAGATAAATTACTTTGTACGCAATCAAATTCATTGTAAACCAGATTAGCATTCATAAATTTTAATAAACACGCATTAAGAGCATCAAAAGCTAAAAAATCATAATACGAATCCTGTTAAAATAAAAACGCAATAGTGCAAAGGAATAACAAAGCCGCCTCGCAATAAATACACCTTTCAAAACAAACACGTTTCAGAATCGCAGGATGTAAATAAACGCATTTCAATTTACGTCATTTCGCCTGTGATTTTTAACATGGAGTAAATCGAAAACCCAAAAGATTATCTTGACAGAAATAAAAGCCATATGTTTGTCTACGTGAGAGGTCGAATTAAAATTTCCTACAACAAAACAGGACGGGTAAAAATACACGAGCGATAGGAACCCACTATATAGAACCTAAATGATACGTGATCAACGACATTCAACAAGCTATTATCAAATTCATACCGGAAAAAAGCCCAAAGTATGGACAATAACCTATAGCACGCCTCAAACTTTGACCGAAGGACGCAGATAACCAATAATGTCAGATGGAGGCGTTGTTTTAAATATCACACAAATTTGATAAACAATGAGTCTTCCTTCAACCAGAGCACGCTTCATAGCAGTTTCAATTAGAAAATTGCGTAAAGTGAACATAGAAAAATTAAATAATTATATTTCGTGGAAGTCGTGATAGAAAAGTTTTGAAATTGAAATAATAGTGAAAATATACGAGAGAAGTATTGCCGTTAACTGAAAAACGTAAGCGAAAGCTTATTAATTAAACATAATTTTAATATTTATAATTTAGGGCTGTAGGTAAAAATCTAAATTAGCACATCTAAATTAGCACATCTAACTTGGTACATAAATCTAAATTTGCAAATAAATCCGAATTTAAATATACATCGATCTAAATTGCATAAAAACATTGGCTTGCATCTACGTATTGGAGCTCTAAACGGAGGATTGTTCTAAGCATTGAATGCGTGTTTGACCAAGTGGTATTATAAAATCAACAAGTGAACTCAACTGAAAACAATCCAGGGGTACTGGTCAACAGCACGCAGCAGCAGATCCAAGAATAGGGAGAACAAAAAGACACGCAAGGAAAACTACAGGTCAGAATATTATATAATAGCATAAGGCATTATTTTCTTTTTTATTGAATATTTACATTTTTTCTTGTAGCAGAATATTTATGTAAAAGGGGAAAGTCATGGAACGTTCAAAGGTATTTCCAATAGTATACAGTGTCATTTTTGCTGGCTTTAAACTGACTAAAAGGGAGTTATAATTTTGGGAATAAACAAATTAATATCATTATTACTTTGATTTAGGAGTTTATTTTGTTGAATAGTGAATCATATTATCAAGCTGTAAAGTGTATATATATTTTTTTGTGTCATTATACAAATCTGGGTTGATTCTGTTTGTCTCATTCAAGTAGGAAAGTGTTAGATAAAAAGGAGATAAAAATTCTTTGTTATCGTACCGTCACATCTGCATGGATTAGACTGAGCTAGTCGACGCATATTTAAATTTCAGATTAGAGACAGAGAGGTGGTGGGCAGTAGGAAACTGAATGTTAATTACATCGGCGTGCGGCATTATCATAGCAATATATATGTAGGGTAAATTTTGAACAAAATTCAGAACGTCATTCAGACTTATGCACTTACCATAATGATTTTTTCATCTACGTGTAAGATCAAGAAATTTTATACTACAATGTATACCAAATACAATTACATCGTTCACTATAAAAATTTGAAAAAAGAACCTAACTTGTGGTTTAAAAATATTTTAATTTAATAAGATTCCTTAATTTAAGCAAGTACCATGACTAAAATAGTATATAAATTTTAACACTTTTATGACAACATACTTAAAATTTAATTTAAAAAATTTTTATTAGTTAATGATTAATTCCATTTTTGGGAAATTAATGGAAAAATGTGCTAAATCATAAAGATGTGAAACTAGTAACTAAATGGAAACAGTGTTATTGTGCCGATGCATAAATTTCAAAACTAAACTTTCAAAGCTGTACTATTTTTGGTTATGATTCCGTAGTAACTGAAATGAATAAATCAGAAGTATATCTAAAGAAACCCATTTATGTTTGATTTTTAATCGTATATTTCCAAAACAATTACGTATGAGCTTCATTATAACTATGTAAAATAGAAACTTGATAGCAAAGCCCAGCTTTTGTATACTGATACTAAAAGTTTCTGTGTACCTAATATATGTTCATATTAAAAACAGTATAAGTAAATTTGAAACATCTGACTCAATCAACTAAGGTATATATACAACGTATATTTAATAATATGTTAAGAGTAGATAATTGTTACTTGTTAGATAACCTTAGATACTCAGAATTACCTGTATATAATCACAAATTCTTACCGAGCTGGACTCGTCTCAAGCGGATTCTTTTAGCCCTAATCTTCCAGTCAATCAAGTATTAATAATAAAATATAAGCTTGCTCAAAATTGGCCTAATGTATTTAATGACAAATGAATGTGAAATATTTAAAGAGTAATTTAAAGCATTCAAACAAAATCATGTAAGAGGCCAAATGCATGCATGTGGTTTACATATAAATTAAATAAAACATGTTACCAAATATTGAAACTTAAACATTTCTTAATTCTTTTTTCCCTCGTAGTAGTGATTACCCTAGGAACATTAGTGGCTTGAGAATGCATAAGACTAATTACTGCTTCCCAAACTGTTACTGGAATAACCCATCCTATCTTCGAAGAAGATTGAAAACGGCTGCTTGTAGAAGTAAATGATTCTAAATCAGCAATTCTGAATTTCTCCAGTAAGACTTTTACACAGCACTTCAACAACCAGTGCTTCAAAATTACCATAAAATTCAAAAAGAACTGACCCCAATTAATTAGAACGTATACAAGTAAGAATGAACATAATTGACATAAAAGGGTACCTAAAGTACAAAGCTTTAGTTGAAAAAATCAATCAAACATATTTTAAATACTTACAGGCTTCTCTTGTAAAAAAGACATCGTGGCGTACTACAAATCCGGCAACCTGCCGACAACTCGAAATAAACATCAAATCAAGTTTTAAGGGTCTCAACTATTAAAATCCCGAACTTATAATGTCGGATCTATTATATTACCATTTAATATTTTCAGATTTACATCTCTAGAAGAGCCCACACAACCACTTGCTTTTCATTCCAGATGAAGAAGAACGAGAAATCGCCTATCTCAAAAGCTGTTAAAATTAATGACATTTAACCTTGAACAATAAATTCCAAACCATGGGTGGAACAAAATATAACATACTCTGATCACCTTTATTTACCCAGATAATTACATATAAAATACAGAGAACCTTTGTACCCTAAAAGATAAATTATTCTTTTATAGAATTTCAAATTAAAACAACTTCAGGATTTAATCCTTTACAAAAATATAATTAACTTTGCAGAAACAGTGCCACCACTGCTTGTAAGATTTAGAAATTTTTATTAACCAAAAATACGCATGTGCAGCCTTTTTCTAAATGACAATAAACAACAAAATAACAAGAAGATATTTATAACCTTAAAATATTGTAGAAATGTAAACAATCTGAATTATTATGATATGGCTTTTTAATTTATCAAATGCAGAGAAAATAACTGGATTAATTTAAATACTAGAAGTACATAACTTTTGAATAAATGTTTCCACTAAAAAATAAGTAATTACTCAAGACAAGAATAATATTTTAATAACCTTAATTTAACTCGTAAGTATTTTTATGAGAAATAAATTGAGAATCATTATTAAACCATAGTGACAGGCTAACATGTAAAATGTGGCCGTCACATACCCCCCTATCTTACAAAAGAAAACTTTGAAAAAGTTTTCGCCAACAATCACAACACTGAATTAACCTCCAAAATCAGAAAAAAAAATTAAATTCAAATTAATTACCTAATTAACATAAAAACTACCATTTTTCATCAGCATACAAAGTATAATCAGGTTTTAAATCAGATATGTGCCAGTTTCCTTTCGAATTTCTACATTTATCTTCAAGTTCATAAGTATTTATTCCTAATTTTTCTTTACTTTATATGGACCAGAATATTTTTTACCCAGTTTGGCAGAATAGTTTTTGGAAGCATCCGATATGTTATACTCTTTCTTCCAACAGAAATCTCCTTCCCGTAAACTTACTGGTCTGTGTCGTAAATTATATTGCTTTTTTTATTTTTTCATGAGCTTCTTTAAGTTTTTCTATTACAAGTTTCCTAATATCTTTTAATTTATTCCTTTTCTCACTATTATTGTTATCATTTATTTGTTCTGTATTTCCTAATAAAACTTGTTTTTCCTCATCTTGTTTATACTGTTTTCCGTTTAACATCATTTCCGTCCCAAAATTAATAAAATATGGTGTATTATGCGTTGTTTCTGATTTGGCTGTTCTCATAGCACAACCTAATTTAGATATATTTTTATCCCACAGTTTTTGATTTTCATTTATATAAGCAATTAACATTGTTTTAAATATTCTATTGTACCTCTCAGTTGGGTTATTTTCTGGAGAATATAACGGAGTGGTTAAAAACTTTACATTATAATCTTTTAACAATTTCATAAACTCTTTACTCTTGTATTGCACACCATTGTCCGACTTTTAAGTATTCTGGAACACCAAAGATTAAAAATACATTTTCTTCCATTATTTTCGCCACCTTAGCTGCAGTAGCTGTTCGTAATGGAAAGAATAATGAAAATTTACTAAAATAGTCGCATACAGCTAATACAAATTTATTACCCTGTGAACTGCGAGTGTATGGACCTAATAAATCTGTTGTTACATATTGCCAACACCGTGTAATATTAACTTTACTACCCATCTCACCAGCTTTCTTATGTTGCTCAGGTTTAGTTTCCTTACATGTACGACATCTTTTTATATAATCCCCAATGTCAGATTTCATCCCTGGCCAATAATATCGCAAAAGAATTCGATGATACGTTTTATATATCCCTAAATGACCAGAAAGCATATTATCATGATGTTCTTGTATAATTTTTGAACATTCTTGTTTTGGAAGAACTTGTTTCCAGTTATCTGAGGTGTTATTAAAAATGTTATCGTTTATATGTTTGTATAGTTTACCTTCACTGAATCTCCAATTAGGAAAATTTAAAGGTTTTGTTCTAACGTTATTACTCATTTTTTCATACCATTTATCCATTCCTTCAGTAACATTAACATTGTTTAATATAGGATAACAAAAGTCATTACGTTCATCAATCTTGTTAACATTTGGCAGTGAACGACTTAAACAATCTGGAATAATGTGTTCTTTTCCTGGCCTATGAACGATTTCATAATTAAATTGTTGTAGTCTCAAAGCCCATCTACCCAATCTACCAGTTGGATTCTTTAGATTATTCAGCCATAATAAGCTATGGTGATCAGTTATAACAGTGAAAAATGTATTTTCTAGATAGCATCGAAGTTTTTCGCATGCCCACAGTACAGAAAGACATTCTTTTTCTGTTACCGAGTATTTCATTTCATTTTGATTTAAAGTTCTAGATAAATAGCAAATTACTGTTTCTCTACCATTATATTTTTGAGTTAATACCGCCCCTAAACCGTAAGAACTTGCATCACATTGCAGTATAAATGGATAATTAAAATTTGGGCACGATAATATTGGTGCAGATACTAATGCATTTTTAGCATCATCAAAGGCTTTATTACAATCAGTAGTCCATTTAAATTTGGCTCCTTTTTTTGTTAAATTTGTCAACGGATTTATAATAGAAGATAAATTTGGCAAAAATTTCCGGTACCAAGAGATCATACCTAACAAGCGTTTGACTTGTCGTGGAGTCTTTGGAATTGGCATGTTTACCACTGCACTAACTTTTTCAGGATCTACTTGAAGTCCTGTTCGATTTACTATATAACCTAAGAACTTTAGCTCTTTTCTACAGAATTTACATTTTTCTAAATTCAGAACAAGTCCTGCTTCCTTTAAACGTTTGAAAACTTCCTGAAGAATTTTTACATGAGTGTTAAAATCTTGCGTAACTATTATTATGTCATCCAAAAATTTAAATAGAAATGGTTCCAGCTCTGGACCAAGAACTTTGTCTACTAAAGCCTGAAATGTGGCTGGAGCGTTGCATAAACCGAATGCGAGTCTATTAAAATGAAAAAGACCTCGTCCAGGTATGGTAAATGCTGTAAACTTTTTACTGTTTTGTTCCATTGGGATTTGCCAATAAGAACTTTTAATATCCAGGCTACTAAGATACTTAGCGTTACCCAATTTATCCAGTGTAGCGCTTACATAAGGTATGGGGTAAGCATTTTTCTCGGTTACTGCGTTTAATTTTCGGAAATCAACACAGAAACGAAATTCATTATTACCTTTAGGAACAAGTAATATAGGTGAACTCCATCCCGAGTCACTTCTTTCAATAACTCCTAACTGTAACATTTTGTCAACCTCTGCATCAATCTGTTTTTGCATGACGGGGTTAACTGGATAATAACGTGATTTTATAGGTGGACTATTACATACAATTTTATGTTCAATTAAAGTTGTATAACCTAGTTTAGTATTATCTATTGAGTCAAAGTACTGTTGTACAACTTTTTCCAACACTAGTTTTTGGTCGTAAGTTAAATCATCTGTTGTTTTAATCAAATTTAGATTTAAATTAAAATTATCAGCACTAAAATGCCATTCGCCCTTTCTTAAATCTGGTACTAAACCCATTTTAATCCAGAATTCTGTGCCTAGAATTAACGTATGTCGCAACTGAGGCACTAAGTAAACATCAAACAGTTTAATTTTATCTTTCAATTGAATTGGTAATGTTACTACCCCTGAACAAGTAATGGTTTGATCATTGGCTACTGTGCATTGTACTTCAAAATTCTTTTTTGTTTCCAGACCAAGATTTTTAATAAAATTAATTCCGTTATTCCCTAAAAATATTTTGTTAGCTCCTGAGTCTAATAAGCCATTTATTTTACAACCATATATTTGAACTGTTACGTATGGACATTCGTCACCTTCCACTTGTGATAATACATAATCCAAAATTGGTTTACTTGTGGAATTATAATAGCGTAGTTGCTCGTTAGTACAATTAAAATCATTGTTGACCGTTTTTTGTGTGGAAGAAACCAAGTCACGGTCTAAAACCGGTTTCTTCTCCAGTTTCCCGAATTGCAAGATGTACAAGTAAGTTTTGTAAATCCTACTTTCCCACAAGAAAAACATTTCTTGGCTGTACAATGTTTCGCCAAGTGATTTTTAGAGTTACATTTAAAACAAATAATTTCTGAAGAATTAGTCGAATTTGTGTAATTATTAGAAAAATAAGAAGAGTGTAAATTATTTCCTGCATCTCTATCTCTATTTATGCTACTGTTTCTCGAAAAATTTCTATTTCGACTTGTACTATCCTCTCTTGTGTTATTAAAATTACTTTGTTGATTACGTTCACGACTATGACTTTTATAATAGTTATTGCTACTACGTGCACTATTCCTAAATGAAGTAGTGTCACGACGACTAGTATGTGGCATATTACTGTTGCCCCTTTCTCTACTAAGATCTCTAGCATTTTTCCGATCATTACTAAAATCTCTATTTTTATTCCTACTATTATCCCTAAAATTTTGTTTACTGAATTTATCGTTTTGTGAATAAGCACCTCTTGAATTGGAATTGTCACGTGTTCTTGAACTTTCGCAACTTCTTATCCCTTCAGGTTGCTCATCATGTTCCCTATCATGTGATTTATATTCTTTATTTTTCTCATTAGCTTCAAAAGAAACTTGAGGTTTCGAAATTACGACCCTGTCTATTTTATTTTTACTAACAGTATTTCGATATGATAAGTCTAATTCAATCGTGGTCTTATCAACAATTGGAGGAGTAAAATTAGTTATTGAATCTCTAGTTTCTTCTATTTTTCGACCTAACCTTATTAATTCATCAATCGAGTAAATATCAATCAGTCCTAGTTGGCTTTGATAAAATGGAATAATATTTTTCCTGAGAATTTTTAATTTGGTAGATTCATCCACCTTAATCGATAACCTATTGAACAAGTTGTTCATTACCGCTACATATATCCCTATAGATTCTTTTTCACCCTGAGTTCTAGCCTTAATTTGATTCCATAATTTTTCATTATAGTCCTTGGGCAAAAATTCATTTTTTAAATTTATACATAATGTATCCCAGTCAGCAACTTTATCCTTTATATCCCTATACCAAATAAGAGCTTTTCCCTCAAATAATTCTATCGCGCTTTTATGTAACTGTTCCTTCGTGACCCCTTTGGCATCACTAAGTTCATTAACCCTTTCCAAAAAGGCATTCAATCCTAATGCATCAACTTCCCCATTAAATTTCAATCCCCAAGTATTTATTTTAGAAGAAGCTTCTACCGAACTAAATTTTCCCAACATATTTAAAACTAAATCTGTATTTGTACTTTCACTTCCTGATGTTGACGCTATATGGGCAGAATTTTGGGGTGTAGTATTTGGTAAATTTGTTTCATGATTATTATCTATCTCAGAAAAAGTTAAATCTAAAACATCATCTGATTTCTTTTTTGAAGTTTCTAATTTAAGTTTATAATTAGAAATTAAACTAAGTGTTAATGCCAAAAGTTTTGATTTTTCTTCCAACTCGTTTTTATCAGAAGAATGAATTTGTTCAATTCTATTTAAAATGTGACACAATTTTGTTTCAATTTTTCTACCTACCGCTTGCGTTAATGATTCAGTTAACCAAGTACTTACAATTTCAATCTTTTCCGAAATAATTTTTAATTCATCTTTAACTACTACATTAATTTCAGTTTTAAAATTTTTTCCCTCTTTTTCTAATTCAAGTAATTCCCTTAATGAATTTTGTAATTCTCTCGATGTTGCTATTTCAGGAGGTTTAGCTCCCCTACATAATAACTCATATATCAGCTCTTCCTTAAGTAGTCTGTCTACTGTAAAATGCATCCTTAGTATTAATTAACAAACAATTTTCACAAAAATTTATCAATGTTTAAATATAAATCAATGAAATTGGCATATATCCTCTTTAAAATGTGTGGTTAAAATGAAAATTTTGTGAGTAGTTTCTAAGTTAAATCCAACCAAAAATATGCATGAAATTTGAAAATTGGCAAATTGAACAATAAAATTTTGGACAATACAATCTTGGAATTTGAAGATTTTGGTAATTTGGGCGCCAAAATATACAACGTATATTTAATAATATGTTAAGAGTAGATAATTGTTACTTGTTAGATAACCTTAGATACTCAGAATTACCTGTATATAATCACAAATTCTTACCGAGCTGGACTCGTCTCAAGCGGATTCTTTTAGCCCTAATCTTCCAGTCAATCAAGTATTAATAATAAAATATAAGCTTGCTCAAAATTGGCCTAATGTATTTAATGACAAATGAATGTGAAATATTTAAAGAGTAATTTAAAGCATTCAAACAAAATCATGTAAGAGGCCAAATGCATGCATGTGGTTTACATATAAATTAAATAAAACATGTTACCAAATATTGAAACTTAAACATTTCTTAATTCTTTTTTCCCTCGTAGTAGTGATTACCTTAGGAACATTAGTGGCTTGAGAATGCATAAGACTAATTACTGCTTCCCAAACTGTTACTGAATAACCCATCCTATCTTCGAAGAAGATTGAAAACGGCTGCTTGTAGAAGTAAATGATTCTAAATCAGCAATTCTGAATTTCTCTAGTAAGACTTTTACACAGCACTTCAACAACCAGTGCTTCAAAATTACCATAAAATTCAAAAAGAACTGACCCCAATTAATTAGAACGTATACAAGTAAGAATGAACATAATTGACATAAAAGGGTACCTAAAGTACAAAGCTTTAGTTGAAAAAAATCAATCAAACATATTTTAAATACTTACAGGCTTCTCTTGTAAAAAAGACATCGTGGCGTACTACAAATCCGGCAACCTGCCGACAACTCGAAATAAACATCAAATCAAGTTTTAAGGGTCTCAACTATTAAAATCCCGAACTTATAATGTCGGATCTATTATATTACCATTTAATATTTTCAGATTTACATCTCTAGAAGAGCCCACACAACCACTTGCTTTTCATTCCAGATGAAGAAGAACGAGAAATCGCCTATCTCAAAAGCTGTTAAAATTAATGACATTTAACCTTGAACAATAAATTCCAAACCATGGGTGGAACAAAATATAACATACTCTGATCACCTTTATTTACCCAGATAATTACATATAAAATACAGAGAACCTTTGTACCCTAAAAGATAAATTATTCTTTTATAGAATTTCAAATTAAAACAACTTCAGGATTTAATCCTTTACAAAAATATAATTAACTTTGCAGAAACAGTGCCACCACTGCTTGTAAGATTTAGAAATTTTTATTAACCAAAAATACGCATGTGCAGCCTTTTTCTAAACGCGGAGGCTATCGGCACATTAATGTGTGGCTAAAAATAAAAATTAAGGGCACAGGAAATTTTCGTGACGTCATTAATGACGTACGTTCGTATTTACCAGGAAGGTGTTGGTTTGTTCTTCAGTTGATTGTTACTGGTTTTAGCTTTGTTTATGTATATCAACAAAGATTATAGTTTCTAACCTATGTGTCAGTTTTAGCGCCGTAGCTTATTTTTCATAATCCCCATAAGAAATTACCAATATTTTTAGCTGTTGTTTATAAATCTTCGAAGTGTATTGAGTTGAGCTACTGTTTCAAGTTCCAATTGTTAACAGTAAATTTATTCATCATGAGTGCTGTTTATGCTGATTTTTTGTTGGACAATGCTTTAATAACATTGAAGAATTTAAGCGGCTGCTGCAAAATATGAGGCAGAAAAATGCCAAAGTTTACCATTCGTGCTAGTCAATCTGTAAAATCGTCCTTCAAATTTTTGAAGCGTAATATTAATACAAATTAATATGGGTTTATATAGCCAAATTTTTTATACCTCTCCTCTCCAATTTAGAAGCTCAAAATTTACTTACCATAAGTCATGTGTAGTGCTTGTACAAAATTGTAAAAATCTAGCTGTTGGAAATTATAATAAAAAAGAATCCGTAAAGAGGGATCGAACCCTGGTTTCCCGCGTCAAAGTCAGACATCCTAACCACTACGCTACCCAGTGACATACATAAGCAGTTAATTTTTTAATTATTTACTCCTAAGTTTAACTGCATCCTTTTAACACGGCAGATTTTAAAATTTAATTATGCGATCAAAATTATTTTAAATGAAATAATATAAAATTATTTTTATATACAAAACCATAATATAAATTGTTGTTTAACAGACGATTTATACTGTGGCTTTGTACACATCAAGTACGTCACTAATGACGTCTTAACCTATCCTGTGTGGTTAATTTTAATTTTTAGCCGCACATTAGTGTGCCGATAGCCTCGGCGTTTTCTAAATGACAATAAACAACAAAATAACAAAAAGATATTTATAACCTTAAAATATTGTAGAAATGTAAAGAATCTGAATTATTATGATATGGCTTTTTAATTTATCAAATGCAGAGAAAATAACTGGATTAATTTAAATACTAGAAGTACATAACTTTTGAATAAATGTTTCCACTAAAAAATAAGTAATTACTCAAGACAAGAATAATATTTTAATAACCTTAATTTAACTCGTAAGTATTTTTATGAGAAATAAATTGAGAATCATTATTAAACCATAGTGACAGGCTAACATGTAAAATGTGGCCGTCACATATAATATAAAATTACTAAATAAGAAAATACCAAGCCTTATGAAAGATTAAAGTAATGGCAATATTATTTTGAAATGAAAATTCGTAAACAAAATGTAAAAAAACTGAAGATTCAATTATGGCAAGTGTAAAAAGTATAACATTTGAAAACTTCAAAACACACTTTTGACAATACAATTATGAGAAAACCACAACTACTCATTAAATCACATAAGCATAAGCTGTTTATTATAATGCTATATAAAGTAGTTTTAGATCCGGATGATGATAAAAGAATATTAAGCCTAAAAACAAAATACTTCAAACTTTGGTGATATAACTTTTTCATAACTTAGAAGCTTAATAAAACGAATGTCCAAAGGAAACATTTATTTCTCAAAATCATATGTTTAAAGAAGCTGTGGTTAGTAATTAAATATTCGGAGCAGTTTCCAAGTAAAAAAATGATTAAGCTTGAGGAATTGCATTCAATTATTTTATACCATGAAACACAAACTAAATCAACCATGCATTTTTGGTTTATACTGTTAAAATAAGTATATGCTTTCTAAGAACTTTGGTGACGCTTTATAAATTGTAAATTTTAGCAACTGCTTTATAAACATCTTTACTTATAGATAGTATCCACACAATATTTGTTATCTATTTATAAATAAGTAAACTTCATAATGTTTGTTCGGTTAACTCGCGTATAAATCCGGTATATTAGTCGGATCGGTAATAATAGATTAGTTCGCGAATAATTCCGATATATATTAGTGATAGTGTATTCCCACTCTTTTGTTATTTTTAAAAATTGAAAGAGTTACTTTCCATACTTGGTGGAAGCAACATGTAAATATATTATTGACGGGTTAAATGTGTGTACCGTCCCTTTTTTTGTATGTAACCTATGTAGTGGTTACCGTGTGATATGGAGTCAGTGTTTATATTTTGGTTTATGGCTGTATACTAAAGAACAGGCGATTCATGTTTACGCTGTCCATGTGTGTCCACAAGAACGAGCGCTCGTATATGCAGTCTACTGGAAGGACAAGGTGAGTGTTTGTTTACTTTATTATATAGAAACCAATTGTTTGCATTGTCTCCAACTCTGAATATTTTATTTAATTTAGTTATTGAAAGACCTATGTAATTACAGTCCTACTTAAAATTTCTATATCGTGGAAAGTGTATAAAACCCGTAGAGTTGGTCCTTCGAGCCGGATCTGGTTTTTTATCGTTTAAACCGGCGATGTGTTTGACTGAGCGCACATCTGTTAAATATCGATTATTTTAGGTTTATTTTCCACGAAATCTAGTACAACGGTCAAGTTAATTTGTACGCAATCGTAAATCTTCGTATTTTCTCGGCATTCCGTTCTAACCTTGCTTCGTGTTTTGACGTTATTTGGGGGTTACATGCCATTTGGGAGGTGATGCGTGTTTGTTTACATTGCAGAGATTTTAATAATTTACGCGCATTAGTTCATTGCATATCAATAGTTGATTTATTATAGTTTAAATTTGGATTATTGCTTTATTAATCATTAATAATGCCTAAGCTTGAAGAGGGTATTGAAACGCTTGAAGGTTTGATTAAACCCAGTGTGAAATTACTGGATTTAATGCAAGCTGCTGAAAGTTCAGGTATAAGGGAAGAAATCGAAAATTGTATAATACGCGCGGAAGACTTCACAGACACCCGAAAGCGTTTTTCTGATTATTAAACGCGTGTAGTGAAGTCAGGTACTCCCAATAATTTAGTGGATAAAGTTCATACTTTAACAGAAACTTTTGATGATATTTCCTACTCAATTCAAACAAAGTATCGAAATTTAGTTAGGTTATTAAATAAAGCTCTAGATGTTAAAGAAGTGGAATCTTGTGGTACTACAGATCAACCACATTTAAAGCTTCCATCTATTAAATTAAAGGTTTTTACTGGAGATATTTCCGAATATCAATCGTTTATGGAATTATTTAAAAGTTTAATTGAAAGTAATGGGAAATTAGCCAATGTAGAAAAATTCCATTTCTTGGTCATGCATTTAGAATCTGAACCCGCCTCTCTTATAAAAAGTTTAAAGGTGACAGCAGCCAATTACCCTATTGCCTTGAAGATATTAAATGATAGATATTTTAATATTAGATTAATTGCTAATAATTATCTTCGTAATTTGTATAAGATACAAAATATTTCTGATCGTTCACCCTCCACAATGAAGGGATTGGTGGACCAATTTAATGAAAATTGGGCCACGCTCAAAGCTTTATTGCCTGATCAGGAGGAACAATTGAATTTGTTATTGGTTAATATGTTACTACAGAAATTAGATGTAGTTACTAGGGAGCAATTTGAGCTAAGCATTGTTGACGAACGTAAGAAAATCCCTAGTATTGATTCGTTATTAACGTTTTTAGGGAAACAAAGTTGTGCTTTAGACAATTTGGGAACATTAGGTTCTTCAAAGTCTAAAAAAGTTGTTAAAGGCGATCAAATATATAACCCTAAAGTTAAATCTACAGTATTGTTTGCTAAATCAGCTATTGGTTGTCCTTTATGTTTAAAGGCACACGATATCTCGTCTTGCCATGTATTCAAAGATAAATCAGCTTTTGAGAGGTTTCGATGGATTAGAAATCGGAATCGCTGTTTTGTTTGTTTGAAAGATACACATACCGTGAAAGTTTGTAAGGACCAGAAATCGTGCACGATATGTTCTGGCCGTCATAATACTCTGCTGCATTTCAGAAAGTTATCTGTGCCCAAGATGAATAATTCTTCCACTTTATCAGAGCCATTGGCTTCATCAGAAGATAGTGGAGTATCCTATCCTCCTGGGGTGACCCCATTTTCAGGGATGGCCCAGTTGAATCCTACGGTTCTATTAGGTACAGCGATTGTGAATGTATTAAGTGCAGGTAATGTGCCAGTACATATTCGCATTTTGTTGGATTGTGGTTCACAAGTCAATTTTATCACAGAAAATTGAGTGCAAAAATTAGGTTTTATTCGAAAACATTCAAGTATGTTTATTCGTGGTTTGAGCCAAACCTATGTTAAGAGTAGAGGGCTTGTCACTTGTTCCCTGCAATCTAGGAAGGGAGTAGGCCCCCTGATTTTTTTCAGTGCTCAAATTTCATTGTCTGTTTGTGGTGAAATGCCGGCAAATAATTTACAAAAGAATAATTAGTGGAAACATATACAAAACTTATGCTTAGCAGATCCACATTTTGATGTTAAAGTGCCTGTGGATATGTTGCTAGGAGCAGAAGTGTTTGTAACGGGCATTTTTGTAGTTTAACATTTTTCGCTTCCTTTCTGTTAGAGTACTTAAAAATACATCGTTTCTTTGGGATCGCTATTTGTATAAAGTAAATACTTCAGAATAGTTCAGATTTGTATGCAATTTAACTTGTGTGTATTAATTTAAAAGTAGATAATTTGAAGATTGATTTTCATTAATAAATAATGGATTATTCGTAAATTACTTTCCCAACTTGTTGAAAGTGATAAACCGCGGTAATTAAGTATTAGATAAGATTGCGGCATTTCACGTTTTGTATGTTCCTTATGTTATTATACCAGTCTAGATAAGAGTCGATACGCGGTTGGTATAACAACGATTGAGATATCTACAGAGAAGAGTTGTAGTTTGTCCTTTGTTAATTACATTACGTTGTTAGTTTCGTGCTTCGTTCCTATATATTAATTGTGTTTTTAGTTGAGTTTCTTTTGAAATAAGAGTTGTATATTAACCGTGTGTCTTAAGGTCATTGACTGACGGTTTTAGTGGTACGCGTAGTTTTACTAATTGTTTTTGTTGCTGTGATACTGTAGTTTTCTGAATTTTCTAACAAAGAATCTAAAATAGATCCTTACTTGTGCAAGTTTTGTGTTTGCGAAATATAACCGATTACCGGTTTACTAAGGTATTGTTTGAAGTTTCTCACTGCTTATTGGGATGTTTATGAAAATAATATACATCTGGTCCCAGTTGAAATTAAACTAGTACTACAGGATATTTCGAAATTATTGTCTTAGGAAATAAAATTTATCAACTACATAGTTCCGACACGTGATATTGTCTGCCGCTAACCCCAGTGAAATACGTAGGTGTGATTAGTGTAACGGGTGATAAGTTTCATCAACACCCTCACAGTCACGGGTGAAGTGCTTCGCTAGTGCAGGACCTCATGAATCCCACACTTCAAATGCAAGGAAGCGTTTCTGAAGGACTTTCTGTAAGTTGAACTATTTCCTACTTGTTTTTACTTTAAATACCTGTCCGTTGCTTTGCCATACCTTTGGCGTTCTGAGACCTTTTACTATAGACTTACCTGCTATTAAGAAAAAAAAGAAAGAAGAAAAAAAAAACAATCAATACTACTGAATTACTCTTACCAATTGTGTTTTATCTATTTATCTTTTGTCAACATTTTATCTGATTTATGTTTAATTGGTGTGTGAGGAAACGTTTCTGCTACTCCCCAATATTACCTCACTTTGTACTAAAGATTTGTTATATTGCTTTTAACGTTGTTATATTATATAGATTATCCCAACAGTTTTTTTTTATTCTACAAAGTACTGAACAATTATACTTGATCCGTATGCTATGCTTTTTCTTTGTTTCAGGTTTGCTATTCTAATTTTTCCATTGCAGGTACTGTTACTAATTCCTTGCAGCCGCGTACCTTATATGTTGGTCTGCTTTCTACAACCCCCCCTACTCTCCAATTGAGCCGGGTCATTTCTTTGTTTTTCTTTGTGTTACGTACGGCCACGAGCCAGCGTAGCATAAATTTGACGAACCAACGTGGCTGCCCCGATAATAACGTAACATAGAATTTTGGCGCCCAACGTGGGGCTGTAATACCAACGTGGAGACACGGAAAAATGTAATCCCCATATTTTATTGGGTAATGTAATTTCGGAGCTCAATAACAAAGAGCCATCGGCTATTAATACCATTTTTGGGTATGTTTTAATGGGTAAGATTTCCGCCACGGAGCCAAATCAGGCTTCTTGCTATTTTGTTGAAAGTGCATTAGAGGAAAATATTAAAAAGTTGTGGGAATTGGAACAGTTGCCTTCTCACAACCAGGTAGAACCTTGTGAAGAAGATTTTAAAAAAAATTATAGAAGAGATAGTGAGAGTCGTTATACAGTAAGTCTGCCATTTGTAGACGGTTGTCCTCCTATATTTGGAGAAAGCTATTCTATAGCTCTACGATGCTTAAAATCATTAGAAAAGCGTTTATCTATCAATCCTGAATTACGTGGCCTAATCATAAATGCTATGCAGGATTATATTGATTTGGGGCACATGATAGAAGCTGCTCCCATAGAGGATTCGAATGGCTATTATATACCTCACCATGGGGTTGCGTGTAGTGATGAATGCCTCGAGTAGGTCTTCGAACGGCATCTCGTTAAATGATGCTTTGCTACCTGGTCCGAAATTACACACAGATATTGTTGAAATTTTATTGAATTTTAGGTTGCATAGGTATGCCCTCATTGCGGATATTAAACAAATGTATCAACAGATATACATTTGTGAGGAGCATCGCAATTTTCAGCGTCTTTTATGGCGTTTTTCTCAGGAACTTCCTATTCGGGAATTTGTTATGAATAGAGTCACGTTTGGTGTATCGTCTGTACCATTTTTAGCGTTACGAACTATCCAGCAACTAGCTTGAGATGAGTCAGTGGACTTCCCTATAGCAGCCAAGGTTTTGATGGCTGAAGTGTACGTGGATGACATAATTTCGGGTTCTAGCTCGTCAGAAAGCACTCGCCAGTTAGCGATGGATTTAGTCGCACTATTACTTAGAGGTGGGTTTGAGCTTAAGAAATTTGTTAGTAATAATTCTACTGTTTTACAAGGGTTGGATGTCTCACGACAGCAGACTATATCTTTTAGCCCTGATGAACTTTCATCTGTAAAGGTCTTAGGTTTGGAATGGACTCCTGCAACAGATTGTTTTTCATATAATATTTGTTCCCAGGAAACACATTGCACAAAGCGTCACATCCTCTCGGAATTAGCCCGGATATTTGATCCTGTGGGCTTTGTGTCGCCAATAGTGGTGTTTGCGAAATGTCTAATTTAAAAATTATGGATCTTGGGCTTGAGTTGGGACGAAGAACCTCCCCTTGAAATTGTTCATTCTTGGAAGAAGTTTCAGTCGGAGTTACCGTTAATCAAGGAATTGTCTATACCGAGATTTTATGGCATAGATAAGGCATCTATTTGTGAATTGCATGGATTCAGTGATAGCAGTGAAGCGGCTTATGCAGCTGCGGTTTATTTTCGACTGTCCAACAATTCAAATGAGGCAATATCTACTTTTTTAGTAATTAGCAAAACTCGTGTAGCCCCTCTGAAAAGATTATCCATTCCTCGCCTGGAGCTTTGTGCTGCTCTTCTTTTGGCAGAATTGATAGCTTTCATCCAAAAGGCTTATAAAGAAAAAATAACATTTTCCGATACAATTGCATGGTCTGACTCGCAAGTGGTGCTGTCCTGGCTTAGGTCACCATCTCATACTTGGAAGACATTTGTGGCGAATCGTGCGTCCCTAATCCAAGAGCACTTGCCTGGAGATAATTGGTTTTTTGTTCCATCACAAGATAATCCTTGTGACTGTGCTTCGAGAAGCTTATTACCCTCTCATTTGAAGTCGCATCCCCTACGGTGGGCGGGTCCCACTTGGCTTATTGGACCGAGAATTGGCTGTCCCGTTCAACCAAATTTGATTAAGACTAACGAGGAAGTAAACCAGAATATTTGTTTACTAAGTTCGGTGGAGGATACAGAGTCTGTAATCGATAGAATTTCGTCTTTACAGAAGTTGCAACGAATCATTGGTTACTGTCTTCGATTTATTTATTACAGTCGTAAGATTAAATATTTTTCTGGAGCATTTACTACTCCAGAACTTCAGAAGTCTCTGTTGGTTTTAATAAAACTTGTCCAACAAACTGAATTTAGCATTGAAATAAGCCAGTTGAGAAAGGGTAAGGTATGTTGTAAAACTATTCGAAAGTTGAATCCATTCTTGGACGATAATGATGTAATCCGTGTGGGAGTCGTCTTAGGAATTCTTCCTAGTTTTGACCAAAGGCACCCGATCTTGTTGCCTAGAAAAGGCAACTTAACGCGTTTAATTATTGGTCATTTTCATAGAATTTATTTGCATCCCGGATATCACACTTTGCTGTCCCTACTTAGGCGACAATTTTGGATTTTATCCCCGCAAAGGGCTATCCGTTCAGTATTGTCAACTTGCTACACATGTTTTCGTGTTTGCTCTTCTCCTTTAACTCCTCCCATTATGGCCGATTTGCCAGAAAGCAGGGTTTCTGAGGTAAAGGCTTTCAAAATTGTGGGTGTCGATTTTGGTGGACCCTTTTCTATTACCGCCAGTAGAATTAGAGGGGGCAAAAGTGTTGAAGGCCTATCTTTGCTTATTTGTTTGCTTTTCAACAAAAGCGGTTTATCTGGAGTGCGCCTCTGATCTCTCCGCAGAGGCATTTTTAGGAGCTCTGCGTCGTTTTATAGCCCGCAGAGGGTTGTGCACTCAAATATTTAGTGATAGTGGCACTAATTTTGTGGCAGCTAACAAAGCAATTTTGCAGTATTTTCGTTTAGCGGTTGAAGCCGAACATTTGGTCTGGCACTTCAACCCGCCGGCAGCCCCCCCTCCCACACATGGGTGGCTTGTGGCAGGCAGGCATTAAATCAGTCAAACGCCATGTAATAAAGGTTATTGGAGACAACATACTCACCTTTGAAAAGATGTGTACTCTTTTTTCGCAAATCAAAGCTGTGCTCAATTCGCGACCATTGTGTCCTAATAGTTCTGATCCCAACGATTTGACGGCTATTACTCCAAATCATTTTTTAACGATCGAACCTTTAGGAACCTTTTTTGATGGAGACCTGTCGGACATCAACATGTCACGTTTATCTCGATGGCAGAAAATACAAGCGCTTTATCAATTATTTTGGAAACGCTGGCGGAATGAATATTTGAACACTCTGCAACAGCGTTCAAAATTTCTTCTTGAGGGCAATCCTGTCAAAGAGAACATGCTCGTTTTGATATGCAATGAACTCTTGCCTCCTTTGCAATGGAAGTTGGGGCGGGTTGTCTCTCTCCATCCCGGGTCTGACGGGAAAACTCGGGTAGTTACTCTCAGAACATCTACAGGTTATTTAAAGAGGCCTGTCATTAAACTATGTCCTCTTCCTAATCAATGATTAACTATGTAATCTTGATTTAGTATTTATTATTTTTTTGTTTGTTTATGCATTTTTCTTTGGTTGATGTTTTGATTAAGATGAATTTATCTTACACGTCTTTATTTGGGTAAAATTGAGTATTTTACGGTGGGCGGAATGTTCGGTTAACTCGCGTATAAATCTGGTATATTAGTCGGATCGGTAATAATAGGTTAGTTCGCGAATAATTCCGATATATATTAATGATAGTGTATTCCCACTCTTTTGTTATTTTTAAAAATTGAAAGAGTTACTTTCCATACTTGGTGGAAGCAACTTGTAAATATATTATTGACGGGTTAAATGTGTGTACCGTCCCTTTTTTTGTATGTAACCTATGTAGTGGTTACCGTGTGATTTGGAGTCAGTGTTTATATTTTGGTTTATGGCTGTATATTAAAGAACAGGCAATTCACGTTTACGCTGTCCATGTGTGTCCACAAGAACGAGCGCTCGTATATGCAGTCTACTGGAAGGACAAGGTGAGTGTTTGTTTGCTTTATTATACAGAAACCAATTGTTTGCATTGTCTCCAACTCTGAATATTTTATTTAATTTAGTTATTGAAAGTCCTATGTAATTACAGTCCTACTTAAAATTTCTATATCGTGGAAAGTGTATAAAACCCGTAGAATGTTAATATATTGATTTTTCCATATAGCATTGAGAAGTGAATTAAACGTAACAAATTTATCATGCAGTATGAGAAAACAAGCTGTATTCACAGGAAACATTTCTGTTAATTACAACTTCTAATCTAATATCTACAATTCCCAATTTGTGCCCATTCTCACTTCAACAACTAATTACAGTAAAAGGTGCTATGCTTATAAATTCCTTTAGATTAAACAATGGTTCATTTTCCTTGTCATAATATGATTATTGAAATTGTGTATACAATTCATATAAAATTATGTCTGGCATTGTTAGATTTCAAAATGGGAAACTGAATGGAATTGCAGCACAATACTAAATCAAAATGAGAGTAGCTAGATATTCTATCAGAATGCAGTTTTGCAGAATGTAAAGTGAAAACCACAGCCCAAAGAAAGCAATATTGATAGTTGTTTCCTACATATAGTGTAGTCCATTTTTCTTGCCATAAAATCTGGAACCAGCATTAACGTTCCAACATCGGTCTTGAAGTGGGTCATGTCTGTTTATTTTTATTTTTAAGTGCAGAATTTCTTGTAAAGCCTATCCATAATCTTTTTCATTAAATTATGCCAATCGCTTTGCTATACTATCCAATACATTTTTCTTACCGTTGTTTGAAATTGGGGTTTATATCAATATGACAATCTTGCACCTAAAACTTATAACCGTTTTATTTAGAAACATCAGAGACTCTTTAGTGCTTAAATTGGCAATATGTCCTGTAAGTCCATTTTTCAAAACATGATTCAACATCACGCCAAACCAAATACTGCTGCTTATGACTTTAGGAGGCACTGCATCAAAACCACTGCCTGAATATTCCAGAAAACACGTGTTTCAATCGTATGAAGTAACATTAAAGATAAGCCAAATTAGATTCTAGTCTAAGGATTTTGCAGTCGATTGTCTTTATAAATCTTATTCTTAATTGCAAGCTTTAAAAAACTTAAACCTGTATTAACAAAGATCATGTGTCTGTTTAATTCGATCAGATGATTTGATAAGTTTTATACATTTTACTGTTAACATTAAAATTTCATTACAAATATCGACGCAATTCATTGTAGTTTCATTATCAGTTGTCAGTAATTAAAAGTATCACAGCTACTTTAGCTATTTATTCATAAATGTATTCTGACTTAAGTAAAAAAGTTTGCAAAAGAATTTATGTTTCGGCAACTAAAATAATTGCAAATATGGTGTACTTAGTGAAAGGTAAGAATACTGTAATGCCAGAAAATATACAACATATAAATACTAGATGGTTGTAAAGAGATTAGCTTGACGGCAGCATTATGATTGATTACTTGTTCTTCTATATGTCCAATACATACATTACATGCATCCTCTTCTAAGAAAAAGAGATAGCAAAAAAAACGGATGCAGAAAAATACACCTCTTTAATGTTAGTTTGTATACTAAACAACTACTAATTGAAGTGTCACTGTGAAAGTTTCCTAAAGATGGATATTTTCTCTATAATGGATGGAGTCCAAGTTAGATGAGTTGGATGATGGAGACTATCATGTAATTTCAGAGGAAACATTGACTGATATAGTAAAGCTGTTCTAAATAGAAGAATTCTTTGAGGGGATGATTCAGATGCTACCAGAGTGTGGATGTTGGAGCAACGATGATCACAAGGAATAAAGAATTTATCAATATAGTATATAATTTGTGTATGTATAACCAATAATAAAAAAAAAATCTAGACTGCATTGGAGCCTATTTAGTTAATCTATCATAACATAAACATACACACAATGTGATTGTCCAATAATTTTTTTCCATCCTTTTTCTTTAATTAGACAAGAATTATATGTAACAGCATTAATGTTATAAATAAAACCTTTACACCATGATATATTCGAGATCAAACAAATGAAATTTAGGTTAAATGCAAAATGCCACAACATAAATTAGAATAATTCATATCAAATTGCAAAAAAACATTTTAAACTTTTAACTTCAAGAAGATGTAAACGTTTCTGTACCTTGATTATAAAATTCTACAGTTTGAAATTTTATCTTTTATGTAATTTTGCAGAAAATAAAGCAAACTCGATATTTTGTTGACAGTAATACTTGCACTATTATTGCATACATGTCATTTTTATTTAATATATAACTTGCACATAGGTTTAGATACCAATATATGATCAGAAGTCTTGAACACCAATTCGAACTAATTCGTATGAACAAGTTGTCATTAAACAAAAATAGCAACAGCATAAACAACCGGGCGGTGGTCTTCGAACAAAAAAAAGTATTCGAATACTCCCTTACATCTGTTGCTATTTTTAAACTTATAACACACCACGGTAAGTGCTTCGGTCATTCATTAATGTTGTTTTTAATATTGGTGGAATTTTAGAGATGATGCAGCTCTCAATATATATATATATATATATATATATATATATATATATATACATACATACCAGGCAGTCTAACAAAAAAAAGGTAAAGATTCTAACTAGTTAAAATAAAGTTTTGAAAAATCCTCAAGCAGGTCAACTTTATATTCGAGAGGGACATCGTTTGCAATACAATTTGTCAAATTTAGCTTTCTGTTACTGTCATTAAGTTCAGTTTTCGCTCGAATTTAATTGCTACATTACTTTTCCTAATTTTCATAAACATTTTGCAGAAGGGTTTACACAACTGTAGACAGACTAGAACTAGTTATTCTCTATTTTAAAAATAGTGAAAGTGATAATTTAACAGCAAATTTATTTAACAAAAGATTTTCAAATAAACATTATAATGCAAGGTATGTACTGAAATTAGTTCAAAAATTTAAAAATTCCAGATCTGTTCTCAATAAAAAATGCGACTTTGTAAATGAACGACCTGTAAGAAATGACGTTTTAGAAATTGGAATTTTGAGACAAGTAGCAGCAGATCCAATATTAAATACAAGAAAACTGGCATCAGCGACAAATATTGCCAAAACAACTATTCAATGGGTCTGAACGTGCACAAACTTCATGCTTACAAAATTCATTTAGTACACGAGTTAAATGAAAATGATTTTAATCAGCAACTACAATTTTGTGAAGGTAGCTGGAAAGAATAGCTGGCAATGAGAATCCCCTTTTCATATATTTTTCGAACAAATCCACATTTTTTTAAAAATTCGAACGTTAATCAACACAATTGCCAATACTGGTCAGATACTAATCTGCGAATATTTAGGGAGACACATACTCAAACACCAGAAAAATTGAACGTGTGGGAGGGTATTTTTGGTTCATATTTTATAGAAGATGATCTAACTAGGGATAAGTGTTTAGCTATGCTTGAAAATTTCATTTATGCAAATCTTGTTGACATCATCAAAAATAATAATCGCTACTTAGAAGATCAGCTGATATTTCAACAAGATGGAGCACTTCCTCATTATTGCAGGTTGGCTAGGGATTTTTTTTGGATGAAATGTTTCCTGTTAAATGGATTGCATATAGAGGTCCTTTGGAATGGTCAGCCTAATCTCCATATCTTAGTCCACTTGATTATTTTCTTTGGAAATATTTAAAAAATAAAGTTTATGCTAGTGAACCAAGATCTCTAGATGAGTTGCGACAAAGAATTATCACAAAATGCAGACAAATAACGTCTCAAATTTTAGAAAGTGTAAAAAGTTATTTTGAACAAAATTTGGTTTGTTGTAGCGAAACAAATGGTGGTCAATTCGAACATTTAACAAATTAGATTAATTTACTTTTAAATTTCAATTGTATTTTCTCTCGGTTTTCCAAATTAAATTGATCATTTGAAAACTTAAATAAATGCATTTTCAAATGCTCAATTTTGATTTTCTCAAAAACCAAAACACCGATTTTAATTTACTCTTTTGTATGTTATTAAGATTAAAAAGACCTTTTCAATGAGGTATTACTTATCCTATCATGCCATTTAAAATTTTAGGAGTTGTGTTTATAATGCATAAGGATGAAAAGATTTTTATGTGAATTCTATTGTAAAGGATGTTCCCCTTGAATATAAAATTGGCATGTCTGAGGATTTTTCAAAATTTTATTTTTACTAGTTAGAATTTTGACGTTAATAAGATGAAATAATAATTTAGACTTTTATGCAAAGCTCAAATGATCATTTCAAATCAAACTAGTAATTGAAAGATGAACAATATAAGGTCCCAGACAGGATTTGAACACGTAGCTTGGAAAGTGCATGGGCCGTGAAAGCCTAAGATACAGGTTCGAATCCTCTCCGGGACCTTATATTTTCTATCTTTCATTTACTAACTCGATATGAAATGATCAGTTGTGCTTTGCATAGTCTAAGCTATTATATATATATATATATATATATATATATATATATAAAGTAAATTGAAAGTCTTAAATTAATAGAAAGTAAGAAGAATTAATGACAACTGACTCACAATAAGCATCCCTCAATGCATTTTGCCCTAATTGGGTTTCATCATGACAGGAGTAGCAAAGTTGTAATATTTAACACAAACACCTTATGGGAAGTACAGCATCACAAGGCTCATAGTTTGTTCCTTCATGATGCTGTACTTCCCATAAGATCTCTGTGCTAAATATTACAACTTTGCTACTCTTGTTCTGATGAGACCCAATTAGAGTGAAATGCATCAACATATTTTGAATCAATTGCCATTAATTCTTCTAAGTGTGTGTGTGTGTGCGCACACATGCATATATGTGCATGTGTGCATGCATATGTGTGTATGCATGCATGTGTGTGCATATGAGTGTGTGTGTGTGCAGGTGCGTGCATACTTGTGTGTGTATATGATTTATCTTCCAGTATATATTATTATAAATATGTGGTATTATGCATAAAATCCATCAAAAACATTGCAATGTTAATAAAAGTATGTTCGTAGTTGGATAAAAATAGTAATGATGAGGATGATGACTACCGTGCCGATGCATATGATTCCATACAATTTCTTAACATGATACATAAACGTGCCGGTATCAACTGTTGTATAATTAGTAAAAATATCTTAATAAACTCATACTTTCCAGGACTTCTTAAAAATAGCAAAGATAATTCTAATATTTATAAAAGGTGTTCCAATATTCGATCAAATTACTGCTTAATATCGCTAATTCCTGTTTTATTAAAGATATCTGAAAATATCCTAGCCAAATAAATCCAAAGAGTCAAATAATATTGTTTCCAATGAGCAATAGGGAATCAGGTCTAGAACATGCCCAACAAGTTACATTGAAAAGTGAGAATTTAGTACAGCATCGTTTTTAGATTTAAGCAGTGTTTGATTGCTTTTCTCAGACTGCTTGTAAATAAATTAAAATTATACAAATTTGAACATGACAACTGCTTATTAATCAAATCTTACTTGAGTAATGGACAGCAATATGCAACTTATAACGTAGAAGATGTACTATATTCTATGAATTTGAGTAGTAATCTTTGTTTAATAAAATTTGAAAATTGAACAATTTATTATCATTTAGAAAAAGTTAGCAGCAACCCTAGCAACAGGATGAGAATTTGACAATAATTTTTATTTAATTCTAAAGATTTAATTAAAGAGGTTTTTATATGCCCATGTTCACCTATTGCTGTTGCTACTAATTCTATTGCATAATATTAGATACTTTTCTTATTGAATTATTTTAAAAATGATAAAATACAACAATATGTCGTGCTCAATGTTAACTCAAAGAGATGAATGTTTGGTTCAACCACAGCCAGTTTCTTGACATGATGATAGCTCTAGCAATAATAAATACTGATGAAGCTTCAGCAGAACCATCGTGCTGTTAAGACACTCCCCAATATCATGCTACTACATAATTTTTTTTTCAAATATGCATATCTACATATCTATAAAAATCTTGCAGATCCAATAAACATATTTCCATCCTGAAAAGAATGTGATCAAGATAGGATATGAATAGTAATAGCACCAATGGCAAGGATGATAATTGCAATGCTGATAAAGATGATACTGTAGTTTCTTGATACTATACAGAAACATGGGGTATGCTACAGTGTTATCTGGATATGAAACGAGATAGGATACGAAGAAAAAGGGAACTAGATGCAAGGGTGCAGAAGACAAAAAGGTGGATTATAAATAATTTTAAATTATAAGGCTTAGATGTAGTACTTATTTTAAGATGCATTAAGTAACTAGGTTTAATAAGAAAAACTAATAAAGAATGCTCCTTAAAAGTTTCCTTTCTTCTGAAATAAAACCCTGTAAGCAATTCAACAAATCCAAAATACTAGTGTAAAAATAATACAAATCATTATGCAATTTAATTAGTATTTTTGTACAATTGACATAGATGTAATAATTAAATAAACAGTAAAAACAAATTATATAATAATATAATTTCTTAGATAAATGATTTTTGTCTAAAAATGCTCTTATATTTCTCTGAAACTCTGTTGACAGCAAAGCTGATCTCAATCCTTCCTAATTATGTATAACTGTTTGTTAGAACTAGTTCTTTCGAATGCTGCTATTTCCATCACCACTCTTCCATCAAACTTTGTCTTTACTTTTTCCAATTTCAAAACAAGTTTCATAAAGAAGATTAAAAATTTCCATTTTGTTTCATTTTACTCTTATCTAATATGCAAATCTAATCTTTGACCAATTTATGCTGATTTGATTATTAGTCTAAGCCTTCACTTATATTAATTAGATCGACCTTGATCCCAACTTCTACTTTATATTGCTAGTCTACTTTTTTCACAGCTAATTTACTTTTTCAGTTCCTTGCTACAGCATACTTGGAGTTCAAAACAAATTGACTTTTTTACTACGGATCCATTTTATTGAAGATATTAAAAGAAATGCACAGAGTGCTACAATATTAATTTTAAAATTTTGACAAATATAATTTCAAAGATATCTTACTGAAATCAAAATTAAGTTATGTTATATTAAAAAATTCTACAAAATAGCCAAATGCAATTATTCTGAATTACCTTGAATTATTTGTGATTAAAGAAATGGTATCACTTTAAAATTACATTAGTAATAAAAATGATTGTTAAATAAAATGTGTCTATTATGTTAACATGAGAGTTATTAAAGTAACTGTCAAATATACTTTATTTCATGTGCATTGTTGCAATGTTATACTGGTGATGTTCTATTAAGTATTCATCAAACAAGAATACCTTAAAGTCATAATGATTTATAGTAAACGCCATATAATTTCTCCAGGACTTCGCAACCCTTTCATCAAAAATTCATAAAAAAACAGATGAGTGTTTAAATAAATGTTAAGATATGATGCTAATGATGGTTCATTTGTAACAAAGGGACCTCAAATCATCATATGGTTTTTCCAAAAATCCTTTAAATATATTTTCTTTAAAATATTATATAACACTCATGATAAATTATTATTGTTTCAAGATAATCATAACACAAAGACTAATCAAAGCATAATAACACTGCGGCAACATAATAAAATAAAGTGTATTTTAACTTTATTTTAATAGCTCTTTTGTTATTTTAATACACAGTGTATATTTGCAAATCAATTTTTATTACAAATGTAATTAAAGTAATATATTACCAGCGCACTGCAAGTAACTGAAACATAATTAAAAATGAGTAGATAAAAATAACTATATACTTGAGTAATTTTTAATGTAGAATCAATTAATGTAATAAAATATGATAGCTTTCTGGTGGAAAATAATATTTTTGAAATTGTGTTTGACAAACTTTAAAATGAATTTGGTAATACTTTGAACATTTTCATTAAAGAGTCTGCAAAATGATAAGGCGCCGGGTATAGATGAGGTGCAAACAGAAACTCTAAAAGCCACTGGATAAGCAGTAACAGAACGTCTCTTCCAAGAAGATGTGAAAATTTTCGAACAATAAGTTTGACAGCACATGTGGCAAAAATATTAACTAGCATTGTACATAGACAAATGAAAAAACGAGCTGAAGAAATACTCGGAGAAGATTAATTTTGGTTTAGACAAAACAGGGGAACACGAAAGACTATTTTAGCTCTCAGGATGATAATGGAGAAAACAATAGAAAAAGGGGAAAGCGTGTATATAGGGTTTGTAGATCCGAAAAAAGCATTTGACAATGTTAAATGGAAAAAATGTTCGAAATACTAAAAAAAATTGGAATGAGTTTCAGAAATAGATGGATAGTACATAGCTTATACAAAGAGCAAACAGTGGCAATAGAATTAGAGCAGGAATGTAGAGAAGTAAATATTAGCAAAGGGGTGAGACAGGGATGTGTCCTAACCTCATTAATTTTTAACTTGTACATTGAAGAGGCATTGAATACTGTCAAATGCAGGAAGACATTTGGAATTAGTATGTAGGGACAAAAGATTGAAATGCTTAGATTTGCAGATGATGTAGCGGTATTAGCATCTAGCAAGGAAGAGTTAGAAGCTGCTCTTAATGAAATGGAAACAGTCCTAACAAAGAAATACAATATGAAAATTAACAAAAATAAAACTAAAGTACTAGTATGCAAAGGAGGGGAAAATAAATTAAAAACAAGAATACAAATAGGTAACGAGAACTTACAAGAGGTCAAGGATTTCTTCTACCTAGGAAACCAAATAACACTAGATGGGAAGAGAGCAAAAGATATAAAACACAGATTAGCACAAAGTCTGTTACATTTAACAAGGAAAAGCAATTATTATGTTCAAAGACAACAAACATAGAAACAAGGAAAAGATTGCTGAAAGTATATGTGTGGAGCACAGCACTGTACGGCTGTAAAACCTGAACAGTAGGAGAAGCGGACAGAAAAAAGATAGAAGCCTTTGAAATGTAGTGCTACAGATGTATGATGAATATATCATGAACAGACAAAGTTAAGAACAAAGAGGTTTGAGAAATGGTAGGGGAAGAAAGAAGTATGTGGAAAACAGTAAAAAAGAGAAGAGACAGGATGATAGGTTACATACTAAGGTATGAGGGAAAGTGCGGAATATATTAGAAGCAGAGATAACAAAAAAGAAGGTAGAGGTAGACCTAGGTTGGAATTTTGCACACAGTGAAAGATGTAGGCTGTGGGAATTTCACGGAAATATGTAGGCTAGCTCAGAATAGAAATCAATGGAGGTACATGTCCAATTTGTTCCAAGATGGAAAACCTAATGACGAAAAAAATTACTGTACTTAAACCTGGCAACTTCAGGTATTCGTTTTGCAATATTCTCCACTAATGTTAATTGCTCGAAAGCATTTACTAGAAAAATTATTAATTCGGCAAATGTCTAAGTGTCGAGGGATCTTGGCAACCACAGGCTGCTTAACTCCCTTCACATACCACTGAATCTCGGTAAAATAGGACATATAATTAGAAAACAACAGAAGGGAATCAAGCTGTATTTAGGCTGTGGGAATTTCAGGGAACTGTGTAGACTAGCTCAGAATAGAAATAAGTGGAGGTACAAGTCCAACCAGTTTCAAGACGAAAAACCTAGTAACGAAAAAAGTAATTGCACTTTAATTTGATAATTATTATAAACACCTAGGTGTTAGTTTTGAAATATTTTCAACTAATGTTGATTGTTCAAAAGGATATATTAGAACACTATTAATTCGGCAAATGTTGGAGTATTGGGGGATCTTGGTAGCCGCAGGCTGTTTAACCCCCTACACATACCACTGAAAATCGGAGAAATAGGGCATATATTTGTATAACAATAGAAGGGGAACCAAACTGCATCTAACAGGAAAGAGCAGCGGCTATGTTCAAAGACAACAAACATAGAAACAAGGAGAAAATTGTTGAAAGCATATGGGGAGAACAAAAAAAAATAATAGAAAAAGTAGAAGGGCGGGATACGTTCTAAGGCATTTTTGGAGAATACTGCAGGATATATTACAAGCAGAGATAGGAAAAAACAGGTAGAGGTAGGCCTAGATCAGACTAGTGCACGCGGATAGTGAAAGATGCAGACTGTATAAATTTCAGGAAATGAGTAGGTTAGCTTAGAATAGGAAACAATGAGGGTACACGTTTAACCAGTTCCAGGACTTAAGACCTAATTATGATGATGATGATTACATGATCCAATATAATGTAACAACAAATATTAAATAGAAAAAATGTTCATCAACTTGAAAACGTTTATTTATTCACGTTATAACTTTCTACACTTTCTACATAACTGTTCAAAGATAGCACTGTTAAATGCATTTCAAATGCTTTTTTAAAGTTATTCAAAGTTTTGTCGTATATGGATATCTACTTGTCCTTCATATACCCTCACACGAAGAAATCACACCGGTAAACCTAAGTTCAGCAAATTTATGGCGATGCTGTACGATCTCTGCTCATTATCCAATGATTTTCAAAGCATTCAGCGAGTCTCTCCTTACTGCAGTATAACGAAATATAGCATCGTCCTTTAGGAAATCAACAGTTTTCAACAAATTATCCTATTCAAGTTATGGAAAAACAAATTCTGCTCACATGTCTAAATTTAAAAAAAGAAACGCAAGTTTTTGTTTTGATAATGCATTCCAAACAGTAATTTATAAGAAAGATCTGATGTACTGGTGGAAATTTCTGGAATTTTAGATGCCGAAATTCTATAATTATACTTATTTAATGGAACATTCAAGTGAAATGTTGTTTTGTCTGACATAATATGTTTACACGAGAAATACCTATCTTTTCTAAGTAAATTGTAAATTATTCAACCAAATTATGCTAATTGTGGAAAAGCAGTTTCTTTTAATTCTTTATTAATTTGAATTTTTAGCATTGAATTTTAATATCTCTTTAGAACAGTATAAACACTAATTTTTGGAATATCTGTTTCAGATAAAAATTTTCTTGTAGATAAGTAAGGATCATAGTGTCATTTCCATAATGTCAATTACATTATTAAACCCATTTTCATTATTAAGATCTTTTTTTTAAAACTAATATAGGATGAAGTCTGAAAGTTTGCATATAACTGTCTAATCAATTTTTTAATATTAAAGTAACTCAAGCACAAGAGTTATGAATAAACTAATTTGATATTTACAAGTGATATTGTCATTAATTTCCATGATCTACATGTGGACCTTTACTTCTTTTCTAACATTTCGATAAAATGCGGAATTCACTTTAAAAGAATAGCATCCCCAACTATGAAATAAATATACACTATGTGCATTTAAAATTACAAAATTACCCTACCACCAAAATGTTTTATTACTTCCACTTTTTCAACTAATTTAAAAGTAATTTTACAAAGTATCTAAATATAATGAAAGATTCAGTACCGTATGACATTTATGCAACTTACCAACATAACCAGGTGTTCCACAAGCCGTTGCCATCACACCAGAATCCTCCATTTTTGATAAACCAAAATCACTTATCATAATTTTACTGTTTTCATCTGGACTATAGTACAGCAAATTTTCAGGCTAGAATAAAAAATAGATATTGGTAATCACTGAAAGTTATAAACTTGTGTTACTTTAAAAGATAATAAGTGACAGCCTTAAACTAGTTACCAAGAGCTGTTATACAATGGAACATTGTATTTTTAAAGGTAAGAAAATCACATTTAGTTGTTCTACAAAATTTTAATTTTAAGGAATCAAATTATACCTCCTGATACGTTACAGGTTATTATTAGAAATTATTTAACTTTTCTCCAGTGGAAAAACAAAATATTAATTAGGAACAAACAAAATTTATCAAGTAAAATTCAACTCCCTATATAGAACATAAATTGTCTTCTAATTCAATAAATTGGTTAATGATTTCTAAGAAAATTAAAAAATAGAAAAAAACATTCAATGAAAATAAATTATCCAAAATGTAGTTATTGCCCATAGATTGCTTTACAAATACAAAAAAGAAAAACACAAATTAAACTGTTTTGTTACCATTTTCCTTTAGCATGCCAGTTCAATGGTGTAACAGAACTAGGTCATTTAAGATGGGTTTAAGGCAAACATTTGTATACCCAAACAATCAATATTCCAAAACAAACATTAATAAATAAATACATTTTTTTTTGTTTATAGCAATATCACACATTTTGTACCGAGTAATATCCTTTGAGATACTGTTTACCAAACACATTAGTAATCAGTGGAATAATTTAAGAATCAGAAGATAAATTAAATAAATAGAAAAATATCATAGAGTGCCAAAAAATTGAATTAAGTATAAGATACACTGTAGGTATGAGATCAATCTAACTTACTTAAAATTTGTTGGGTATGGATAGTAGTTACAGAAGATATTAAATATATCCTTAACTTAAAAACGACATCTAGATCAAATTAAAATTCATTGTGTCAACTTGACACATACTGATAACTTCTTCTACACTGCACAGGGACTTAGATAAGGCACGCTTAGGTGTAGGAAGTATGGAAATTTCTCTATCCAAAGAGGGATTTACAAAGTGAAGTTCATTCCAGTCAATACAAGTCTAAAATGAACGGAGGATCAACTTCCCAGAGGATATCCAGATATAAATAATCTGTAAAAGTCCTAAATGTGATTGCTACTGATGAAAATAGTAAAAAGATAGTGTACTCACATGGAAACATCAAGTCACCACACTGTCTAAATTTGTAATTAAGAATAGCATATTAAAACGGCAAATTTAAAAATAATTAACTTTCAGAGAGAATTTATTTATTATTTTTTATGCGCATAAGTACTAAGTCTAAAACCCTATTTGTCCAGATAAATTGAAAATGCCAGACCGTATTCTGGTAGGCAACATTTGGAGAGTAATATTTGTGTTACTCATTTTGATAAAGAACCCTAAAAAGAATAACAGCATCAATAGCAGTAGAGTAAGACAGTGGTTGGGTGTTAAACATTATTTATTTGGTAGTTAATATAAATAATGCAATGAGAAGCTCTTCATACACTCAGTTGTTGCTTCAGGTAAAAGGTAAACATGCACGTGTCAATGTTGAAACTAATATCGAATTATGTTTTACTTGCAGTTACATCCACACTGTATTGAGTATTTTAAATACGAATTCTTGCACTTTTTTACAAACCAATCATTACCTATGTGTTAAATCTAGAAAACGAACTAATAGAATGCACAACTAACAAAAACTAAAAGTAAAATTCAAAAATAAATACCAGAAGTTCTGGCATCAAAAATCAATACTAGCTTTATACTCTGGGTTGCAGGTAAGAGTATAAAAATTTTTTATTGCATTTTCTTCATTTTATTTGACTGAGCGTGTGTTCAGTGCAGTAGCAAATTTACTGTCTAAGAAAAAGAACAACCGCACATCACTGAACGTGGCAATTTGCGACATGTGAATGAAATTGAAATCCAACATTAACAAATTGTTAAAATTCCATCAGCCTCAAATATCTTATTAATTTTTTTCTTACTGATTTTGAGTTTGAGTTTATTTAAATTTTTAATGAGCAATTTTTTATTACATATCATGGTCATTTTAATTAATTCTTACTTTGTGATTTTTACTAGATAGATAAACAAATAAAATTCTTTAATATATGGTATAATAAACTATTACGGGAAAGAAGACATTGGATTTTTTTCCAATAAAGGGGATGATGGTCCAAAAAAGTTTGGGGACGTATGCTTTAAAGTCCATAAGATATTAATTATAATGTATCTACAAAGATTTACACAGTGCTTATAATAATGTTGAAATTGACAACTAACTGTATCAGAAATGAGATCTCTGGATTACTGAATATTATAAACAATTTAAGTTCTTATGCTCCAATGTAATTGGTGCAAAATTGTAAATCATATCAATCTAATAAGTAATCCATTGCACATAAAAGATTATAATTTATCATCAGTTATGGAACTGTTAAACAGCTGTATAATTATTTTCAAGGCCCATCGATCGTATCTGGATTTTAATAAATTGCTCTATGACTCAAGAGAACTGGTTAATAATTTTGATATGGTTAATTTTGAGTTATGTCATCGTTCAACAAAGAAACATTAATTTTCCTTATAAACCACAAGATGATCTGATGGAAGATCCTAGATTAAAGTATAAGATATAAGGTTGTCTGAAAAGCACAACATATTTTTGTAACAATAACGATTGTTCATTTTTGATAGTACTAAGGTTGTGTAAATTTATGTTATTTTATCATTTAATGATTAAAAGTTTGGGATTGTATTTGCAAAAATTAATCCATTTATTTTGTTGTTTGTGAATTTTATAACAACCTGAAAATAGAAGATCTAACTGCACTTTTGTCATATTTTGTTGTTTTACTTCCGAGAAGTAAAATGTTCGTTAAGCTTACCAGAAGGCGTGAGAAGTTTATAGTGATCATGCTACAAGAACATCAGTGCTAGCAATGGTTCACAAAATTCTGTGCTGGTGATTTAGATCCTAAAGATGCTCCCCGGTCGGGAAAGCCAATGCAAGTTGACAACGATCAAATAAAGGCACTAATTGAGTAAAAATGATGATTGCAAACAATGGTTCACAAAATTCCGTGCTGGTGATTTAGATCTTAAAGATGCTCCTTGGTCAGGAAAGCCTATTCAAGTTGATAATGATCAAATACAGGCACTGTATGAGTCAAAATGATGTTACAGAACATGAGAGATTGCTGAAAAATTGAATATTCATCATTTAAGCATTCATGACCATCCGATGAAACTAGGATACATTAGTAAGTTCGATATTTGAGTTCCACATGAACTCCATGATGTTCGTTTGATGATGCACAACATCTCAAACATGCTTATTATACGGAAGAAAAACGATCTCTTTTGTGCTTAATAGCTGATGAGAAATGGATTGTTGATAAGTATGTGGTTGGAAATCGATCTTGAACTTAGCCTGGTGATGCTCTTCAAATTACATCCAAAGTAGACATTCACCAGAGAAAAATTATGTTGTCAATGTGGTGGGATTTTAAAAGTGTTGTGTATTTTGACTTTACCAAGGAACAAAACCATTAATTCAGAAGTGTACTGTCAACAACTGAATAGTTTGAATGAACACGTCATTCAGAAATTTATTTTGTTGTTTGTGAATTTTATAACAACCTGAAAATAGAAGATCTAACTGCACTTTTGTCATATTTTGTTGTTTTACTTCCGAGAAGTAAAATGTTCGGTAAGCTTACCAGAAAGCGTGAGAAGTTTATAGTGATCATGCTACAAGAACATCAGTGCTAGCAATGGTTCACAAAATTCTGTGCTGGTGATTTAGATCCTAAAGATGCTCCCCGGTCGGGAAAGCCAATGCAAGTTGACAACGATCAAATAAAGGCATAATTGAGTAAAAATGATGATTGCAAACAATGGTTCACAAAATTCCGTGCTGTTGATTTAGATCTTAAAAATGCTCCTTGGTCAGGAAAGCCTATTCAAGTTGATAATGATCAAATACAGGCACTGTATGAGTCAAAATGATGTTACAGAACATGAGAGATTGCTGAAAAATTGAATATTCATCATTTAAGCATTCATGACCATCCGATGAAACTAGGATACATTAGTAAGTTCGATATTTGAGTTCCACATGAACTCCATGATGTTCGTTTGATGATGCACAACATCTCGAACATGCTTATTATACGGAAGAAAAACGATCTCTTTTGTGCTTAATAGCTGATGAGAAATGGATTGTTGATAAGTATGTGGTTGGAAATCGATCTTGGACTTAGCCTGGTGATGCTCTTCAAATTACATCCAAAGTAGACATTCACCAGAGGAAAATTATGTTGTCAATGTGGTGGGATTTTAAAAGTGTTGTGTATTTTGACTTTACCAAGGAACAAAACCATTAATTCAGAAGTGTACTGTCAACAACTGAATAGTTTGAATGAACACGTCATTCAGAAATATCCAGAACTTGTAAATTATAAAAGAGTTGTGTTCCATCATCACAGGCTTGTACACATACAAGTTTGGTTGCTGGGCAAAAAATATTGGACCTTAGATGGGGTGTGTTGCCACATGCAGCATATACACCAGACATTGCTCTATGGGATTTTCATTCTTTCAATCGCTGTACAACCCATTGCAAAACAAAAGTTTAATTCAGATGTGTCATGCTTAATTTGGCAGATAAAATAGTCAATTTTGGTCTTACCAGATAAAAAAAGTCAATTTAAGTTTTAAAATTTTATTTAAACGCTAGATTTTGCATTAAATCTTGGTACTACAATGAAAAATTCACTCATTTTGCCGAGAAACGTGGAAAGTGTAAAAAAGTGTTTCAAAATAAAAATTAATGAAAAATTTCTTTTGCTTCACAACTATAAAAGTTCAGGTAAATAGTTTGGCATTGCTAGCCACTAAACAAGAGTTAGCTGAAGAAATTGATCTTAAAAATACAATAAAAAAGTTTGCTTAATTAAAAATCAAAAGGTATACTTTTAAATTTCATTTATTGCAGTTTTACTTTTGCTTTGAATTTAATTGGTTGACTTTTGGTTCTTTTTATTGTTGTGTTGTAGCATATTTTACCGGTTGTTGATGCATATAATTTGAATAATCAACTCTTTGTCTTTACTGTTTTTTTGCATGTAAGAATTATTCATGTTTTTCAGGCTTACATCTATAAACAAATTATCTCTTAATAATTTTTATTACGTGGGATGGCATTTCACATTTTTGTCTGGGGCAGCAAAACTTCAAATGGAGACCCTGAAAACAGTGACCACCTCCCTTTTCAAGTTAGCAAAGTGTAGCATTATGCCAATAACTTTATGCACAGCAGTGCATATAGTATAAGGTCACCATACGTAAATATTTGTTTTATAATCTCTAGTTTTCGAATACATGGCAAGCAAGCATAATCTTGAGCACTCGGTTGATCATTTTTATTGAAGAAGCTGGCAGATGATAATCAGCAGTATAAGTAGTTTATAAATTATATCTTTATACATAGAGCCTGACAGAACCTGCACAATGGCTTTTAGTGAAAGTGATGAAAATGTTCAATTTAGACAGAAATTTCCTCCAAAATATTTGTTCTTCTGATACATCAACATTTAGTATCAACAACAAGTCAAATGTGCTAAATTCTCACTGTTGGGATATGGATAAATCGCATTTAGTTATCGATAACCATTACCCATATCCTGTCATCAGTAAATGTATGGTTGGGAATATATGAATCTCACACTATAACACTCTTGAATGGCGTAAAATATTTGAAACTTCAAACAGATTGGCCCGACCATAGATGCTGTAGCAGGAGTAAATATAGTATTGTTTCAACAGGATGGTTGTCAGGCTCTTTCTACTAGAGATGTTGCTTCATATTTAATTGATTGTTATCCAAATACCGGGAAAGGAAGCGGAGGACCAGTGAATTGGCCCGACCATTCACCAGATTTATCGCTGAACCATTTCTTTCTATGAGGTTACTTGAAATGCAAGATATACAAAACACGACAAGCAAATGTCAAAAATTTGAAGAATAAAATCGTGGAAGAATATAATAAAATAACAAATAAACAACTTGTGAATATGCCTAGAAATTTTTATGATAGACTTTGTTTTGCTTAACCTTGAATAAAGGTATATTTGAGCAAATAGGTTGATGTTCATTTCTTTCACATTAATGTGCTCGTTTAAATTGATTGATTGTTACACTGTAAAAAATAACTATGTTGAATTATTCTATTACTTATATACGTGTTTATTTGTCTTTATTTATTGAACACTTTAACTTTTATAATGAACAAATATTCAAAACTGCTAGTTATTGATAATTCAAAATTTCGTTTCAAAATCACGGCAATTATAATTTTTGCAAATGTTCAACATACCTAATTCTTTATTTTCTTTTTACGAGTGCCATTTTGATGAGAAACAACTTTCAATTCGGTAGTACTTTTAATTCTTAATAATTTTGTTCTTTTATGATTTTGCTATAAAAAAATTAGCAGAGCGATTTCAACTGTTAAATTGCATCGCTGTTAAAATTCCGACCAAAGATAGACCTCGAACCAATGTCAAACCTAAGCATTGGGTCAGGCTTCATACTCATATCAGGTATCAGATTGAGATTGAAAATAAAGTCTGACAAACAAAAAATCTATTAACTTGAGCTATTGTTAATTCTTTAATCATCATCATTAGGTCTTCAGTCCTGGAACTGGATAGATGAATACCCTCATTGTGTCTTCTTCTGTGCTAACCTACACATTTCCCTGAAATTTCCACAGTCTGCATCTTTCACTATCTGCATGCAATAGTCTGATCTAGGTCTACTTCTACTTATTTTTCTTATCTCTGCTTGTAATATATCCCGCACTCTTCCCAAAAAATGCATTAGAATGTATCCTGCCGTTCTATTTATCCTATTTTTTTTGTTTTCAACAGATATTTTTATTCCCCTACTATTTCTATAACCTCTTTGTTATTAACCTTGCCTGTCCATACATCTGAAGCACAGCATTCCAAAAGGCTTCTACCGTTTTTCTGTCTGCTTCTCCTACTGTTCCTATTTCATAGACGTACTGTACTGTGCTCCACATATATGTTTTCAACAATTTTCTCCTTGTTTCTATGCTTGTGGTCTTCGAACATAGCTGCTGCTCTTTCTTGTTAGATGCAGTTGGGTTCCCATTCTATTGTTTACAAATATATACCCTATCTACCCCGATATTCAGTAGTATGTGAAGGGGATTAAGCAGCCCGTGGCTACCAAAATCCCCCAACACTTGAACATTTGCCCAATTAATAGTTTTCCAATATATCCTTTCGCACAATCAACATTAGTTGAAAATATTTCAAAACCAACAACTAGTTGTTTATAATAATCATCAGATTTAAGTGCAATTATTTTTTTCCATACTAGGTTTTTCGTCTTAAAACTGGTTGTATTCTGAGCTAGCCCGTACACAGTTCCCTGAAATTCTCACAGCCTAAATACAGCTCTGTTCCCCTTATGTTCTTTCCTAATTATGTGCCCTATTTCACCAAAATTCAGTGGTATGTGAAGGGGTTCATATCCCGAAACGGTCCGCTTGAAAAATGTTAGACGAGCATTTTTCACAAAACAATACGCTCTCGTTCGGATGAGAGGTAAAATGGAGGTCCCGTGTGTGAGTGTTTTCATGCACGTTAAAGATCCCTACCTTGCTTGCAACAGCAAGGGTTCGGCAAAATTCAAAATTTCAAGGTATAAAAAATTGCTTCCCGGCCAATGTAGTACCTTCGGGTGGAGCATTGCAAAATCAAATGTAGGGTATGTGAAGAGGGTTAAGCAGTCTGTGGCTACCAAGGATCCCCCTAAATTACTAGTTTTCCAGTAAATCCTATCGCACAATTAACATTGGGCGATGGTATTACAAAACCAATACCTGTAGTTGCTTATAATAATCATCAGGTTTAAGTACAGTTATTTTTTCGCCATTAAGGTTTTCTATCTTGGAATTGGTTGGATGCGTACCTCCATTGATTTCTATTCTGAGCTAGCCTGCAAATTTCCCTGATATTTCCACAACCTATATCTTTCACTATCTGTGTGCAATAGTCTAACCTAAGTCTACATCTATTTCTCTTTTTTTCTATCTCTGCTTCTAATATATTCCACACTATTCCCTCATGTCTTAGTATGTGGCCTATTATCCTATCTCTCCTATTTTTTTACTGTTTTCCACATACTTCTGTCTTCCCCTACTGTTTCTAGTACCTCTTTGTTCTTAACTTTGTCTGTCCATGCTATCTTTTTCCTGTCCGCTTCTCCTACTGTTCAGGTTTCACATCCATACAGTGCCACACATATGCTCACAGTAGTTGCTTTTTCTTGTTAAATGTAGCACGGCCTTGTGTTAATCTTTGTTTTATATCTTTTGTGCTCTTCCAATCTAGCGTTATTTGGCTTCCTAGATAGCAGAAATTCTTAACCTCTTGTAAGTTTTCGTTACCTATTTGTATTCTAGTTTTTTAATTTATTTTCCCCTCCTTTGCATATTAGTACTTTAGTTTTATTTTTGTTAATTTTCATATCGTATCTATCTGCTAGAACTGTTTCCAATTCATTAAGAGCAGCTTCTAACTCTTCCTTGCTAGATGCTAATACCACTATATCATCTGCAAATCTAAGCATATCAATCTTTTGTCCCTGCATAATAATTCCAACTGTCTTCTTGCATTTGACAGTATCCATTACCTATTCAATGTACAAGTTAAAAATTAATGGGGATAGGGCACATCCCCGTCTCACCCCTCTCCCTAATATTTACTTCTCTACGTTCCTGCTCTAATTCTATTACCGGTGTTTGCTTTTTGTATAAGCTATGTACTATCCGTCTATCCCTAAAACTCATTCCAATCTTTTGAGTATTTCAAAATTTTTTTTTTCTATTTTACATTGTCGAATGCTTTTTCCAGATCTACAAACCCTATATACACGCTTTCCCCTTTTTCTATTGTTTTCTCCATTATCACCTTCAGAGCTAAAATAGCCTCCCGTGTTCCCCTGTTTCGCCTAAACCTAAATTGATCTTCTCCTAGTATTTCTTCAGCTCGTTTTTCCATTCGCCTTTGTACAATTCTAATTAATATTTTTGCCACATGTGCTGTCAAACTTATTGTTCGAAAATTTTCACATCTATTCGAACCTCTTTTTTGTAATAGTATAGGATATCCCAAGTCATCCTTTTCAATGTCTAATTCCTGATCTAATGCTATTAGTTCCTCTTTTGCATATAAATTCCCTATATATCCTTGCCATCTATCCACTTTCTCTACATTTTCTATAATGACGCCATCCCTTATGTTTTTGCTATATGGCTTTATATCCCTAAAGTTCATTCTAATTAGTTTGTATGCTTGGTATGTCTTTCCTATTTCTATCTTAGTTTGTACCTCTTTGCACTTTTCCACAACCCATTGTTCGTTAGCTTTCATGCATTTGCGAATAATATCCCATTTCACGGTTTTGTATCTTTGTTTTCCTGTTTCATCTGATCTATTTTTTATTTTTGTCTTTCTTCAATTAAATTCTTTTTCTGTATACTCCAGAATATCTCTGGCCACCATGTCTAAGCTGGCTTTAGTGTTATTCCATTCTGTTTGTACTTCCTTAGAATAAGAAATTTTTCCTTTATTTTTCAGCAATTCATTTTACTTTTTTTTCAAATTTTTCGTGGATATTTTTATCTTTTAGTTTCTCAAAGTCAAAATGCCTTTTCGCATTCCTTTTTGCAAATTTTTAAATTTAAGAAAGGTCTTCATAATTATGATGTTGTGATCAGTGTGCATATCTGCTTTTGGGTAGCTTCTACAGTCTTTTACTTGATTCCTAAACTGTTGTCTAACAAGAATGTAATCTATTTGATATCTTCCTATATATCCTGGCATCTTCCACGTATATCGTCTTCTAGCATGATGTTGAAATAATGTGTTTGTGATGATTAAATTGTTCTTGTTGCAAAATTCTACCAGCCTATTTCCCTGTCGTTTCTCACCAAATAAACCTACTACCGCTCCTTCCCTACCCTCACCTATCACTGCATTAAAATCCCCGTAATTATTAAATTTTCATGTCCTTTTACGTATCTTAGTATGTCTTTGATATCTTTGTAGATCGCCTCTATCTCTTTCTCACTGTAGCTAAAGGAGGGCATGTATACTTGTATTATTACTATATTTACCGATTTAGATGCTATCTAACCACGAATACTCTTTCTTTCTTTTGTAAGTAGTTTTATACAGTGTCCTATCTTTTTTTTGCATAACTATCCCTACACCCTAATTTCCTTCCTCTGATCCTGTATGAATTACTCTAAAGTCTCCACTCCAAAACTCCCCCGCCTCTGGCCACCGAACTTTGCTGATCTCTACTATGTCTAATGCAAACCTATCCATTTCAATTTTCAAGTTCTCTAGCTTACCTACTTGCTTCATACTTCTGACATTCCATACTCCGACTTGCAAAATGTTCCCTGCTCTTTCTTTAAACTTTCCGATCACATCCTCCGAAGTAGTCCCCTCTCGGAGACTATTTTAACTTTAATTCTTTCATATGAAATTTATTATGTGAATTTACATTAAATTTTACAATTTTTAAAGATGTTTGGTTTGAATTATAAATAGTAAAACCGCACTTATTTTGAAATTAATAAACCAGCAATCATTATGTCTAGTACAAAAATTCCTACAAGGATTATTTCCTCTTTGAATTACGGATTTTGCTAGTTAAAGTAAGAATGCTAGTGTAAATTTATCGGTAAGTTTTCAATTAAGTAACTGTATTTTAACTGTGTCGCCATTTTAGCCTTCGAAAAACCAAAAACAGGTTTGAAACGTCAGGAATATAAATAAATACACCCTACTTGAAGCATTTCTTTTCAAACTAAATAGTTCCCAATAATTTTATTCAACAACCTAATAATATATATATATATATATATATATATATATATATATATATAAAGGACAGGTTATTTGCAGTCCGCAATAAGAAATTGTGTAGAACAATATATAAAATAAGATGTATCTGTAAACAAACTCTATGAAAATAATAGAGCCTATTGACGAATACAAATCGGGCTGGTAGTTATATAGCCATTAACAAAACATTAGCTTATCACTTCATAGGGGAGGAAACATCCACTGACCGACGGTTTCGGCTTTATTAAGCCTCCTCAGAGTGAAATAGTCTCCAAGAACCCTATGAAGTAATCGAAGCTATTATACTGGTATAATTTCGAAACAATCTCTGTACTATGGCAAAAGTAAATAAAACCGCCATCAGGTGATAAACATCAACACTACTAAGCGTGGAAGTACAAAAATTGAATCGAAACTACATAGTAAATTCTATAGATGGCTATACAAGTACGTGTGGCCATTTGAGATTTGCGGAATGTTACAGCAAAATTTATTTGCAAACGTAACAAACCTTCTCGTGGCGACATCCGGGTTCATTCCCCAAAGGCAATTCAAATAAATAAAGACAAGTTATTTGCAGTCCGCAATAAGAAAATTGTATATAATGTAAGATGTATCTGTAAACAAACTCTTATGAAAATAATAAGAGCTATTGACAAATACAAATCGAGCTGGTAGTTATATAGCCATTAACAAAACATTAGCTTATCACTTGTATTCGTCAATAGGCTCTATTATTTTCATAGAGTTTGTTTACAGATACATCTTATTTTATATATTGTTCTACACAATTTCTTATTGCGGACTGCAAATAACCTGTCTTTTATTATTTGATTTGCTTTGAGGCATGAACCCGGGTGTCGCCGCGAGAAGGTTTGTTACGTTTGCAAATAAATTTTGCTGTAACATTCCGCAAATCTCAAATGGCCACACGTACTTGTATAGCCATCTATAGGATTTACTATGTAGTTTCGATTCAATTTTTGTACTTACACGCTTAATAGTGTTGATGTTTATCACCTGATGGCGGTTTTATTTACTTTTGCCATAGTACAGAGATTGTTTCGAAATTATACCAGTATAATAGCTTCGATTACTTCATAGGGTTCTTGGAGACTATTTCACTCTGAGGAGGTTTAATAAGCCGAAACCGTCGGTCAGTGGATGTTTCCTCCCCTATGAAGTGATAAGCTAATGTTTTGTTAATGGCTATATAACTACCAGCCCGATTTGTATTCTTCAATAGGCTCTATTATTTTCATAGAGTTTGTTTACAGATACATCTATTATATATTGTTCTATACTTGGGGCATGAACCCGTGTCTCAAAGGTTTGTTACGTTTGCAAATAAATTTTGCTGTAACATTCCGCAAATCTCAAATGGCCACACGTCTTGTATAGCCATCTATAGGATTTACTATGTAGTTTCGATTCAATTTTTGTACTTCCACGCTTAGTAGTGTTGATGTTTTATCACCTGATGGCGGTTTTATTTACTTTTGCCATAGTACAGAGATTGTTTCGAAATTATACCAGTATAATAGCTTCGATTACTTCACAGGGTTCTTGGAGACTATTTCACTCTGAGGAGGCTTAATAAAGCCGAAACCGTCGGTAAGTGGATGTTTCCTCCCCTATGAAGTGATAAGCTAATGTTTTGTTAATGGCTATATAACTACCAGCCCGATTTGTATTCGTCAATAGGCTCTATTATTTTCATAGAGTTTGTTTACAGATACATCTTATTTTATATATATATATATATATATATATATATATATATATTGTAGTGGTTTTAAAGGGTTAAATTTAGGTATAAACAATGCAATTTCTAACACCCTGTATAGAGGAAACAACCATAATTTACGTGCAAAATTTATTTCATTTAGTTAATTTAAAGTAACAAGTATTACCATAATTTTACAAGTAGGGATTAAAATTTAGTTAGGTCCATAAAGAAAATAAATTGTATAAGCTAATGCAAATTATTAATTAATTTAATTGAGTTTAATTCAAAGGGATATAACGTCTAATACACATAAGAGCATGAAAAATCGATAATACCAAGGCGAAAAGCTTTACTAACAAATAAACAGACGTTGAATATAAAATACCTTGAAACGCAAACTCCTAGAAATGTTATTTTAAAACGAAGTTAGGGGTTATAATAGATATGGAGAGGAAAATAGTTAGGATTAGGGATAGGATATTGCCCTGGAAGGCAAGTTATGAGGTCACAGAAGATGACATGGGGTTATGTATAAATAGTATAGAGGAAGATGATGAAGAAGTGAAAGAGATCAACTCAGGCGAATATAAGGTGGAAAGGTTAGATGAGGCACAATTGATAGTGAAAGAAGAAGCTGAACAGGTAGAGGTAGAGGCAGGCGCAGCATTAATAGTGGATAACGAGTCAGAATTAAGAAAGATAGAAGTAAAAATAGCATTATGTGACACACAAGAGGTAAATATAGGCATAAGTGAGTTAAGGAGCAAAGATAATTTTGGTAATTTGAATTTAAAAGATTTTTATGAGATGAATATTGTACATGAAGGCTCTAGAAGAGATGAAAAGTTTTGTATAAAGGGGAAAGATAAAGATATAGAGGTAGTATCGTTTGGTTTGTCCGCAGAACAAGAAATAATGATAAATGAGAAACAGACAAGTATAGGGAATGAAGAAGAAATATTTAAGAGTCAGGATAAGAGGGGTGATTTTATTTTATGTGAAGTAACAACGATGATAAGTATAGAAATAGAAGGAGGAGAAATAGGGATGAAGAGTATTAGGATTGTTAGAAGAAAGACATGGAGGGTCAAGAAAAGAGTCAGATTTAAATAAGAAATGAAGATTAATGAGCAAAATATAGAGATAGGTGAATAGTAGTGTAGAAGTAGAATAGATAAAGGTAGAGATAGGTGTATATAGAAAAGTAGAAGTAGAAATAGGATAAATATGGATGTATATAGAAAAGTAGAGATAGGTGTATAATACAGTAAAATTTAAATAGATAGGGATAGAATAGGTGTATATAGAAAGTAGAAGTAAGTGTTTATAGAAAATAAAATTAGGTATAGGATAAATATGGGAGATAGTTAGATGTAGATATTGAATTAGGTAGGTAGAGGTAGGATAAGAATAGATAGTGATAGTAGGTAGGGGTAAAAGATATGAAAAGTGAAGATAAAGAGAAAAGTACAAAAGAGGTACGTAAAGAGTCAATAAAGGACGAAAGGGTGAAATGAAAAGAGAAAATAAAGTGAAATAAGAGGGTGAAGAGGGAGTAATAGATACAAATAGTTAGGTAAAAGATAGCGATAGGTGTGAATAGGTAATTAGAAGTAAAGATAGGTGTAGATAGATACAAATAAGTAGAGATAAGTGTAGAAATAGATAGAAATAAGTAGATAAGTAGTGATAGGTTGAATAAATAGGTATAGGTAGTGTTAGGTGAGTAGATAGGTGTATAGAAATAGCAGGTAAGATTAAATTAGAGTGTAGTTATTTAAATTCAGAAAAACCGGGAAGGGTTTTCCTAGAATTGAAATAGGGGGATTATGTAGTGGTTTTAAAGGGTTAAATTTAGGTATAAACAATGCAATTTCAAACACCCTGTATAGAGGAAACAACTATAATTTACGTGCAAAATTTATTTCATTTAGTTAATTTAAAGTAACAAGTATTACCATAATTTTACAAGTAGGGATTAAAATTTAGTTAGGTTCGTAAAGAAAATAAATTGTATAAGCCAATGCAAATTATTAATTAATTTAATTGAGTTTAATTCAAAGGGATATAACGTCTAATACGCATAAGAGCATGAAACATCGATAATACCAAGGCGAAAAGCTTTACTAACAAATAAACAGACGTTGAATATAAAATACCTTAAAACGCAAACTCCTAGAAATGTTATTTTAAAAAGTTTGTTAATTAGGCACAGGTGAAACGCAAACTCCTAGAAATGTTATTTTAAAAAGTTTGTTAATTAGGCACAGGTGCATGTTTTGAAAGGTCAACTTCCCATTATTTGTGTAGATAAAAGACAAAATTTGAGGTATATTGTGCAAACGGTCGGACGATTCGCATAAATGCTAACCAAAAGTTTCCTTAAAGCGCAGAAGGGATGGACAATCAATGATATGCTTCGGAATGAGACAGACATGATAGCATTTCACTTCAAAACGCACGTATTCAGTCCACGTGGGTTAGATAGCACACAGACAGTAATATCGATTTTCTACCACTCAAACAAGGTTAAAAGGAAACATATAATATGCATAAGAGAGGAATAGAGTTAATACAGGCGGGGTTTCAAGACGTCACTAAAATATATCATTGGTCTAAATAGTTAGTTGTACAACAGACAAACACGGGAAAATTAAATGCGGATTTTTCGGAAAATATCGTATCAACGAGCTGAATTTCGAAGATTTTGAAAACGGTTATATCAAAATTTGCAGAAGTATTATTTTAAATTAAGTATTTCGCGTGAAGAGTGGCCTAGAGGTGGCATTTTGAATCGTATAAATATGAAAGAAGAGTTATTAAGTTTCCCTTTTTGACTTCGCTCTTTGATTTCGTTAATTTGCATTGCTTACGACGTACAGAAATCTACTAACGAGCTTGTAAGTATTTAAAATTTAAATTAAATAGTACAGTGTTGGCCTCATAGTTTGAAACGCGGAAAGTGTCGAGTTTAATTTTAACAGAGGTGCAACAGGTATTTTAACAAGCTCGTGAAGTAAACTAAAGTAAAGTAACGTAAATTAAATTATGCAATAATAAAAAGTGTAATATACTTGGATTTGGATGGATCTTGAATGAATAGCATGCAGCACAATTTAGATGGTGTTCATCTATAAATAGCTGGAGGCGGCAAGCAGAGCAGAACCACGAGACCGAGGGTGCAGGAACTTAACTTCATCGTCAACGGAGTAGGAATCTTCAAGAAATTCCAGGTGACGCATTAGAATTTGCTGTTTTTTATAAACTATAAAAATTATGGTGATGGGTGAGAGTGAACTTTGATGGTATTTTGCATTATTTTGCGTATTGAAAATAATACGTATAACTAACTTTGATTATGGTATTTGAATATAAATCTAAAGGTGTATATAAAGCTTATTAACATTCCTTATGAATTTAAAATTTTATTGTTAAGAGTACATGGGTTTTTTTGTGTTTGTAGTAAGAGTATGTAAAGTAAAATGCATACATTAATAAAATAAACTGGGTTACCATGAGCTCACCATACTCCAGAGTGTACTAATTAGAAATAATTATAAATAAAAAAGAAAAATAAGGTATTATTCAGGGCCCATTTACTCCTATTACATTCAACGTGTTTGATATTTCAATTTAAAATCCTGGACTTTACAAAGATAGAATTTATTGAGGTGTAACTTGAGCACCGAAATGTAAATAATCTTGAATTATTATTTGTAAATAGTGGTAAATAAATATTGTATGATTGTTGTATTATTTTGTGGTTTTATTGAGAGTGTGCGTGAACGGTAAAGAGTTTGATAGTAAATATAGGTATCCAGGAGGAGGCCCAACTGAGCTAGTCGGGGAGCTGTTGAAGAAATCAATTAAAGAAGATGAAGCACGGAATCTGGGTAAGAATTATTTTTTTGAAAATTCTCCTTTTTGTGAAATTTATGACGATTTTTGGTAAATTAATAAATTCTCGAATGTTTTCTTTTACTCTGGCGAGGCTTTATAGAGGTTACACGGCAATTTATGACGCCCAATTCGTGGGGCTCGATTCTTATAGGCTAACACGGCAATATATATATATATATATATATATATATATTGCCGTGGACCTCACCAGTAAAATTCGTGCCCACTTCTGAGCCAACATAAAATTTTCAAAAAAAATTTGATATAAAAAAAATTTCTTACCCTTTATTGGACGCCTACGGATTTCTCTGCTCACCCTGGCTAGCTCAGCAATCGGCTTCTTCTTGAATACCTATCTTTACGTGCATACCTCTCTCACACTCACACACAATACAACAGCCATACCCTTTTATTTACACATGTTAACAGATCAACTATTTACACTTGGATACAAACAATTTGATACAATTGTTACCAGCTCAATTATTAAATGCTTTAACGTCCTTGGTTTTTAAATTATTTTAACAAAAATTCTACATGATATGAGTAAATGGGCCCCACATGCAACTCTAGTTTGACTTCATACAGGCCTATGGTGAGCTCATTATAACCCAGTTTTTGTAAATGCTTTTAACCTTGCACTTTATTGAAAACAAATTTACAGACCCGTTTACTCCTTACAACCACAATTTATAGCCTGAATAAACCTTTATATACCATCAATAAACCCTTTTTTTAACAATCAAAATTAATTGTCCAGTACATGTACCTTTTTAAACAAGTTTTAAAAATAATAAATGCGCCACCAATAAGTCAAACACACAAACACCAAAATATTACCACAAATATTTATACAAAACAGAAATTTACAGTTCGATACCTGGAGTCACCTACGTTCCTCGTCACTGCTGCAGATGGCTACCAGAAACTCTCGTCGATGTGTCTGTCTACTACGAAGAAGCCTGGATCCACAGATCCCCACCATTCAACATCTCCGCTACCACTCCGGTTCTTCTCCCAAGATATTAGCTTTGTCTCAACAGTACCATTCCATACCAGATATATCATGCATACAAATTGCTTTCAGATTTGCTTACCCCAAATATCATCCATCCATTTAATAACTTTGTTGTAGTAACGGCACCTTTTATCTAAACAAGCACCAACTCGTGCAAACACTTTTATAACTTGCGGTCCGCTACTACAGTTTTTATAATTTTTAACAGGATGTTTAATGTAACTTTACTGAACACAATAATTGCTAACCGAAAGCTTTTACTATTATAGGTTGAAAATATAAACCCGTATTCACATTTCAATGGAAAGAAAAAAAAAGAGCTTTAATATATTCGTTCGTGTATTTATATTATTCCAAACTCCCCTAGTGGAACCTGTTTCGCGTGAAAAGCTTGTTTTCGAAACGGCTTCTTAAAATTCTGAACGTAACCGACTATAATTTCTCAAAAATTTCTCCCGTCCGTCGTGCTGTTTACATAGAATTTCGTTTCCTACCTTACCGTATGCGCACTTCTCAAAAACTGTTGTCCAACGGCCAATGATGGAATTTTCCCCCGTCCAGACGCGCCACCTCTTAGCTATTTATCTCCATTCCACGCATATCTGATGTCTCCTTTCGAACCCCTTTAAATTACAGAAAATCGATATTGTAGTCGACCTTCACAAATACCCGTATATCTTACGTGACTTCAATCCAACGTTTCATTTATACTTTTCTCTGTCTGTTTTATATTATCGATTGTTTATTCCACTCACTCCTTAAGATACTGGTTATTTACCAGTTGCAACAAACTTCATAGGTATTCTATCTTAACGTTCGTTTAATATTCTATGAACCTGACATATAACAACAGGTGTTTCTTGAAACAACCGACCGTTGAAAATAACAATTCTCGGTTTCTTAGCTTCATAGTATTTGTTAACGAACGTTGGCTTTTAAAATTGAATACATTTGCGTTTGAAATTATTGATTTTCTATGCCTGCGCGCTCCCCTTTTTGCTTCCATGCGTTTGATTAAATTATTATAATTTCTTATGTGTATCCTTGAGTTGTTTAGGTACTCTAAAACTTTTCTTTCCTTATGTAATTTTAACATTCCAATTTAAATATAGAAAAATACCTTAATACTCGTCCGTTTTCACTATATAAATTAATTAATTTGGCGCGTAAATAATTTGCTCTTTTTTCTATATACACGGTTGCTAAAATTTTATTGTCTACACCTATTTACCCTTTAAATCCACAACAATATATATATATATATATATATATATATGATCTTCGCCCCAGAATTGGGTATGTCATAAAATTGCTGTACTATTCGCCCCACAATTGTGCGTACCATAAAATTGCTATGAAATTCCCTATTTTAGGATTATCGAGCCCCCTACGGTGGGTGTCATAAAATTGCTGTGCTAATCGTCCCACGATTGGACAAATCATAAAATTGCTGTGATATGCCCTATTTTATTGCTGTGCTATTCCCTTTATTATATGAAATATTAGTTTTAAGGTTTTTACCCCGACTAGCTTACTGAATAAATCTTATTGAATCAAATAAAGCAATTCTAGAACACACAATATAATAATTGATAATATTTACAACACTCAAAATTTTCCTTTTCGTACAAAATATCTTTTAATTATATTCAGGGACTTTCAAACATTCCAAGATACCTATTCCATTTTCATATTATTTCAGTGACCTTTTTGATGACTCTTACAAATTAAAATGTGTGGCAAATATTAAATCAAAAACAGTTTTTCAATAATAAAGTGTATTAAGATTGCTATCCTGGAATGGGTTCTGGAGTTCCATCCTAGTCTATGATCTGCATCCCCTAGCTGTGTCCGCTTTGTTTATTGATATGCCGGCCCCATATAAGAATCGCCTCCCATAAATCGCTTCCAATTAAAATCGTACCAAATTACAATACATCCAAAATTAAAACGTACCAAATCAGAATATGTCCAAATTAAAATATGTTCATTTTTAAACTATCTCCAAAATTAGAATATGTCCAAAGTTAGAAGTCCCACATTAAATCAGTCTCAAATTAAGGTCCCAAATTAAAGTCGTCTCAATTAAAGCCCTGTTTCGTTAACATTAGAAATGAATTTAATTAAGTTGTTTAACTTACGTCTATTTATAGATCGGCTTATATTTCGTTGCACAAATTCTCGCACTTTTAAATCTGATTTGTTTTGATATCTTCACTAGTTACCTCACGTATTTGGATGTTTGTTAATTAATCGTATACTCGAACCGCCTGGTGTTTATTTGTTTCCACAGAATGTTGGTTTTCTGAACAAATGTGTTCTATTCTAGTCGCGTAACGATTTTCTAATAATGAATTATTTTAAGATGCGTTTACGTTGATATTTTCGACGCAATTGTTAAATATTTGCAATGCCAATTTATCTATGCTTCCCGGTGATTTAATTTTGATGCCATCTATTGCGCTTTAAAGTCTTATCTTTACTTGTAAACTACACTTAGACATATTTATGTTCTCATGCATTTAATTCCGTATATTTTATATACAGTGTCCTCTTAATTAACATTATGTAGAGTAACCGATTTATTCTTATAATTTCTGGAACTATTTGCTTTTCTTAAAGTTGAAGTTATTTATATTTATTCTACGACCCCTATGACTTAATCTACCCTTAAACTACCCTACTATCATAGCAATATATATATATATATATATATATATATACATATATATATATATATATGTATATATTGACGTGATAATGGGGTCACAAGAGGTTATTGAAACCCAAATTCTAAAAATAAATCCCACTAAGATATAATAGAACCTGGAAAAATATAAATTTCCGTAAATTCATGGTTACGCTCTGTATAATACAAGCGTACTTTTATTCATTATAGTACCAAGTAAAAATGCAGTTGCGCATGTATAAATAATCACCCGGTATAATATAAGCGTACTGTAAATAATTGGCAAATAACATAAGCTGTATACGTAAAAATAATTAATTTTAAGATACCTTAAAAACGCATTCAATGCGAATGCAAATCGATCATTTTAAGATAAATACGAAGCCATTTATTTTCATTTATTTATTATCAATACATTTTCGATAAAAATGCTTTTCATTTGCTGTAAATAGCATAAAATATTGCTAGCTTTACGCATCTAGCATCAAATCTATAATCAATCTTGTATTTAAAACGCTAATTTTAATCTTAAAATACGTTTTACCGTGAAAGCAAATATTTGCTATAAAATACAACTAATTTGCATTATAAATCCATTAAAGTTAAAAATAGTTAGCCTGTGTATTACCTAAATTCAATTTAAATAAGACATGTTCTCGTATTTTCGAGAGGAATTGAAAAAAAATACGTCAACTTCGTTGAACTTATTAATAAATAAAGGTTTATTCTAGGAAGCGTGCCGAACAATAAAAAACCCATAAAATGTAACAAAAATTGAGAAACGTTATTTACTACATTTCGCAATTACTAGATTAGTATGCGACGCCACAATAACCTTGGGTGTTAAACAAAGACGAGCAGCGCACGTGACTAATAACTGGAACGAGATAATGAGGTAATAAAACTCAACAATTTTGAATGCAAATGAGGATTTCCCAGAAAATCGCGCAAAAATTACTACAATCTAGAAATGGATAACTTTGTATATATAAGGAAGCGTTTATTAAATAAAGTCATTCAAAAATCCGATCGCGAATGTTATTTTGATTTAAGTCACAAGCTGTAGCTTTGCGAATATGATATTTGAAGTATGCAGTAAGCGTACTGTAATTTAATAATTACAATGCTACAGTGAATAAAGAAGTGATGTTTTAAACGTAACCTGATGTTAACAAAAATGGAAATTATTAAAATTAATTGTATACAATGAAGATGGAAAATGCTTCGATATAAAAAGCTATTAAAATTTTTATTGAATAATCACACCGAGGATGCACATTGATTTCTAAATGGAGATTTTATGCATCATCTGGTAAGCTGATTTGGACATCAATTTAAAATAAGAAGATATTTAATTATGAGTTGAATAAAAGACCGCTTCGTGGATTTTTGCAAGTATTAATTGTTTTTTAACCAATATGGGAATATTTGTCATTTAATTTAAGGTAGAAGAATAAGTGTTAATCATATAATATTTTTCTTGTGAGGATCTTTACCAGGAAAGTTTGGGTTCAGAGTTTGAAACACTCTGACCTTTTAATAGATTATTTATCCAAGATTTTTTTGGACAAAACAAACCTTACAAGCGGGAGAATCATAATCAGGTAAACCACATAAGAGAAAAATTTAATTCTGTAATTTTAAATAAGGTAAGGAACATTTTTTATAATTAAGTAAATAAGTACCTGTCAGAAATAATTTGATGTTTGAAAGAAACATGTTGTAAATGTTCTATATGCTTTTGTATGAGAGAAAATATTTCATACTCTATAAATGCTTTGTGATATTGCTGTTTGATTTCGTTTTTGAAAACTGCAACATTTCCGTTGAACTAGCCACGCGAAGATAGAAAGGAAAGTACGTGAATAATTTCAAATTTTACAATTTGCTGTATCTGTATCGCAGCATTCTTTTAGCGGCGCATCCTCGACGGGGTGTTGTCACAGCACTCTTTCAGCAGCGCATCAACGTGCGGCCATTGTCATATCAATATATATATATATATATATATATATATATATATATATATTGCTGTGATTCCTTATAAGAATCGAGTCTCACGAATTGGGTGCCAAGATTTGCTGTGATTCTCGCTCTATTTTTGAATTGCCCTCGTTCTGTGCCAAGAATTGCTGTGATTCTCTTATCCGTTGAATCTCTTCTGATAATCGCCTCTTGACTCTTTCTTTCCGCCTCGGCTGCTCACCTAGTTAAAACTTTCATCCTCATTCATAAAAAAAACAAACATATTCCTACCACAAACATCAACGCTAACTCTATTTACATCAATATTCACAATACATTAAAATTTCAAAATTAAATTTCAACATAAATTTCAGCACCATAAAATTTCAAGTTCAAATTTGTCATCATTTTAATTTGCATCCAGAATTAGAGTCCTTGTAGGATGCATACTAATTAAGTAAACAATATTTGCAGACCTGAGTCTGAATAAAAGGGAGCATCTCCCACCCCTTTACATTAATTTAACAGGTTAGTCTAATTGGGCTCAAAGACAGACCCAAATTTTCATCATAATCAAAAACATAAACCTGATAAATACTCCTTTCTACTTACACAAGAAAATTTTACCTTAAAATTCAAAATTTGTTGTTTATACAAATTTACTACTGTCCCTCTTTATCAAACAAATTATAAAGATATTCAACACACACCAAAACATCTAAGATCGAACAACAATGCATAAGTTACCTGAAGGTTAATGCACTCGTGGCTCCAATGTACATTGTCCTTGCTAATCCCACCATTCCAGCTGGGTTATGTTTATGTCCTCGGATTTCTGGCCGTCTTTAAAATTTTTCTACACCACCATTCGTCTAAAAGGTTTTAGGGCTTCTCGGGAACTCATCTATGTATATCTAAATCTTGTTTTGTGGATCCAATCGCGTTTACGAATAACACTTGATTACTAACACTCCCGAAAAATAGCAATGAAATTCATAATTCTTTCACGCTATACCAAAACTGCATACTTCTATTTATTTATTTATCGTTACTAATTTGGATAATTGGTACAGTAATACCCGCAAATATAACTAGACTTTATTACCTTTATCTATCTTCTCTAAGTGCACTAATGCATAATAACTGTTATCGTAGCACGTAATCACCATCTATTCTGCTTGAAGTATCGAATAAAATCAAAAATAAAGAGAGTTATACTCCTATCAGCACGGGTTTATATAATGGCTCGCTTGCAAGTCGAATTTGTCCCGCGACGGACGATTTTCAGAAATTCGCATTCTATTTTCCCTTCCGTTGGCTCGGCACAATGATTCTTCTGAAATTTGCACTCGTCCGAGAACAACTAATTAATTTTACATAAAAATTGTTATGCTTCCACCTTTCATGTTTGCATCTTATTTCAACCTTACTCGCCAATCTATTCTGTTCGTTCTATCTAAAACCTGTGCTCTTGTTTTACATATTTCCCCTCGTTTAACTACCAATGCATTCCCTCTCGCTTGTCTTTATACCACAAACTTGCTTTCTTACCTGCACTCATATAGCTTGAAGCTTATTGACTATCATATACATCGTTATTTTTGCAGGTGTTCTTAGTTCTAATACGCTGAAGGCTTTTACGTGACTTCCCCACGTCGTTATAATTTCTCGATAGCTTTAGTACTTGGAAAGATTAAATTAAATACAAGTTGAACATTTTAACTCGGCTTCTTTTTATAGAAAGCATCCAGTGAATAATTTAAGCCCCTTATTTTTAACGAAACGAATAAATTTTTATGCTCCACAGTTTTAATAATGCGTATTATCTAATGAAATTCTACCTTACTTCCTTCTACACGTTGATTATGATTATATACAAACCCTACATTCTAATTGAATGATTTAAATCTACACAGTAGGCCTTTAATTAAGCGTACTATTTTCCACTGCTCTGATATACACGGTGTTTAACATTATCTAAACAATATAAACCCTCTGTTTAGAAATAAATGACGAATTTATCCAATATGTCTTTAAATGAAGCGTATTATTACCCAAAGCGTCCTTATACACGGTAATTAAAATTATTCGATGTCGTTAATTAATTTTCTACCCTGGTCTAAATTAGAGTAATATATATATATATATATATATATATATATATATATATATATATTACTGTGTAGGTTAAAGGTCAACGTGTGTAAATAGGCCCAGAAGATATTTTTATAACGACCCTGTAAATTGAAAAATAATTATTTATTTATTACGCTTCAAATCAAGAGTTTGCATACTTTAGGATCGATGGCAAGGTTGACTATTGCATACAACCATGGATAATACTAAAGCTTCGCGGTAGGTAAAAATCAATAATTTGTATACGTTAATTGTAGGCAAACAAGTGTAATATTAAAGCTTCGCGGTAAATAAAAATCAATAATTGATGCAACGGATATTTGTTTAGCATCGTAAACTAAAAATTACGTTAACTTAATTCGTAGAAGACTACAAAATAACATAACAAACGGTCGAGGAGTTCAGGGAATAGAAGCTTCAAATATATAAATATTTCTTTGAAAGCTACAAGACGATGCGATAACATTTCGACGTATTATACAACGGCAAAGCCAGGTTAACGAACCAGTATGTTATTTTTGAAGCAAAAATCAATAATTTTAAGGGACAGAGAATCGTTAGAAAGCAACCAAGGAAGACAAAGAATACATCAGCTGATAGAAGGACAAGCAGTTTTCAAGCGCGTGACAGACGAGTATATTTTAAAAAACAAATGGGTGAAACAAAGATGCAAGATGATTGTTGACGATATCGATTTTCAAGGCGCACATTTAGCGAAGAAATCGTAACCGTAGACAGCATGGCGATAGTGGGGACTTGATGAAAGTAGGAAAACACGAGTGAGACAGAAAATAGTGGTTATGAATGCATGACGACAAGGAAAATAGAGACGTAGGCACTATGGGCGTGTTTTGCAGGTGGTCAGAGTAAATGGAGAGGAACGGGTTTCTAGTTACGCATCGACGGTTGCAACTGATAGCTAGTTTTTTGTGGTAATGTCTGAGCGGAACGAGTGAAATTCTGAGTTTTAAAAGTTCGTTGTGTTTTGAGTGGAGGAATTTAGATAATTGTTTGTAACGAATGTGATAGTTCAGCAAAAACTATAAAAATACGTGACTAGAGAAGGGGTTTGAAGATTATAAAAGCTCTTGCCAAGGGTGGTAGGGCTCTCTTAATTTTCTAATTCGCTTCAAGTACATTAAGTAGCATTCTAATTTAAAATTAAAAGCCGCAACATAGTGCAGTCCGTCGTATAATTTTTACAAGTGTTATAAATGCACGAGTTGGGGCTAACAAATTAAACGGGCTGAAAATAAATAATTATCAATAATTGTACGAGTAAAATAGGATGCTACTGAGGTAAGCAAATCAAGTTTTTCTTGAACGAGAGTGCTGGTGGCACGTTAAATTGAGACAGAGGCATAATTTGGATTTGGATGGTAGTATGAAAAGCATCCACTAATAAGTGGGGGAACTGGATGAACGAGTTGAGATGGAGTTGCTGTCCATGTAGGAGTGAGAACGGGGGAAAATTTGGTGGAGGTCATCCAAGGAGGTGGTGCGTCCGAAGAACACGCCAGGTAACGAATTTTGTTGTATTGTTGAACTGTGGTACTGGCATTGTGTTATAAAACTAGGTGTGTTTAGAATTATGTGGTGAAAATTTTATGGACTAAAAATTAATTTGATTACCGTATATAAAAGACAATTTTCTATTATTATTTGAGTAGGTAAAAACAGGAATAATAATTTTTGATGTAAAGAGTAAACGGGTCTTTAGAGTAAATTTGACCATGCAATATTTTATGCATATCAGGGAAAAAGGTTTATACTGAGCTCACCGTAGACCAAGTAAAGGTAAATTTAGGGTTTTACAATGGCCCATATACTTGGAAATAAAAAAATGTTGAAGTGTAATAACTCACAAACAATTTAAATTGAAAAAAAAGGTGAATGTTTTATTGTAAATATAACATTGTAAATATTGAGATTGTCTGAATAATCATTGGTCATATCAATAAAAGAGTGTATGTTTGTCCAAGGATTTTATTTTATTTTTGTATTTTGTTGTGTGTAAAGGTGTTAAAAGAATGTGTAGTTGGGGGTAAGTATATCATAGGAGGTAGTGTACATGAGTAGCCGTGGTAGATCAACTTGGAGAAGTAATTTTTGTAAATATCAAACTAGAACATATTATAATCAAACACGAAATTGATAACAAAGTTTTATTTAGGTGCAAATTGCTGGAGTTATATTTCTATCACAAAAGGAGGAAGTAGGGGCTTCAAATAGAAGACCACTGCACTTATATGACGCCCAATTCGTGGGACACCATTTCAAATAGAGGATACCATTGCATTTTCATGACGCCCAAAGTGTGGGGCACAATTTTTAAGACATAATTCCAGCGAGACCACAGCATTTTTATGATGCCCAATTCGTGGGGCATGATTTTCAAATAGAAGACCACAACAATATATATATATATATATATATATATATATATATATATATATATATATATATATATATATATTGATATGATAACGCCGTACGCCGATGTGCTGAATGTCCAGCTGAACGCCAACGCTCTGCGTTTTTCTTTAATCTTCTAATTTTATTATGCCACAGCTAGCCCTTTTTAATTTACCCAGAGTGCACAACGTTACGATGATCAATTTTCATTTACCCCTTTATGATTACCTGTTTCAATTGATAAAACGAAATCAATCAACATTCATATAATGAAAGGAAATAATATTTACACTTCACAATTTTTGTAATTCTTTAAATACACCCTTCAATCAATTAATATTATATGGATTATTTATCCCAAAATTTATATTCTTTTTAACTTAATTTAAAGTCAACAAAAACGACACCTTTATAAAAAAAACTGGAACGTTTGAGACATTTTTATGATTTTTACGTAAGTTTTAACGTATTCAATGTTCCTATTGACTCCTTACAAACTTTAGGAAATTTAATAAATTCAGTGTTAAAATTTAAATTAGAAAAGATTCCTTAAAACTAGGTAGGTCTAATCTGTGATCTCCCGATAAGTTGTTTCGTGTTGTGGATCAACACCCCCTTATTATCTTCAGTCGAAACCCAATGCTCTGCTTTGTACTGCTTATGTTTGAACCAATAATTCAGTACAATTACCCCTTGTTTCCAAAAATCACCTCGTGCTTTATTCTATACTTCTCTGTATACACCTTAAATACCACTTGGAATTCGTGGGTTACTAAGTATTATGAATTTCTGAACACCAGACTTAGTATCTTGGATTAGAATTGTTATAGACGCGGATTAGAAGTAGACCAGAAGTCTACTAGAATTGGACTAGAAGCCGATTAGAAGTGGATTAGAAGCCCTATATCATTATAAATATTTAATTTAAATTAATTAACCAATTTCTACTCACGTTTTCTGCAAAAACGGCAAAAGTTTTTTCACGTAATTCTTATACAGCACTATTTTCACTATACTATAAATTTTATTTATCTGACGCGTAAATATTTGGTTAAAAGTATTGTGGATTCGACGTGTTTCAAGTTGAGACTGACTGTTGCTTATCACCTGTGGGCGTTATATAGCTTTTTCCTACTACAATTGGATTGTTTTCCAAGCAGCCTTACAGATTGTTGCGACCAACTACGTTTGTTTTTAACATTCTTAGTATTTTCAAGCTGCTTTCTGATGAAACTATTTTGGATTTTCGTATCATGCTGTTATTTACTATTCTTATAGTGGTCGGACTTTTAACTTATGTCTGTTGTTTTGTATAGATAAAGCTATTAGAGAATTGTACAAAAATAAATGATGTAACACGATTGCTGTTTTCGTTCATGTATTTATTTGAACTGATATTTGAAAGTATGGTTTCTTATCAAAGCGCTTATTGTTCCAGCGTAATTGCATGAAGATTTACTAGGTTTTATCTTATCTTCTGCGTATTTATTTTATAATTTGTTGAACACTCCTCAACGTCGTTTAATTGCTTGTATGATTATTTCTCTGCCAAATACGCGTTCTATTATTGTAAGATATGCTTACTGGCATTGATTAAAGTTAATTACGGTCTATATACAGGGTGTTAAATGCTTGCTATTTACATAATGTGCAAATTATTTATTTTCCTGCTAAATAAATGCAGTGTTCCGATTCCCATTGCTATTTACAGTTACTACACGACCCTTACTACTCAATATACCCCTAAACAACCACTTATCACAGCAATATATACACCGTGTCCGAGATAAGGAGAGCCACTACGAGGATCTTGAAAACGGTATGAGATACAGATTTGGTTAAATGGGAGAAAAGTTGTGTAATCAAAGGCCTAAAAAATGGCGTTTAGAAATCCCAAAACAGTTTTTGGTTTTAAGATATTTCGAAAAAATTGGATTTTCTTATTTTACATATTATTTTGTTCTGATGTTAATATAGCACCTAGACCAAAACCGAAGGCACTTCTCCACAGCAACTTTTAATGTCCCTTAACATGGCATTGTCAGTTTTTTCACCTGACGTTTCGTCTTTGCGGAACCATCTTCAACTTTTTTTTTTAAATACCGTACTGGTGATCTGGTATCAGATTCTGAAAGCCCTTTTTATGCCGAATTCAACGATGTATTACACTTTATGGTTTAATTGCGTTTTCGTTTTTTTGGCCTTAATCAAGAAAATTCCTATTACGGACCAGTAGTGTGGCCAGGGTGTTTCCGAATATGTGCTAATCACCTTTTCTGGAAATCTCATTGAAAGGTATTCCCGAACGGCTCTGGAATTATGTGCAGGTGCATCATCCTGCTGTATCCAACAGTTGCGAACTGTCGCCAGAGGCATGTTATCGAGAGCATCCTCTAAATCGTTTTGCAGCAAATGTAGGTAACGCTCTGATGTTAAGTTACGGTGGTAAATAAACGGTCCTACAACCGTTTTACCGATTACATATTAAAACCAAAACAGTGTTGATGCCTTGATGTTTTGTTTAAACGTGGATTGGTTTCAGACCAATAATGAACATTTCGTCTGATGAAAATACCGTTATTCGTAATCATGCTTTCATCAGACCATACTATTTGATATGGAAAATTCATATCTTCCTGGCATTTTCTTGTGTACCATTCACAGAATAAGCGACGACGTTCTAAATCACCTGGTCTAAGTCCTTGACAAATTCTGTACTTATAGGGATGTAAATTTTGTTTTTGTAAAATACAATGTGCCGTTGATTTTGGTATACCAACGTTTTGTTCAATCCGCCGGGCTGATGTTCCAGGCTCCTCTGTGACGGCTAACAAAACATAATGTACAGTTTCTTCATTGCTGGTCTTTTTCCGAGAAACTACAGGTTTTTTAAAACTACCATATGCTTTAAGGTTTGCCACTAATTTGCTAAAAGTTCTTTTATTTGGCTGTCTCCTTTCGGGATATTTCTGCAAATACATATGCTCTGCAACAAAACAATTTCGGTTGGACGAAATGAAGCATGCCACCATATCAAACTTTTTTCGTTAGATAACATAATTAGTGGAACAAATTACTAATTACTTCACAATAAATTAAGCACCAAAAACTAACGTTACTGTCAATCCAAATACGCCACTATCACATTTATTTGTTTTCCAAAGCAAGCTATTAATTTTTCTGTTAATTTAATTTTATTTGTTCGTTGTTTATTCTATTAAATTAGTGCATAAACTCGGCCAGTAGACTATTACTAAACACCTAAATGACTAAACTATTAATTGGTATAGTAGTATATCACTTGGATTAGTAACAAATCCTTTTTCAAAAATTTAATTGAATTTTGATAACCACAAAATAAAACAAATACCCTATTAAAGTAATTGGGCTTTTCTCTTACCAGACGTTAAACCCCCCAGTCTTAACATGAGCTCATAGTAAAACTTTTTAAGCTTAAGTGCAAATTTACAGCACTGTGAAAAATAAACTATGTCCCCGTTACGTTGTACAACATCGCGGTTACCTTCATATTAATTATCCTTTTTCTAGTAAGTACTTGAAGGTTCCGCTTATATAAACTTTGCTCATATTTGCACATCCACTATTTTCACCAGCTCTGGTTATCGAAGTTAACGCAGTACACCAATATTCGTTATTTGGTAATAAACATGAGAAGTAAATAAAATCGATTTTAAAATAAAACGCATGCAAGAAATAATAAATGAACTTTGTTTGGCAACAAACATTTTTAAATACAAGATAGGGTAAGGTAAGCATAGCCTTTTAAAACTGAGAAGGGCGACAACTACTAAACACCGAACTACTTATTAATTTTTTTGAACAATTTAAGTATAGCGACAATCTTCCCTTTTGAACCACACAGATTACAGAAAACGTTCCTAGGAGATATACAAGTATTATAAGCTTGACCTATCCTCAAACAGTTACAGCAAGAGACCGCTGGGGTTTATTTGAACTCTGTGAAGGCAAATCTGTGGTATTTGAAAAACCCTCTTCAACTACTTCTTTGGAAATACTGCTAGCATTTTTAATGGAACTAGAAGCTTGAGAAAATAGTTGTCCAATGGAAGAAGAAAATTTTGTCTTAAAGAAAGATCTATAAGCATGAAGGATCACATAAGAAAGAATTATCAGAAATTTTTGCTTTGAGGCAGAGACCGTTTCCAGTTTCTAGCATAACTTAATAATTGTGAAGCATTTTCTAGGTCTATGACAGAGAGAGTTGAGTGGTATCCACAGGAAATTCATTTTTTCTTATGATTTTCAGGTAGTTGTTGGGTTAGTCTGTTGAAGAAATTTTCTAACTGGGCAACAAACTTGACCACAAATTCATCTTTTTTCTAACAAGATTTTATTCTTTCCCAGATATCATCATCGAGGTATGGAGGTAGAAAATCTTCATTCAGACAAGAAACTTGAGAATGCCCATAAATTAGTGAATTATTAATGTACCTAAACCAAACAAGCACATGTCAATAAATATCTCAACAGTGGAACTAAACAAATCAACAAAAGAAGTTGTTCTAGAAGCAGCAATTTCATGGATCCTATCCAGGACTGAGTGTGACTTCGGGTCATCCAAAAATTTAACAGTCGAGGAACTAATCAGCAAAGGCGAAGGGTTGATCCCCAGCTAGCTTATCCATTTAGAGTTTTCCATTTCTCTTAGCCACCAACTCCATCTACTTCTTAATCTGGGCTACTCATTTCATTGGAATTACTTGACCTCGATTAGGTGATGCCTCTTTACAATGCTATACTTTAAAACTGTTGCCCAATGTTTGGGGCATAAAAAAGATCAAATAAAAATTGCACTTTAGGCTCTATAAAAATATAATGTTCAACATTTAAGTTCAAAAATAACTTGGTGCAAGATGGGCAGCTTTAACTTTTTTGTTGTTCAGTTATGAAAACCTACCGACTAAGTTGCTCGTAGTTATCTTTGCTACTGTTCGACTTTATAGAATTGTTGAAGCCTTAGAAAGTTAGAAACCTTTCAATTTGTAGTTATTGTTGTTTAGATAAGTGAACTTTTTGGATTTTGAAACCTTTTTAAGCAGCATTGAGCAATAAATAATCTTGGAGATTATCCGAAGTTCTGGTGTTGTTTTAGAATTTTTGAATTGAGATAGTTTAATTATTGTGTCTAATTTTTGAATTTTTAAAAAATATTTTATTAAAAATTAACTATACTTTTTAAATACAAGAATTTATTGTCTGGGTACTTTTTGGCGACAAAAAGTTGAGATTATAAATTTGTAATGCTGTGTACTCGCCGTAGTGTGGTTTTGTTAGGCGTGTCAGGGAGATTGTTGGTGCTGCCATTTGCACGTGTGTTGGAGAGCATGACACTCAGGATAGTTATCTCAAATCCAGCATGCGATTAATTCTGTGAAGCATGATTCCACGGGTTTCTCTCTGAGTTTTTAGTTTTTGATCGCAATGTTCCCGTAAATGGAAAGTTTGATGATGCAAGAAATGTTCCTGATAATGAAGTTGATGTCACACCAGCAAGTCATTCTGATTATGTCTCATCAACAGAGACTTTGTGAAATTTTTTATAAAGTTCATTCTAAGTTACATTTAGCATTTTGCATGCTCTAACAGACGCTATGGTCTGAGAAGAAGGAATGTATCTTTTCAGGTTGGTGATAAAGTTTGATGAGCAAATAAAGTTTTATCGTCTGCTGTAGAAAAGTTTTCTGCTAAACTTGCTCCAAAATTTATTTTAAGTAAAGTTCATATGAAAATGTCAAATTTAGTTTATGACTTAAAAAATATAGATGGCTCTAATGTTGGCAAGTGGTATGTTAAATATTTAAAAGCATATGTTGCATCTTATGACGTTTCCAATGTTGAGTAGAGCTTTGGAAAATTTTTAGTTGGTAAAATTTTTTATTTTTATCATTTTGCTAAAAAGCTTTGATTGTGATTTTTGGTTGTGCATTGTAATAATTTATCTCCTTTGATTTGCATTGTAGTTGTTTATTGTTAGTATGGATAGAAGTTACCATACTTCAGTGATTCTGTAGGATTATCGACACTCATTGAGTTTCTTTAGAAATCCTTGTTTTTGCCTTTGTTGTTACAGTATAAATTTGTGGGCATTATCATGCTTATTTTTATTTGTGGCATAGAGATGTTACGAGGCTATAATTTGCCTGAGAAATTTTGTTGTGTACTGGAGAAGTTTGCAAACTTTTCGTAATTGTAAATGACAAATGTTTAACAGTATCGACGTTATGTTTTGCAGTTGTGTGACGATTGTAAGCAACGAGCATTTACAATGTTGTTAGAAGTTGCAGTATTTGGTCATGGTGTTTCAGTCATAAGTTTGTGGAGTTTATGAAAGTTTATGGATGTGCTGAAATCCAAAGGTTATTTGGAATTCGTGATAGATTTAGTCATTTGTTTTACTGTAGAAGTTAGGACGAGTAACACCTCGTCTGAGACTTTTTGAATTTTCCAGTCACGCGATTTGTGATTATTAAGTTATTTTTTGAGATAATTAGTGTGTTAGTTTTTCATTTGTTTAGATTTATGCAACTTTGAGATCAAGGTCAGCCCTTGCCGATTAATTTTTTATTTAGAGTTTAAGTTGTTCGTTTCTTTAGTTATAATATTTATTAGTACTGCCCCTTCTTGCCTTTTTGTTGTCATGGGCAGTTGATTTTTGTTTGAGTTTTGAATCAGCGAATGTTGGACCTTTCCTATTTAGACTTTTACCAATTAATCACTTACCGATTTTTGTTCCCTGCCTGGATGTTTTGTGTGTGCAGTTTCAGCCACTCACTGATCCTTGAATGTATTTAATTTTTTTGAATTGATAAGATTCTGACACCTTTAGCTTATAAGTCTACTTTGTTGTGTCTTTAGTGCTTAATTGCTGTATGTTATTAATAAATATTTTTCTAGAACTGTCGATTTTGGGAGTATAATTTCTTTGAAACTTTAAGTTTTATGTATTTAAAAAAAGGATTCTTATTTTTTCTCTCCTAAAAGAAGTCTGTGTAATGATTTAATTTTGCTAAATTAATATTACGAAGTGTTTTCCTGTGTATGTAAAACCGCTGTTCATTTTTAAACGCATTTTTATATTATACATTGATTTTTAGCAATATTAGATTGCGCCCTCTGCTGTTGTTGCACCTTAAAGACTCGACACTTCTGGTGACTTTTAGTAATGCCGTCTACTTCTAGACAACTTGAATATACTAACAGATGAGTATATAAAGTAACCTTCTAAATCTTACTTATAGATTAGTAACAACTTATTACTAATAAATCAAAATAAACCTAGTAAAACTTTTATTTTGTATAACTTTGCAAACTTTTTTCTTGAGGATAGGAGTATGTTAATTATCTACATGCTTCTTGTAACTACAAGAGTTAAATCTCATGAAAATTCTTTAAACTATATGCATTTGAATTAGATTATTATCAGCCTGTTGAAGAGGAATTTGCTGTTAGCCTACAGAACTGTTGGCGTCAAAGTTCAATTTCCGTAAGTAATTAATCATCATCTAGTTTCTCAAAGAAATCTTAAAATATCTTTTTGGCTAAGTTATTATTTTTAACTTTAGAGTGAACATTTAATTTTACAAACATAAATTTCTACTACACATGTGAATTAAAAACATTTCAATCTAACTTGTTCTGCCAAAATTTTTTAAACACTTTAGTACATTTTTAGTTTAGCTCAATGCCACATCCTGAACTACAAATTTTTTTGTGCATAGCTACTTCCACACAAAATGCAAATATTTGAAATTATAATTATTATTTAGAACAAAAACAAGTAAATTCTATTTTTGAAATTATATGAAGCTTTTATGAAAACTAATCTGCTTTATTGCCTCACAAGGGAATGTTTGAATTATTTAAGTGAAGTAAGAATTTATAAAGGTGTTCAGGTAATGCAGAGGTTCTTATTAGATATCTCTAAATCTAAGCTTCAAAATGAACTTACAAAATATAAAAATATTTAGTGTTTTGATTTATATGAACCTTTTATTTATATAAATTATCTCTTTTTATTACAGGTGCAGATTGCAGTAATTTGTGTTCAAGTGCTTAGGTTAATCTTTAGTTTCCTAACTTTAAGTCTACTCAACTGCTTATATTAAATATCCATAGGTGCTTACAGTTGTCAATTACATTTCATATCTGTGTCTTAGCTCATGACTTTTTTATGCTGTTTCTTATTTTTTTGTTTGATGGCGTCCTTGCCAATCATCATTCGTTCGCTTCCGTCTGCATCCACTTACTCTCTGTTTATTCTAACCCACTCCCATAGCATAGCCTCGTAGGGTTGATCTCCAGCTAGCTTATCCTCAGAGTTTTCATTTTCTCTTAGCCACCAATTTCATCTACTTCTTACCCTGGGCTATTCGTTTCATTGGAATTATTTGACTTTAATTAAGTGTACCCCTCTTTAGGGTGGTATAGTTATCTACTAATAAAATTACATTTAGTTTATAATCACTTGCTCCATGACCAAATGATTAATAACATTCCTGTTTATATTAACATGGGCCAATATGTGAGTAGGTCAGTGTTTTAGAGTGGACATAGAAAAACGTTTCCCGATTTGCCCCTATTTTGTTTATTATGCTCAGCGCCAAGAAGTATACGAGCGTTCGATTCGAGAACAAGTGTACGGCTGTTATTTATTTATTTATATTCACTTAACCTCTCCATTAGATGCATACTGCAATATATAAAAATTCTTAGCCTATGAATTCGATTCATTTCTGTAATCAACGTTAACGGTATAGTTTATGCATGTAGTTGATATTGTTTTTACTTACAATATAGCTTTCTCCTTCAGTACCCTTTTCTTTCTTTTTTTAGGTGTAAGTGTATGCAAGACAAGTTGTATCGAGGCCTTCTTTCTTCGTTGGTACTAGATTCTTCCCTTATTTATTTCTGTAATAAATTCCAGATCCGGTCATCACTTTGCTTTAGGACGGCAATGTCTGTACTACTTACATGGCCATATCTGTGGTGCCCTTTCTGAGTATTCAATTTTCTGTGGTTTTGCCACCACAAGTGGTTTATTACCCACCTTACTCTCCCTAAGTAGCTAAGACATATTGCTAGACATATTTCTTCTCTATCCACTGTTCTGAAACTTAGATTTTTTCTAGTTCCTACTTACCTTTTTTATTTTATACTGTATTTTTGGGACAGCCGCCTCAAATAGACTGTTGCAATTTGTTAAGATAAACACTGGCATTAAATAATTCTTGAAATATCACAAATCAAATTACAAATGCCATGTTCCAATTTACTTTATCACTTATTAACATTTTTTATGATTGATATGGTACATTGGGGTTAATAATAATAAGAAGCATTTGTTTATCAAAAACCAGCATGGGCAATGTTACTATTGTTGTAATTGAATTTCAGATATGTATTGATTTTCAAACCATGCGCAATTGTTAAAACAGTGATAGCTTATGGGAATGAGAATCCATTTAAGTAATGTATAATTGTAACTTTTTATGATTTTTGTTGAACCGATGTCACTCTCGCTTCTTGCTTTTGCAGATTACCGATAACGTCTAAGCAGTCGACCGTTGTCGATGCTTCCCCTATTCCTATAAAAATTAATGAGCATTGCAACCAAGAATAGACTAATACAGAGGTCGCTTAAAAGTCTCGAAAAGCTTTCAGTAGATTTTATCATTTATAAAACAAAACAAAAAGACAATGTAATCTAAGGGCCTGACAATTCAAAAAAAAACAAAATCCAAAGCATAAATTTAAAGGTCTCAGGAATTCAGGTAAATTTGATATCGTTTGAAATATAACAATCCACCAACCACTTAATCAGTACTCAAACTAAAACACTTGAACAGTAGTAGAACTGATTGCTTATCTCATTAGGTAAGTAATTATTTAACACCTGTTATTATAAAAGTTAATCTCAAGTACCTATCGAATAATCTCAAAATTTATATTTATAAATCATGACTACACATACTTTATTTAAGTAGTAGACCAAATCCCATAATTAAACCCCTACAATTTAAAAAGGCTTACTTGTATAATTGCTGCATAAAATAATGCTTTTTTTGCACAAAATGTGATAGTTTAACAATACCCATTATTTTGAACATACTGACATTATGAATATTTAATTAATGCCTCATTCTTCGTAAGTCCTTAAGTCCTTTCTATTTCCAAAAATCAACTTCATTGTGGACAATTTTCATGACCAGAAGGTGCTATAGACGTATTTTAAAATGGAATTTTTAGTGTACTGCCTTCTGAACAGAAAAAATGTTAGAATTTGGTTTATTCCTATGAAAGAAATGTATAGATTGTAAAGAGAAATATTTTGATAAACAATAAATTCATTTTTTAATCCAAAATATTCTTTTGTCTTCTGTGCCACAATTTTATCAGCAGCTTTGGTACTATTAACATTGTACAAATTCTCCTATTTTAAAAACATATTTGCAACAGAACAGTAAGCAAAAGCTTGTAGCTCCAAAATGTCATAAGTGCTGTTAAAATTAAAAACTTTTTACAGAATACACCCTTCCACAGCTTTAATAAACAATTGCGTGCAGATAATATTCATTACATAATATCATTTTTTTAATATAGCAATTATCTGCTGTATAATTAATTTTTAATATAATATTCTGCAGGGTATTAGCATTACAAAACATTAAAGGGCTGACCAAAAATGTATCATAAATCTTTTATTTAAATCAAGGATTGGCGTTTTTGAAGTTGTGAATTGCTGTGATTCTTACAACCTGATGTCGTAAATAATTAGATTTATTTTTGTCTTAATATTTGTGAGGTATATATAATTCTAAGCTACCTACACATATACACTACTAGAAATAGCTGGTATTAATATACTACCTGATTAGAAGATTGTAAATTTAAAAAAACATTGAATTAAACACTCTAAGTGTTTTAAAAATGTAATCACCCTTGATATATTTGATATGCTATATTTATGAATGGATGGATACCAGCAATATTTCGATAAGTACTGGTCATACAATGTTGAGATAAAGAATTTTATAAGGAAAGTGACCACGAGAAATTGGTGGAAATAGTTTTTAAATGATAGTTCCGCCACTAGAGGGTGTAATTTATATGTTAAACTAAAAAACTGACTATTATCGCTAATTCCCATAGTGAAGGTGCACCAAAAGTATAAGAATAGCAATCTTCATAAAATTCTACATAATTTTGACTCAGTACTCATTAGTCTAACTTGTAAAGTAAGGGGTGGTGGAAACGAAAGGCATTTGATTAGAAGAATGCTTATAACTTCGGTTTCCTTCAAAGCGCTATTAGATTCAAAGTTGGAATCAAATGAAGGAAACTTTAAAAAACTTCTCCACTTGCAAGTTGCAACTGATGACGACATACTTAAAAACATTTAAAAAATTCTTCATCACCTGCCATCTATATATCAAAGAGCATTCAAAATGAGTTAATCGATTGAAGCGGAAAGGAAATTCAAAATGTCATATTAACAAGAATCAAGGAGGGTAAATTCTTTAGTATAACCTTTTAAGAAACAACTGATCTGTCGTATATGGAACAGATATCACTTAATCTTCACTATATTCATTTAAGTGAAAACAGGGAAGATTTCATTCAATTTGTTGTTGCATATAAAATAACAATAGAAAATAACGATTCTAACTTAGAAACAAAACTACCCAGAAAAGCTCTTGGACAAATTATTATCAAACTGATAAATTATGTTTCTTTAAATGTAGACTATTGTGTTGGAATTAGAACTGATAGCTGCAATGTAATGACTTCATAAAACATTGGTGCTGTTACAGAAGTTCTGCTCATTGCCAAAAATGCATCTAGATGTCTTGTTACAATCATGCTTTAAATAATTTTATATCACAATCCAATAACGTCCCTTTTATTAGAAAATTCAGTGGGAATTATTAAATCTACTATTCCTTTTTTCAATAAGTCAGCCTAGAGACATTTGGTTTTGAAGCAGCGACTAAGTGGGCAGCTAAGCAGTTTACGTGAAACACGTTGAATTGAGAGGCACAATCCTTTTATACAATTTCAAGTTTCTTTACCTAAAGTGATTGATGTTTGACAAGACATTTCTTCTTGGACTGATATGAACAGTAATTCTGCAGCAGTTACACTGATAGCTTCACTATCTCAAAGTGATTTTATTGTAGCAATTGTAACAACAACGGATAGACTAAAGTTGACTGTGAAACTCAGTAGAGTATTACAAGCAAAACATCTCAAATAGTTAATAATATAATACAAATATTGGAGAAAAACAGAACAAATGCTGAAAACACATTTGCATATACATTTAAAAGCTGTCGACTTAGCTTTTGGGTGCAGAAATTCGTTTGCCTCGGCATGTGGCTGCATGGCGCCATAGAGAGAATTATGCAGCAGATAATATAAAAGAATACTATATGATATCCGAAATTTGGCTTTCCTCGAGAATCTTTGGAAACTTACGATCTTAATGAACCGTCTGACATTTCTGACTCAAGAAAATTTAAATGATTTATCTTGGCAGAAAATATTAGCTGCAAAATTTCATCAGTTGTTGAGGTATGAAGAGACCAAAACTGAGTTGATGTTGCAGAAAAAATGCGATTTTTGGCATCAAAAATCAGAAAAACACCAAAAACCGCTTTTAAATGATGTAATGGAAGTGATTGATCAATGCAATAAACACATTTTGCCTGTGATTCGCTCATTATTACTTATATTTGCCAGTCTGCAAGTGAGCGTTGCCGCTGTAGAGAGATCTTTTTCAACTTTGCGAAGGTTAAAGTCTTGGTTACGCACAAGAATGACAGAAAGTTAGTTAACTGGATTATGCCTATTACAAACACATAGAGATATCGATATTAATATTGACCACTATTATCCACAGATTTGCAAAATCTGGTGTTCGCGGGGTTGAATTTATAATTCAATTCTTTTTAGCTTTCTTAATTTTTTTTGTTAGTGTTAATTTAAATATTACCGTGTAGTTTCGTATGTAGAATTTGAATTAAAATATTTTGAAATAAAATAAGTACCCTCAAAAGTTTGCCTGGGTCCACCCCTGATACGGTGCAATTTGAGACACTGCTTAATAGTTTTTATAAAGATTTTGATTACTTTTTAGTAAATAAATCAATGTTAAATTTTTATTAATTTTGTATGCAAAATAATACTCTATTCACTCTACATTTCAACCATAGATCCAATATAATAACTTTAATTCAAGACATAACTAAAGTATGATTAACTTGTAGCATGACTGTTATTTGATGTTTTACTTTTTGTCATTTCGTTACAATGGATGAAGCTTTAAAATATAACGGCAAAATAAATATTTGCATGTAACATAGTCTTGAGCTTCTGGACCATACTAAAATACCTATTCACATATTTAATATATATTTGATTATTTTATACCTATTATAGTTCATATGCTAAAGCAGATGCAAACCCACAAATAAATAGATATGATAAAAATTCCATTAGTAAATTTTAAATAAATGATCAGCAATGAACTAGTATAATAAAACCAAACACATCTAATTCAAGACTATATATAAGTAAAGGAGTTGAATTCAATCAAATTAATTATAAATATAATTACAAAAAAATCACCTTCAAATCACGATGTACAACACCCTGCTCGTGCATGTAATCCACAGCTTCTAAAACTTGCCGAATGAGATCAGATGCATCTTTTTCAGTATAGGAACCTTTTTCAACAATGCGATCAAACAATTCGCCTCCAGTGACTCTGAAGTTTATTAATAATTATACAAACTAATAATAGTAGTAATAATATACTTACAATTCCATTACAAGATACACTCGACCTTTATCTTCAAAAGTTTCCAGTAGTTGCACAATATTATGATGTGTAAGCCTGTAAATCATAGATAAGTCATAAAACTAGACACTTTCAAGACAAAACATACTTCCGCAACACCTTAATTTCATTTTCTAAAGAATCTTCTTTGCCTTTGAGAGCCTTTTTGTCGATAATTTTAACAGCATACAGATATCCTGGATGTTCTTTGCTTTCACCAAGTCTTACCACAGAAAACGCCCCCCTATACATAATAAACCGCTAAAATCATCTACATATATCAACAAGATTACTTACGTTCCCAGCAAATCTTTTAAGATATATTTATCTTCTATATTACATGTTTGCCTTTCGATATCCTTTCCTTCCTTCCTGTTTTTCTTTTCAATGTCCTTCTTCCCAAACAACGGCATTGTATTTTGATTTTTCTTTTTAAACTAGAACTATTATTAATTTCCCAAAATATATCTAACATAAATATTGCTCTTTTTAAATTTTAATTACATATAACATCACTAACAATTTTATCACGGTGTTCGAATTAAGAACACGTTTGAACATAAGCAAGTAACTATACGAACTTTGCAAAAATCGCAAAAGAAATTACATACAACTTGCTTTATAAGAGGTTTATCGGTTACTGTATTACTGGTATTTGGAGAGCAATACAAGAAGCCTGTCAAATGTCACTTGTACAAAATTTTATACGTCTGTCAAACTTTATGGTAATTCAAATTATTTTAATAATTACGTTGTTTTAACTAACAATATGCGCAGTTTATTTAAGGCGACATCTTTTTTTCATTATTAACTATATAAGCAATCACTATCGCAACTATAAAAATTTCAATCAAGTCCTTAGAGTGTAGAGGTGGGTGGAATATAACAACCGTCTTTGTTATCATTTGTCACTTCGAATTTTTACCGGATGTATGTAGTTGCTATAAGTAATCGGCAATATCATAGTACAGTCGGGACCACGAAAGAAGGCAGTCACGTGATCAATTGTATTCATATAAACTAATATTTATACATTTCCTAAGATAATTGATTACATATACTTCTTTCATCGTATGAAAGAAGTATGGGAAAGATAGGGATTAAAATACGACCTTGTGATTGGTGAACTACAAAGACCAATTTACATATAGTCCATTCCAGCTAAAAATAAAGCCATGAAAGGTATAGGGAAAGTTTAGCCTTCGATTTGATTGGTTAAAACACGATGCTGATTTACACAGCTTAATACTAAAAATTTGTATGTTTGATGTTTGATATCGAAAATTAATGCAGTATCGCGGCCAAAGCCAACAAATTCAGTAGACCAGGAAGACAAGTTGATTAAGGCTAAGGCATTAGTTAATAACATGAAATAGTAACTTAAGCTTTTATGCAAAGCCTAAATGATGGTTTCAAATCGAGCTAGTAATTGAAAAATAGAAAATATACGATCCCGGAAAGGATTCGAACCTGCATCTTCGACTTTCGCGGCCAATGGCTTTCCAACTGTGACATCTGAACGGGTGATGACTATTGAAAAATTATACAAATCTAAATCATGTACGCAGCCATACTCTCATTTTAATACACCCGCCATTCTTCTTTACGTTACGATTATGAGAAAAAAATGTTATTGCGATGGGATTCAAACTAATTAGAAAACGAGTACTTTAAAAATTAGACCGCACAACTATACAATAATAGTACACATTTTTTGCATTCGTAACTATTCTTTGAGAAAAAATTTGGTTGGTCCGGAATTCGAACCTGGTTCGCCTGGTTCTTTATTAAGAGCGGCATAATACACATTTTCAAACCTATTTGCATTATTGTTAAAACACAGTTACTGTACATAAAAATTTAAATAACGCTATAATAGTTATATCACCATTATTTTCAATTTATATAACAATAAAATAATTATATTTGTTTACGTAAATCTATTTAAGTGTTGACTAATTACAAACTAGCTTCAATTTAAAATACGGTTCCTTTATAATTCACATAGATGATTAATATTGTAAACCAGTTTCTGATGTTACTTAATTTATCTAAATACAGTAAATGGTATTTCTTTCTTAATTCTTATATACTCTGTCCTTTAAAACCTAATTTGCAATAAAAAAATACATATTAGTTATAAATTTAGATGATACTTTAAGAGTTGCCTATGCTATAATTATACGAGGATAGTCCGATAAATACTTAGCCTTACCGCCCGATAGCGCCAATATCGCAAGCGAAATTTACTATCGCGTAGTACATTCTCGTGGACGGCTACTATCGAAATTTCAGCGGAATCGGACTCGTAGTTTTGTTTTGATCGCGTGTGGAAGCGGGCGTGTCTGCGAATTTGAGAAAAATGAAAAAAGAGCAATATCGGACGGTGTTCGTGTCAGTGGATATTAGAAAAATCAATTTCTGTTTCACAATATACATTCAACTTGATCGGTTCTCTGATTTGCTACATATGTTGATAACACGTTTTAGTTCGCATATTTTCCGGGGCTCATGTTTGCTTCTGGGAGCTGTAGTTTGCAATGATGTGGTGACAATTGAAATATAAAATTATTTTGAGCTTTAGCTATTTTTTCTATATCATATAAATCGCATTGTCTTCTATAAATTTTCCTTAATTTTATAAATTGAGACCATATCGCAAATGAACTAGACCCAATATATTTCGGTGCCAGCAATTTTGAAGTTATTGTTCCTTTTTTATAATGTTATAGAAATTTTTATACTTGTGGATGCAGTATCGTACATTGTACATTACAACAATACTACTATTAAGTAATTAATATAATATAATAATAAACTAAATTTCAAACACTTTCGCGTTTATTTTTCATGGTAATGTAATGTTTTTTTCTCATTGAAAATAAAACAATCTTCGGCAAAACAATGCTCGTAGTATATATCTAGTAGTATGAGTAGCAGTCATTTTACATAAGTATTTAACCCTCACATTTAAGTAGTCAATAAATATCTATAGTGTCTAATTGGTATAGATACATTTGGCTATATTTTGAATTTTGTATGACCTACACTGATCCACTTTTTATTTAAATAAAACGTTGATCTATCATTCAACCAAAAACTTCAATTTGGTATTAAAAGTCTTCGCTTGCAGTGAACAATATCATCACGTTCTATTAATGTGCGTTACCTGCTTTTTTAAAATATTTGCAATAGCAAAATCTGTTAACTATTAAATATTTTGTCCAACGTCTGTAATTCATTTTTGTTATATAATAAAGCTAATACTTATAATGCTTCCATTCTAATGGTTTCACCAAAGGTATCTAGTTAGGACTTCTACCTGGAATTTATTTACAGATCTTGACATAATCAACTAGCCCGTAACTCTTTAAAATATAGTAAACTGTTAATTTAGCAACTTCTAAAATATATTTAGGCCCGGTTGTACAATCGCTGGTTCAACGCAAGCTCATCAAAACTCGGGTTCAGACTAGCCCGAGTTTAAATCCACGCTCTGTTGTAAAGTAGAATTTGACATATGCGCAAACCTTGAAAGTCGGTGACGTAGCGGATTTAATAATTTTTATCAAACTCCCATAGAGTAAATATTCTAAAATCAAGTTTTATTTTGTTGGTGGTTTAAATTTACATGGCGAATACGCGTATAAGCAAGGCATAAAACACAAAGAAAACTATGAAAGCGAAAGAAATAAATATAGAATATTAAAGTCACAAATATCAATTGACCTTTAACAGCAAATTATCTACGCCACTGATATGCTGAACGAACACGTCTATTTATAAACAATGGACTAATCTGACACCATTTTAGCCGTGTGTGTGATGACGTACAGGCTCTTCTTAAATAAATTCTACTATACAAGTTGATATTTTCCGCGGTTTAACTAAACCACAGTTTTTTGTGTTGTAATTACTGTTGGCAGTACTAAAGCATGCGCAATATTAAATTTCAGATGTCAAACGTATTTTACAGAAACATTGAACTGCATTGACATTCAATATACACAAATTACACATATATAATTTTATTGTTTTTAAAAGAATAATAACTGGACAAAGAAAATAAAAAAAGAGCTTCTAATTTTACCGAGATCGAGGAGAATCTTTTGTTAGATGTTGTGAAAAAATATTAACCTGTAGTGAAAAATAAGAAATCGGACAGTATCACTAACCATAATAAAGCAGCAATTTGGATGACCATTAAAAAAAGAACTTAATGCAGGTGGCAAAGTTTTTTGGCAATAGAGTATTAAGAAAAAAATACGAAAACTTAAAAAAACAGGTTAAGCAAAAAGTTGCACAAGAAAATTTGTTTAAAACCGCTACAGGTTGAGGTCCACCGGTTGAAGTAATATTTACAGACACGGACAACGAGATAAAAGAAATTTTAGGACGTCGTATGGAGGAATTTATTTCTGAATTTGATGGTGATGCAAATGGTTAGATATAAAACTTAAAGCATGCATATTAAAAATAATTTTCCAGCTTCAAATTATAAAAATGAAGGAATGGAATCTGCTTATAATATTGAACATGGTAAAATATGAATAAATTGAGTTTCTTATTAAACATAGTATTTATTTATTTATAAATTATAGTGCCATAGTGAGCTATGCTGAAGGAAGCAATTTGAATATTGTGGAAGAGGTTGAATTAGATTGTAATCCAATTCTTGGTAGATTTGTATTGGTTTTGTAATTTGAATAAATCGTTGTTATTTTAGTTGATTGTCCTGCTGACAATTCAAAGAAACCTGGTCCAAAAACTCTCATGCATTATTAACGAAACCTAAATCTTCACAGTTGATAGTAAATAAAAAGAGTAAGCTCTGAAAAATTGGATTTGTATAAGCTACAAGTTTTACTCTCAGGTACACCCACGAAACAAAGATACAAATCAGACGCTTCCATTCATGCAAGAGTGACGCAATGGGCTGAAGCTAAATCTGCAATTAAAAAGAAAAAACAGTAATTTTTATTAGAAGAACATCAATTGAAGTTGGAATTGTTTAGAGAAAAGCACAATGAAGAACTTGCTCTCATGCGAAAAGAATGCCAAGCCCGAATTGAGATTCAGAGAGCAGAGCATAAACTTAAAATGGAGTTATTGCAATTAGAAAAGGCAAAATTAATAAAAATTAAAATATAGTTATTGTAAACTTGTATTAGATTATTAATATTAATAGATTGAATAAATATTTGAACTTAAGCAAGTTAATAATATTACAATAGCCTACTAAAATAATTGTGAATTAATTGATGTCGAACGGCGTTATTTTCACCAGTTCTGTTTGCAGCATTTATTGGTACATTATTAACAAATTCAGTAGCAGCTTCTTCCTCATTAGCGATAAGGGGCATAGGATCGTTATATAAATTTGAAATGTTATGCAGAACAGCCGTAGAAATTACAACTACTTTTACTTTTTGAATATTAAGTCGAATCCCAAAGGCTAGAACAGAAAATCTTCTTTTTCACATTCCAAAACCCCGTTCGATAACATTTCTGGTTCTAACTTTGGATTCGTTGAATAAATTCTCAGCAGGAGCACAGAGCAGCTACAAATAGAGATGTTTCTCCAATGCTGGAGTTATACAAATGTTAGTGTCATCCGGTGAATGGGCCGGCAACTATACGACTAAGGCGCCAAGCGAAACATTAAATTCCAATATTTTTCCAATTTTAATGATACATGTGATATTGAAGAAATACTATATATACTAATTTGCTTATTCTTTTATTATTAATAATATACATTTTAAAACTTATTAATAGAAAATTATATTCACATTGTTGAATAATGTAATTTCAGGTTACACACGAGTATATGCATGCTCCATTAAAACAACGTTTCTTGAATAGCTTACTGTCTATATCATCGCAGTTGGGGACACAGCACTTTCTAATGTATTTACGCCACCTTTTAAATTGTTATGTTATGGGGTAGGGGCAGCAGGTGGTGTTTTATTTTGCCTGGAGAATAAACATAACCTATTTTCCTCATTGAGACGTTTATTTGTTTGCCGCTTTGTGTGTGCCATAATTATTTTCTCTTGTTTATTTCAAATTTTTAGAAGGGATATTGATAATGGCTCATAGTAATTACTTTAATAAATTAGCAAGTGACATTAAAACGCGTTATCTGGAAAAAATAAGTTGATTTCTGATGTGGATCCCTATTCAATCAAGCCAGAGGACCTTTCTTTTAATATTCGAAATTTACCTAAGATTAGTAACGGAGACATCTGTAATTACTTGGTATTTCAAAGAAGTTGTCATACTCTTAATGAATTCAAAGCTTTTATAAGTTTAAACAGCTACAATCAGTTTCCATGTGGCTGGGTTAAGGAATTTGCAAATAAGGATATATGTGGCCTTTGTGTAGTTGTTGGCAAGCTAATTTATTTATGTAAAGTGTAACACAGATTAATAGTTGATTTTTATAGGTATTACACTTCCAGAAACTAAACTTGAAACTATTATGTGCATGGATCATTGCAAAACGAGATGGTGAAATTCTTTCGGCACATTGTAATTGCATTGCGGGTTTAGGTGAAACATGCTCTCTTATTGGTGCAATGCTGTTTGTTATTGAGCACACTGTTAGAAACATCGAGACAGTATCAGTTACAGGTATTGCTACCACTATTTCCAAGCATATTAGTAACTGATAAAATGCTTTCTGTCGTAGGTGTTAAAGCTTACTGGAAGGTACCTGCTAGTCACCCTGGTGCACAATCCACATCAAAAAGCATAAACTATATCTCATGTAAAAAACTAGCAAAAGTAGCCAAAGGAGAAGCAGAAGTAAGCATGCGTAGTCAAGTTGAAGACGAAAGCATACCTATTGCAAGTACTGCCGATATATCGAAAGGTTTAAAACTATTGAAAGATAATGATCTAGGCTGTGCTTTTTTCAGTGTCGTCAAACCTTTCTGTGATGATATTGAATTACCCTTTTGTAATGTTCTTGGTGATTTATATAATGAACAATATTTAAATAAGAATTTAGTTTCTTTAATCATTATTGGAAAGCAAATAAACTTTGCTATTGTTACCGAGCAGTGCAGCGATATAGAAAGAATTATTCGCAAACAATCAAAATGTGATACGTGGTTTCGCTTTCGCTTTGGTAGAATAACGGCATCTAATTTTAAAGCGTGCGTAAAAACAAAAGTGGACCGTCCCTCGATAAGTTTGGTGAAAAAAATTTGCTATCCTGTGTAAAAGATTTTTAAAAATACAGCCACAGAATATGGTTGCACCCATGAGAAAGACGGCAGAGAGGCTTTTCAATCACATATGGCAAATCATGCAAACATACAAACCACGGCAGCTAGATTAATAATCAATCCAAAATTCCCAGAAGTAGGTGCTTCTCCTGATGGTCTGGTGGATTGTAGTTGTTGTGAACCTGCAAGTTTAGAAATTAAATGTCCCTTCTGTGTCCGAGATTTAAGTATAGAGGAATCTACTATGTTGAAAAATTTTTGCATAAAAAAGGGAAATTGTTATTTTCTGCAACAAGAACACTCATACTTATACCAATGTCAAATGCAAATGGCCGTTGCCTAACGCAAGTATTGTTACGTTGTGGTATGGACGAAGAAGAAGTTGTTTGTGGAAAAAACCAAGTTTGATCAAGAATGTTGGGATATTAATTACCAACAATGCAGATGGTTTTTTAGCAATGTAATTATTCCAGAATTACTTGACAAATATTATACCAGGAAAATTAATCAACTAGAAAATAAAACTGCTTGTGCCACAAAAACTTATTGCTTTTGTGAGGCTCCAGAGAATGGAAGGCCAATGATAGCTTGTGATAATGATAAATGTGTGATAGAATGATATCACATGAGCTGTGTTGATCTTCGTGCAGAAAACCTACCTGCAAAGTAGATCTGTAATTTGTGTACCTAACTTTTAAAATACAATTAATTTTAGAATTGGTTTATTTATTGTCATATAAATAAATATTTTGTAATCTAATAATAAATCAAATAGCTTTATTTTATATTATTGTAATAATACTATTGGCGGACAAAAGTTGGTAAGACAGCAACAAACATGCACAATTTGATCAATTGTACTTATTGCATTTTTGTCATTCAATATGGTAATTGGAATTATTTGTTCCAAGATATTGTATTTTTGCCGCACAACTCCAATAATTCGCTCAACATGTATCCGCAAATTTGCAATTTGTCTTGTTTTTTCTACATCCAGAGGCGATAGCTAATTACGACCATTTATAAATGCAGGTTGTATGACTTCGGCAAGATACAGCCCTACACTTTCATCAATGAGAAAGCCTTTATCTGCAAGAATAGCATCACCAGGTAGCAAGTTTTCCAATAACCCACAGTTTTCAGTAACAAACTTGTCACTGCACCTGCCACCATATGCTTCAGAAATGAAACTAATAACACCACGTGGTGTTATACCTAAATGTGATTATACAGTTAAATTATCAAATTATGGAATACAACAATAATTTACCTATTAAATTTTTTATGGTGGTGTGGTGCTTATAATGAGAGAATGTCTGACTAGAAGCCTGCACAGTGGATGGTTTATCTATAAACACTTCAAAGCAATCAATGATAGCTGCGATTTTATGTCCAAATGCATATTTAAAATCTAGAGGCATAGTCTGTTGCAAAATTTCTCTATGAGGTCAAATTAAAAATGCTTTTAGTCTCCAATATAATATATAAAGGGTATTTTAGAAACATCTACTAGCAGTACAACGATCAATTTCAAATTTGTATCCCAGCTCTATAAAATCAAAATTTTTTTCTCAATTTCATTAACGTTAATATAAGCTGCTGAAATTTACTTAACGATGTGTTATGGTCGTTTAGAAATGGTTCCACCAGTTCATACACTGCGTTTACATACTTTATGTTGAGCAAACCAGTGTTGTACAAACATTTCCTGCTATCACTTTCATATGTTTCTGCATTATATTTAAATTTTGCCAAATGATCTCGCAAGGTATAAAGTTTGCGATTCAAAATAATTAATGCAGCTTCTATATTCACTTCTGGCTCTGTAGCATTAACAGGAACTTGTGACTGTTCCGCAACTTCATTATGTTGAAGCACTTGCGGTTTAGTATCAATTACCTGTTAAACAGTTCGTTAATACAATGCTTGCAATAAATTTTTTTACCAGCGAAACTTTACTTTTACTCTTTCTGCTTTTGGCTCTTTGATATCGTGAATTGGACAAAGGTTTGGATAATATAGCAGAATTATGACCCATGTTTAATAAAGGAACCCAATCTAGATTATCTTTATCCTTCAATGTTGAACTTCTTCCTAAAATACATTTTATATTTACCAATGCCTATGAGTAAACTATATTATTTTCATACCTGAAATAAAGTGCTTTCCACAAATTCTTTCATATTTAATTTTCCTATCTGTTAGATCATCACGTTTCAGTGCTTGTACCCACTTTTGTACTCTTTCAGTTGCAAGAGCACATAATTTTCCCTGACATGCCGACTACTTTTCCACCAACTTGACCACAATTAACAACAGCGCAAAACGTGGGCATTCTAAATAAAGTTATAAATGAAGTTGAAATAACGAAATAGTACAATGATCAATAGAACATTTATACAAATAAGTGTTATCTTTATTCTCCAAACAGCTGATTTACGTTAATAGTGACATCACTTGCCCTAAAACATAATTCATTTAGGTTATGCTCTAAAACAACCGGTATGAAACTACCACAGGTTAGGTAAACAATAACAATGGCTGACTGTTTGTTTCGAGATTGTATAAAAGGACGACACAAGCGCTAACAACGATTGGGTCGAACCCTAACGAGTAAATGACAGTTTCCTATATGAAAATTCCTCTGTTTGTAGCTGCTCTATGAGCAGGTTTTTGCAGATTTTGAAGTGGTGTAATTAAATAAGTTCGAATGGCATAACCACCATCTTCAACTAACAATTTATTGTTATAATCTCCGTGTTCAAATATAACTCTTACATTAAAGTTATTAAATATAGTAGAATCGTGGCAAGATCCTGACCACCGACATACAATATTATGGTATTTACCAGTTGCATCACACACTGCTTGAACATTGAAGTAAGAACATTCCTTTCTGTTTCTAAAAATTTCAGGCTCGTCATCCCCTGGGTTAGAAATTCTTACATGTGTGCAATTCAAGGCTCCTATGCACCTTGGGATTCTGCTAAAATTGTACATTTCCTGGCTGATTGCATTCATTTCTTCTAGCGTTGTTGGCATTTTAATAAAGTCATTGTGTAAACTAGCAATGGCACGAGGAGTACGTGCAACGATTCTGGAAGCAGTCGATTTGTCAATGCATATAAAATCACCTACAACTTGCAAAAGCTACCTCTTGCATAGTATCTTAATGTAATAAAAACCATTTCATCAGCAGACAGTACAAAATTTCTAAAAAGCAATGTAAAATAAAACTGCATAAATGGTGCTTATTACCTGTCCGTAGGAGATTTGAGGTAAACCCTAACTTGGTCAGTAAGAAAACGTACACAATTTTTGCTCAAGCAAAATCTTTGTATAAATTCTGTATCATTCCTGTATTCGTAATGATTTCGCCTGTCTCTAAATACGCGCGCTTTTCGTTTATAACTTCAATAAAATCTTCATCGTCTGTTAACTCCTCTAACAAGTTATTCATGGTCTTGCTTTATACTTTTGTAATTATAAATTATAGTTATAAATTTATATTTTTAGGTTAGGAATAAACGATCCGTTTTCTGAATCCAGTTTAAGCCATGCAAATCGCCGGTTCTACTTTAAACTGCAGTTGAGCCAGGTTTAAATCTTAAATTAAGTTGGTACAACACAGTTTTTTTCTGAACTCAGTTTAAATGGAAGCTTAAACATAAACTAAGCTTAAACCGCGATTGTACAACCGGGTCTTAAAGGACACGCGTTTCGGGACACAATTATTTTTGGCTGTTTCAAGGTCAACTTTGACGTTTCAGTTTAAACCTATATCAATGGTTTAAACTCATATCGCTCATATTTAAATTATCCGTTAAAACTGAACTATCTATAAAAGTATCTTTTAATTTGAACCGTAGTGGGATCTAACTGCTAAAACGCCTTTGCCACTTATAGTTTATAGATCTGTACATAAAATAAAACATACACTTTTCGCATAAATATTATAATTATAAAACATCACCCTACCGCGCCATATAGGTTTTGAATTTCATTTTTATTTGTTTTAGCTTTGCATAGAATTATTAGAATTAGGATTAGATAATAAGTTTTGTTAATAAGTATTATGGAAAAGAAAATTATTTGTGAAGAGTGCAAAGATTAATATTTATACGTCAAACATGACCTTGAAACAGCCAGAAACAATTGTGTCCCTAGACGCATGTCCTTAAAGTTGAGGTAAAGAAAGTTTTTGTTTTTGCATATTATACCCTAGGTGACTTTTAATTTTAAGAAGTATATATTTCGAGAAAATTAAGCTTCAATTTCTTGAAGATATTTATAGACGTTTGCTTTTTTAAGATGGATAAATAATTAAACCTAAACACGTTCAATTTCCGTAGAGGAGGATCATTTGTAGTTGATACTAATCCATATTTACGCAAAAGTTATAAACAATAATAAGTAAATTCTTTAGACAAGTGCGTTTTACAGTCAAGGAAGGTATAGAAATGTAGATCTAAAATAACAAGTCTACACCGCATTAATGAGCTCTTACACCTATAGTGTCCGTCAAACATATGAAAAAAAGAACCAATTTTAAATCAGCTCTATTTAAAAAACAGAATATAGAATGTACCACAAAATTCCACGTCTTTAAAACGCACCTCAAGAATATACGGTGCAATACCTGTCTGGACTTGAATAATTAATCATCATCATTTTTATATCTCTGGTCATAAAATTTTGTTTTAAATTAAAACGCCATAAAATTTTTTGTAGGTTATAAATATGTTAATGATATAACATCTAAAGGAGACTTCTGCAAAATTAGTTGTCTACACAACTGTTATATAATTGTTATAAAAATTACAAACGAAACATACACCGTATGCGGCAAATTTCATAATCTAATACTACTCTCCCTTTGAATGTGTTATAATTTGTTGTTAGCGTAAATATCAATTTTATGACATATCTAGCACATAAGCAGTTGCTACTATTTTAATTTGTATACCGTATAGAAAGTTTTGCAGATAAGATCCTTATTTTTAACCTATATAGAAAAAAAAACATAAAAAAGCAAATTCTGATTAAATATTTGCGTTTGTACTACATCGGAAATACATCATGGCGAATATCAAATTTGTAATTGCTTATTTATATGCAAAAATAAAAATCAGTTTATCAACCAGTAGAAGTGAACAAAATGAGGAATGTTTAGTATATTGTAGTGCAAAATATGCTATAAAAGTATTCTAGAAAATTGCAAAATTATTTTATACTACACGACACAAAGGTTATAAAAATAGTGCCAATAAAAAAGTTAATTTTCTTTAATTATATAGAATGGAAACAGATCTTTGTATTTAACTATTAATTCTTGTTGATATAGTATTTATTCTATTCAAATATGTCGTATATGAATATTTTTATGCTGAACTTCCGAAATGACATTTGTTTCTTGAAATAAATGTACTTGTTATATAATAGGTCTACCTCTAAAACAACCAATGAAAATACGTATTGAGAAAAATAGAATAATTTCATTGTGGAAATACCATTTATTAAATGGTGTATATTCTGTTACTAACTGAATGTTGGCAACCCTTGTACCATTCAAAGTTATAATTTAAAGTGGGTTATGATAAAAGCTAACGCAGCTGTTTTGTCACAAGAAATGTTAATGGCCGTTATAATTAGTTGGTATAATTGAAAAGGTTGTGCTATATTAATATAATATGACTATTCTACCCACAAAGAGATCTTCAAATAATAACAACAACGATGATTCTAAGGATAATAATTCTCAAAATGTAAGTAATTGTCAAAATTCTTTATTTACCCCACCTTAATTTACATTCTTTTATCTATACCTATTTTCAACCTTTTAGACATTAAATCGCGTACTAAAATAGATTTTATTGATATTTGACTAATAATGGAAAAGTGAAATAATTCTTAACCTTTATTTAAGATTGCGCTTCCTTGACATTTTTGTGTAACTGGTTCAATTATTGTGTGTAATTGGGATTCGTAACTTTTTCTAAATATCTTGTAGTTTAAAAAGGGGTCAAATTAATGGTTAAATATTTAGCTAATAAATAATTTAGTAGTATTAAGCTGTAAATGTGATTGCATTTTATATTATTTATTGTATGGATTTGTGCATACAGATTAGTTTTATTGTGTCTAGTGCATTTGTTTTTTTCCATCAAGATTATTTCGGTTCGGCTAAAGGTGCCTATTCACGTACAGTCGGCCTACAGTTAAGAACTGCTAATATCGAGATACACAGTTAATGTTCCTCTACACACACGCAGGCTAACGGCAGGTCTAGACCTGCAGTTCATTTAGCCGCGCAACAGAACTGACGTGTGTAGGAGAAAATCTGCAGTTCGGAATGACAGTTCTCAACTTCTTACAAATTAGAAAATTTTCTTCAATTATTTGTTTTTAACATGTGTGATTCAAGCAATAAAACTGATATTGTAAGTGAATTCATTGATTTATATAGAAAATTTCTGTGTTTATGGAAAGTTGATAGCAAATCATATTTTAATAGACGCGAGAAGAATAACGCGTATGAAAAATTGCCTGGTTTGTGTAAAACCGTGGATAAAACTGCAACGGTAGACACTGTAAAAAAAGATCAACAATCTATGAGCCATTTTACACAATACTTAATTTCTATCTAAATTTAGTACTAAATTTGTTTCTAAATTTATGAATAAATTTAGTCGTGTGTAAACACAACTATTTAGAACTAAATTTGGTACTGAATCATGGATGGAATCTGGTAATATTACACTTGTCCCAAATTTAGTAATAAATTTAACAAAAACATCCTGGTATTTGAAAATGGATGATGAAGTTTTGTTGTTAGCAAGTGCGGCAATTTGTTTGTACAAAATTGCTGAAAAGCGTAAAAAAAAAAGACAAGAAAATTGTGGTTCCGTCCTTGGCTACTAAGACGTGGCGAAGGAAAAGAAATTTTAACAATGTTAAATGTAGAGTTAAAAGTTGAAGATCCTGATAATTATAAGAACTTTCTTCGAGTGTGTGCAGAGGAAGTAGATTATTTATTAAGACTCCTTGAAAATCACCTTAAAAAGAATGATACATTTATGAGAGATGCAATTTCTGTACGCAGTAACTAAGTAGCCTGTTTCAAAATACATGTGCAAATATAATATAAGATTGATAATTTATTGCAGATTAGAAGTTACACTTCGCGTTTTGGCTACAGGAGAGTTCTTTCGATCCTTGATGTATAGTTGTAGAATTCACGAAAATACAATTTCGTTATTTGTACCGTTGGTTTGTGATGCTTTAATTATGCAGTGCGTTTCAACGAAAATTACTCACTCTATATATAAATAGCTTTTGATATATTGATTTTTATAAAATATGCAAAAACGCGTTAAAATAAATATTATAGAAGCATATTTTGCCAAACACAGGTTTGGTATAATTTAAAACCCTGTATTCATAAAACCGCGACCTCGATTTTTTTGTTCCCCGCATCTTACCCGACTAATATTATTATCCTGGTTACGCCCATGATGGAATTCAAATGTATAATTTTTATAGGTGTTCCTTTTACCCGAGATCTCAGTAGATATATAGAAATTCAGTTCTTTTTGTCATCTCAAAATTAAGATTTTTATGAAAATATTAGTTCCCATTTTGCCCGTAGAGCACAACATTTCCTACTATTTCATTTGTGCAAATTCCGCTCACTTATATTGAAGAGAGGGTAAATCTATGGAAGTGGGGTTATTTCATGTTTACGAATGAAATTTCTCAAATGTCGTTCTTTTTGTAGACTGCTATTGAATCCAAAAATATCTCACCAAGACTCAAGATTATATAAAAGTCAGTGTATCAAAAGTTATTTGGAGGTTGGTAGTTTTCATTAAAATGCGCGATATAATGTGCCTGGTTATTGAAGGTTCATTACAAAAATGTTATAGGTACCTACTGCAGTTGCGGAGTGGGAAAAAGTAGCAGATAATTATAAGGACATTTGGCAATTTCCACAATGTTTGGGTGTTTTAGATGCTCGACATATAACATTTAGACCACCGATATCTGATGGTTCATATTTTTACAATTATAAAGGCACACACAGTATTGTTTTGTTAGGGTTAGCAGATGCTAATTATAAATTTATATACGTTGATCTCTTGGTGTTAATGGAAGAATTAGTAACGAAGGTGGTTTTAGTGCCAGCAATTTTTCAAAAGTTTTATAAACAATTGCTTTAAATTTTCTCAAAGAAAATGCTTACCAGGCCGCCAACAAAACGTACCATATGCAGTAATTGCAAATGATGCTTTTCCTCTGTGGCCTAATTTACTAAAACCCTTTCCTCAACGAGGTTTTAACCATGACCAAAAAATATTCAATTACAGATTATCAAGAGCTCGTAAAATAGTTGAGAGCAGCTTTGGCATATTAGCAAACCGATTTAGAGTGTTAATGAACCCCATGCATTTAACGCCAAAGTTGAAAAAATCACATTGACTTATGTTATATTACATAATTACTTATGTTCTGTTAAAAAAAATATTACCTTGAAAAGTTAGACAAAATATCATGCAATTTACAAAAGCGCAAAATAAATTTGGAAACAAATCTTCATGTGTGGCAAGGCTAGTGAGAGAAGAATATAAAGCTTATTTTAATTCTGAAATTGGACAAGTGCTATGGGCAAAAGGACTCTATTAACAGACAGATTGTAAAATCCTTTTTTTATAATAAAAAAGGAAACATTATTCTCAGTATTTTATTCAAATCTACATTTTTTAATTGCATTATATAACATATTATTAATTTGTTGTTCAGTATCCAGCAAAATATTTGGATCTGTTATCAAATTAAGTTTTGAAGTAACATAATCTGCATATATTTGATTGTCAGTTTTTTTTCTATTACATGGCGACTTTTTAAAATACTTGCAGTATCTTTAATTGCATCTTCAGCAGGATCTAAGACACGCTTGTTTAGTTTTGTTTGATGTGTTGATGGTGGATTAAAACTAGTGGTAGGAATCGAAGAGATCAGCGAAACATTTTCATTTGTTATAACCTCTTCTGTATAATATTGAGTCACATCATCATCCCACAATGTCCTGGGATCTGTATTCAATTAAAATATTCCCTGACTGGAGTGGTTCCACTGTTGATGTATCATTTTGCTGAAATGATGTGAATTATTTATGATGCTTATTAAAAAAATTATATATTGAGGTTAGGTTTTTTTTGATTAATTCAAATTTTCCATTACAAGGATAGAAAATTCTATTTTAAAAGTGCTCTTAGGAATGTAGAGTTTGTATTATTAAATATATATAAAGGAATACCCTTGAGATCCCTATTGTTAATAATAACTCCCAGTATTTTACTATATATAAGTACTGACAAGTGGAATTATACCTGCTTAACACTAACTGTAGCGTGCTTAATTATTGGCTGGCTACCTAGTGCAGAGCACCTTTGGGTTTTAAAACACGACAACCGAAAGCAGCTTATTTCTGAGAAATTGTTTGCTGTTTGAAACCTTACCGTATTTAAATCAATTTGGGTAGATTCATAATCATAATCTTGTAAGATAATGGAGTCCACAGATTTTCTTGGGTTAATATGATCTAATAAAAATTGAAGTTTACTGTAATACTAAATTGTTGGAATGTAGACCTGAAATTAAGATTTGTTATGAAAGCGCTTGGAAGTTAGTTATATTATTTTTACATCGTCAACACCTGGACCACTACTTTTGGATTGTTGTACCTTCTTATATTCTGTGGTAAAATTCGTTTTGAGTCCATTCCATTAATTTTTTATTTCTGAAATTGTTACATTAGGACGTAATTGATAGAGTGAATCTTTAATATTTTCTAAGGCTGCATTTCGTGCATGTTTATTATGATACGACCCTGATTTTACATTATATAAACAAGGATTGTTATAGTAGGCATCAATTAAGGCGCGCACTTTATCATTAGACCATGACATAATTATAAATATAAGTTAGAAAAATCTGTTTATTTGAACGACAACAAACAAGAGGGTATAACATACGAAAATCATACATAACCTACAATAACAATTCATTATGAAATTAAAATGGAACTATTGCGCAGATTTGGGAGTCGATTTATTGAGAAAAATAGGACGGGTTCTATAAATTATGCACATAATTTATATCCTAAATTATAAACTAAATTTCTATGTATTACATCTTTCTAAAAATACTTCGAAATTTAGAAACAAATTTAGTACTAAATTTAGATTGAAATTGAGTATTGTATAAAATAGCTCTTAGATTCGCTTTTAGAATAGAATTAAAAAAAGTTTGAAAGTCAAAGCGATCAGGCGAAGGCACTGATAATGTTGATGTGCCAACATTATGGTATTTCAACATGCTGTTATTTACGGCTGATCAAGAAGAACCGATACCTTCAATCTTGAATTTTAGTGAAGAGGAAATGCATGATGAGGTAAATATAAAACTTTTTAATATAAAAGCGAAAAAATGTGATATATTAATTTATTACTAGACAGAGATCGAATTAATGTTCAAATAACAAAGAAAGAGTATATTGCCAGACAAAATTATGTGTAACCCCAAAATTCTTTAGATTATTTCTAATCGCATTTGTGAAGTGAAAGTTACTTTTGCTGTACTCATTTCAGATAAACAATAATTCTACAAAACCCTATTTGCACTAAAAGAGAATTGAAATGTCATTCCTTCAATTTGAAATAGCGTGAGTTCAATTCGACTCTTTTATTTTAACAAAACTTCGATCTCTGAATTTTATTAATGAAGAATGTGTAGCAAATTCAAACATATCTACAAAATCATTATGCGCTGATCACTTTAAAAATTTAAGATAAAATTGTCTTGCCATGGCACCCTACTTGGACCAACAAAATAGTTCATATACATGTCTCCGTTTTCCTTGGCTTCGCGAGAGATTAAAATTTTGTTGCAAACCATCTAGCATCTGTCCATTACGCTAGTTGCCATTCACAATATCTCCTGTATCTAGTATTTAAAAATATACGTAGTTTCGTGGAATATAAACATGGTTTGTAGTTCGTCTTAAAAACTTATGCAAAACGACCGACACCAATATAATTTGATCAATGCAATCAGGCTTCATATGAATTGATGTGTGAAAAACTCTGAATCTGTTGGCTAAAATGCCAAAGGCATTTTCCACAGTACGCCGAGCTCGACTAAGACGATAATTGAATATTCATTGTTCTTTAATTAAATTGTTATCAGGAAATGGTTTTAAAATATTTTCATGTAATGCAAAAGAATCGTCGGCTACAAAAACAAAATTCATGTTGTTAACTGTTTTGCAATTAGAAGTTTTCTCTAGAAGTTTGTCATTAAATTTGGTATTTTCAATAACGCCACCATTGCAATTCCTCCTATTGCAGCCAACGTTTACATAAAGAAAATCGTAATTTACATTCACTATAGCCAGCATAACAATACTAAAATATTCCTTATAATTGAAATAATACGATCCACTATTAGCAGGTTTAACTATTCTAATATGTTTGTCATCGATGGCACCTCCACAGTTTGGAAAATTCTGTCTACTTTCAAAATCTCGGGCGATTTGCTACCATTATTCAGATGTATTAAGAACCTGAAAACAAAGGTTATATACACAAAATGTACATTGTTTTTTGTATGTATAGCTATATTAAAACTTTTGAACATTTCAGACTGCTGATGAAGAAAGTGATGCCACACCTGAGAAGGGTGAGACTATTTCACTTTCATCACCAGCACCTACATCAGCTCCAACGTCATTTTATAAACAACCATCATGCACTCCTAATCGAACTTCAACAACCGCAATAAGATCAAGTAAAACGAAATCAAGAGACGATCTCTTTGAAAAAGCATGCACATGTCTGCTTTCACAAAAGCAAGACGAAAACAACATAGTTGGTAGTAATGTAGCGTGCAAGTTACGTCGAATAGACGAACAGCAAAGAACTTATGCAGAACATCTCATAAACACTATTCTGTTTTATGGATGTCAACAAAAATTTCACCCTAACACTTCAGTTGTTTTAAACGTTGAAGAATCATTAACTGAATTTATTACTTTTCAACAATAAATGCTAAACACTTTTGTCTTTGTTCCACTTTAATTAATAATAATAATAATAAATATTTGGATAGTTTGTGTATTTATTTTGTACTTACTTTCAAATACCTGTGTTTTAATGTTTTATAAATGTATTTGCATGTTTCTGGTATTATTTTTTCCTGAGCTTGAGGTGAAATCACTGCAGAAAATTTGAGATCTTCCATGGTTCTTCCAGTGGCCAAATACCTGAGTTTACAACCAACCGCTCTTCAACTGTAATGGCTTTTCTCATAACGGTATTTTTCTTTGATATATAAGGTTTCACCAAATCCAGAAGCTTATTGAAACATATATCGTCCATTCTTAGATAATTTTTGAGGTCATCTTTGGCATTTACATTCATTTTTCGTACTAACGCCATATGGGACAATGTATCACGTTTGTGTAACCAGTCTTTGACCCAAAAACGCTTTTTTGCTTTTACTACTGGTTCTTGCAATAAAAGGATTATTCAAATTACTGCCAATTTTTTCTTTTTAGCGTAACGCGACATAGCGGCTAGATTATTTATATTAATTAAACAATAAATCTGTCGATTGGAGACCTACGTGTATGGTAAAATCGTCGATCACCTGCAGGCCGGAGACTGCCAGTTTCAGAACTGAAGCCCTCATTGTTTATATTAACTGAATCATGTGTAGTGCACAACAGTTTAAATCTTCAGTTCAGATCTCACAGTCCAAAAACTGCAGGCCGACTGAACCAGAATAGATACCTTAATACTTTGCCAACTGGTGATCAATAGTTTGCAGGCATGAAGAGGAAATTTAGTCTTGAGTATTTGTACACAACTTTATTCTTGAATAATCGTATTATTAAACTGATATTAAATTATTAAAATGCATATGTAAATTAGCTATTTTTGATTTATAAATTAGTCACTAGTTATAATTTTGAAGTAGTAAATATCGTAAGGATGTAACTGAATTAATATGAAAGTTTGTCTTGTCCAAAACATAAATATTTATATTCTTGGGATGGTTGTATTTACACAATACAAAGATTAATCAAATGGAAATGTATCACTTTTGGCTGGTTTTTATATTTTTTGAAATATTAATAAATTACTGTTCTGAACTGGACCTGTACCTTGAAGTAGTTCTACAATACTTGAATGGATAGAATGGCTAACGTGTTTCAGAGAGCTAAAGACTCAAACTATAGGTTAAAAATTAAATTGGAAGGACAAATATCTCTATCCTCCACTCATGCTTAAATACTAATTATATCAAGTAACAAACAAATTAGAGGGTGTTTGGAAACAAAAGAGCTATGCAAGTATACACCCCCTTAAACATTGCCACATTATTTAGGTCAACAAACTAAATGGATTTAACCACCCTAATTAATAATAACCCATATTGGCACAGCAAGCAATTAATACTTAGCATATGTACACAACGGCAGAAACTTACATAATCTAAATACTTACATACCATATTGATGCAGACTCAATTCGTTCTGACTAGCACTATCGAAACATAAATACACAAAAAACACATATTTACAATAGTACATTTAAAGATAAAACCACAAATTATTAGATAAATCTTAGCCTAAAGTGTTGCTCTTAGCATTGCTAGAATGTAGACGAACTACATACTATTCAGGAGTGAAAGCAGCCAGCCATTGATCATCATCTAGTATTCTTTCCCACAGGCTGCGAAGGGTATGGATAGCCAGACAAAATATGCTATATTGACAACGTAAATTTCTGTTACAACGAAGCAAACCTTAGTTCTAAGAAATGAAGAATACTGAATACAAACTTGGGCTTAAAATATTAACATTTCTATTAAAGGAATCTCACCCTTCACTTACCTACCAGAGTAAAAAAGCGAAAGCACGTTCTTCATCAGGGTCTCTTCATACAAACCAACCAGTCTCCAACTTGACCATCTCTGATCTCTTTGAAACTTTTAGGAACCATTCTCCCAAAATGTCTAAATTAAAATATATTTTTAGAAAAATTACATCTTATTAGGTTTTGATGTAATTCATTTTTAAAATTTGAATAACAAGTTTTTTGTTAGAGAGCTGCTTACCCTCATTGTAAAAAGAATTTCATAGGGTTTAATTTAATATAACCCTTGACTTTCTTGGATAAAGAATAAAAAATAATATTGAAGAAATCAAAAAATTTTTTTAAGTGCTTTTTAAAAATTTTGAAAAAAATATGTGTTTTCAGTCTTGTTGCAAACTATAAAACCTGAAATTTATAGAGTGGGATCTCAATGGGATAAGGAGTTATGGCAAAAAATTTAAAGTTAGCGTGGAAAATTGTCATTTTAATGTGTTTACTTGATAATAGACTGAATTTTAAATCTTATTACTTTGCCATCATACTAAATACAAATACATAGTCAAACATAAAACAAGGAAAACAGCCCCAAAAAACTAACAGTTTTACCTTGTAAAAATTTTAGAGTTAGCAGCCAGAGAAGTAATTATGCCAAATTAGCTGTAGGTTAGTTCTTCTTTAACTTAACAAATAATTTTTTGTTTGCCTCTGAGTGTAAGTCGATAAATTCTTCCTGTAGCTGTTGTAGGATCAAATTTGATAGACGGATAAGGGCCATATGGTTCTAAAAAATTTATTTTTACTTTGTCTCCTATTCCTAACACACAACCTAACTGCCACTTGTCTGAGTATTGACATGTTACAAAGCCAACCATGTCATTCATGTCCAGATTTTCATCTGTGTCATCAGCTGATACTATTTCTACACTGGATTCCTCTGAAAATGAGTTGCGTTTCGCTAAAATTCTATATTGTCACAGAGTTATAGTAAAAGTCAAATAATCTGAAACGATGGGCTTTTAAAACTAAATAGAACTGTAATGAGTAATTTTGCCTGGCATTGGTAAAGCAATTCGAGCATAGAAGAACGAAAATTAATGTAAAAATTGTTGGTTATTTTGCAAAAAGAAAAGCCTCGGGACCGGTTTCACTGTTCTTGCAGCTCATCAGACGGACGCATCTCTTTTTGCAAAACAACCAACTAGGATTTTGAATTATACACAAATCCTGTTGTATTGATAGGTACAAAATATTTTTCATGTGCGCTCTATACCAGAATGTAACAAACCATCTATTGGTGACTGTTCAAGTCTCCAACATGTTAGTATAGATGGCATTGCCAGATAAGATTTTAATAACTGGTCAAAAGACAAAGTTAAAAATAAATAAATGACCGATTACCTACTTCGTTCTTCGATGCTTGAATTACTTTTCCAATGCCAGGCAAAATTACTCATTACTATTTAAATGGAAACGGATTGGTTTCTGTTGACCAATGTCATCGTTTTGCATTGGGTGTAGTACCTTTTTAGAAAGTCCGCCAGTGTTGAAGTAGGTAATTGGTCATGTATTTATCTTCATTTGAAATAGAACTGATTATACTTTTGAGCTGGAGGGTCAATCCACATGAAGTGACCCAAAAAAAAATTTTCAGGTTACTTGACTAATTTTAATATTTAAAATTTTTTGTTTTTCTTACATAAGTTATCACTTTAAAACAGGTTTGAATTTTTTTTTTATCTCATCCCATTTTGGAGATACGGCCATTTTTGTTTGGCCATGCGGGCTAATTTTGACCGTTACAGTCATTAGCGATAAATTAAATATCTCCAGAGTGGTTAATGCTACAGTAATGGGATTTGTACTATTCTTTTTAGAAAAGTCCATTCTACAATTTAGGCCCTTACAGTTTAAACTGTTAATCTAACACAAATAGCTCAAAAATACAACCAAATTTCATGATCAAATTTTAATAAATTCGACTTTTTAAGGCTGAAAATTTCAATGAAAGAATAAAATACCCAAGCTAATATTTGTATGACTATAAGATATAATAGGATACTTGCCAGTTTTAGAGAAAGAAGGTTTAAATATGTCTTCCTCAATTTTCTATAATTTTTCAAAAAACATAATTTTGATTTTTTTTTGAAATTTTGAGGCTTAATAACTCTGGTGGGGGGAAATATAAAAATCTTAATTTTTTACACAAGATGCACCTTTATAATAGTAAACTACTGTAAAAGTTTCAATCTTGGTATTTGAGCCTGAACCAAGTTATGAATTTTTAAAGTTTAACAAAAATATGTTTTCAGTGTAATTATAAACAAATACAAGAATGATAAATGTGCAAAATAAATATTCCTAATGTTAAACAGTATAGTATTTTAACAAAGGAGTGGTAATTTAAAAATTAGTCAATGGTTTTAAAATAGGACAGAGATAAAAGGTTCATGTCCTAACCGTCACATATGCATCATTCATGTCTGGACAGGACTCTGCCTGATAGTGAAACTTATCTGCTCATTGAGGTTCAGCAAGTGCCACAGTCTGTTAGAGTGCAGATAGTTTTCTAATGTGTTGTGTCTTTTGTTAATTCAAGTTTATTTTATTAATTACAAGTGTTTATTAATTATTTCTTCATTTTACTTTTACTGTGAGTATTTGTTATTATTACTTACCTTAAAATGGATGATCTGTGTTCTGTTGGACAATTAATTAATGAACATTGCCATAAAACAAGTTATGGTTTAGTGTCTAAAAAATTAAAACATATCAATGAGTTTGATGACGTTGAACAAAAACTTTTAAAATTAAGAGCGAGTAATGATATTATTTCAATTTGTGAGAACCACGAAAAAAAATAGCTTCTAAAATATAATCACCTTTTTGGGAAATCCTGTTTGGATCCTTTAAAAGTTCACAAGAAACGAATTACTTCTGATTTGAGAGAGATTAAATTAGAACAGTTGTTGTTATTGAAAGCTCATGAATATATTGATAAATTAGTCCCAGGACAGTCCCTTTGTCGAAACTGTTATGAAAAACTATTTGTTTTAGATGCACAATCTAAAGTTTCCAATGATACTGATTGTTTGGATAATTATGTTCCTCTTGAGGAAATCCAGGAGAAAGTAGATTCAGCTTGTTCTTTGTTAGGACTATCTCCAGCGTGCAAAATAAGAAAGTTAACTTCCGAGAAGAGGCAATCAGCCATTGAGAATAAAGTTCATAAAACTAGTGAAAAAACTTAGAAAGAAATTGGAATTGTATTTTGATCATACTGAAAATAACACTGTTGCTGTACAACAAGATGTGTTAGACTCAGAATATTTTGATTTGATTGAAATATTAAAGGAAAAGTGTTTAATGGCTTCTAAGGAGGAAAAAGTGAAAATCATTAGCTTGCTTCCTAGTTCATGGTCAAAAGAAAAGATTGCTCGAAAATTTCAAGTGTCAGAGTGTTTGATTAGACTTACACGAAATCTGATGAAAGAACAAGGCATTTTGCTTTCATTATGGAAAAAGAAAGGAACTTCCATTGGTGAAGAAACTGTGGAGAAAGTAAAAATGTTTTTTGAAAATGACGAGAATAGTAGAATGTGTTCTGGTAAAAAAGAGTGTACCAAAGTGATAGTTAATGGAAAAAAAGTAGTACAACAAAAACGTTTAGTTCTTTGCAATCTCAATGAATTATATGTGGCGTTTAAAAAATCACATCCAGAATGTCATATAGGCAGATCCAAGTTTTGTGAACTGTGTCCAAAGTGGTGTATTTTGACAGGAGCTTCAGGTACTCACTCTGTGTGCGTGTGTGTATACCATCAAAATGTGAAATTAACGATCAATTGTGCAAAGCTGAATGTTGACTATAAGGAATTGATTGATTTCTTAGTTTGTGACGTAAACAATTATGATTGTATGATGGGTTTGTGTGAAAGTTGCCCTGGAAAAGAAAGTATACTAGAACTATTTATGGATTCGGAAGAGGATCTTCCAGATCATATTGAGTTTAAGCAGTGGGTCACGACTGTTAGATCAGAGATGGTTACTATTATTAAATCTCAAGAAGAATATTTTGAATCGCTAGTTGAAAAGTTAGAAAATCTGAAGAGTCACCATTACATTTCTAAAATTCAAGAACAGTTTTTGAAGAATAAGAAAGAAAACCTAGTTGAATCAGAATGTATAGTTTTAGCAGACTTTGCAGAAAATTTCACCTACATTATCCGGGATGAAATACAAGGTTACCATTGGGTAAATGAGCAAGCAACAGTGCATCCATTTGTTATATATTTTAAGAACGATGATGGTAAGGTGAAAAGTCATTCGATTTGTGTTTTAAGTGACTATTTGGAGCACAATACGACTGTTGTACATGCCTTTCAAACGAAAGTAATCCACTATATTAAGTACAAACTGCCTAAAGTAAAAAAATTTGTTTTACTTTTCAGATGGCAGTGGAAGCCAGTATAAAAATAGGTATAATTTCTCAAACATTTGCAATCACAAGAAAGATTTTGGTCTGGGGGCTGAGTGGCATTTCCTTGTCTCTTGCCACGGAAAAAACGCCTTTGACGCAACGGGGGGACAACAAAACGAGAAGTGACAAAAGCTAGTTTACAAAGGACAACTTTAAATCAAATCCTAATTGTAGACCAGATGTTTGCCTTTTGCAAGGAACATATTACAGGCATAACTAATTTCCTTGTTAAAGAGGAGGATATTATTACACACAAGGAAAAACTTAGACCAAGATTTGAAAATACATTGTGGGTCAAAGGAACGAGAAAATTTCATAGATACCATGCTGTTGGAGAAAACACTATTAGGTGCTATACAACTTCAGAAACTGTCAAATACGAGGATCTCTGCATCGCTAAAATTGTACCTTTAAGTCTCGCAGTTAATAACACTATTGCTTGTATATATGATGGACAGTGGTGGTTGGCTCAGATCGAGCAAATCAGCCTAGAACATAAATCATTATGTTCAGTCTATGTTCACTTTTATCACCCTGCAGGACCACGCACATCTTTCAAGAAGTCTGCAAGTGATCGAGTTTGGATACCAATTTCAAACATGTTAAGAAAATTGACGGCACTAGAACTAACAACAGCGACAGGAAGATCATACACTATCTTTCAAAATCTTTCAGAAGAAATAAGTATGCTCCTAAACGGGCATTTATTGTAAAGAAAATAATTAAGAACATTATATATGTGAACTTCAGTCATTCAATTCTTGTTTATAATAAATACACGTTTTTTCTTTAAATGAGAGTTTTTGTTAAACTTTAAAAATTCATAACTTGTTTCAGGATCAAATACCAAGATTGAAACTTTTACAGTAGTTTACTATCATAAAGGTGCATCTTGTGTAAAAAATTCCGATTTTTATATTTTCCCCCACCAGAGTTATTAAGTCTCGAAATTTAAAAAAAATAATCAAAATTACGTTTTTTGAAAAATTATAGAAAATCGAGGGAGACATATTTTAACCTTCTTTCTCTAAAATTGGTAAGTATTCTATTATATCTTATAGTCATACAAATATTAACTTGGGTATTTTATTCTTTTGTTGGAATTTTCAGCCTTAAAAAGTCGAATTTGTTAAAATTTGATCATGAACTTTGGTTGTATTTTTGAGCTATTTATGTTAGATTAACACTTTAAACTGTAAGGGCCTAAATTGTAAAATGGACTTTTCTAAAAAGAATAGTACAAATCCCATTACTGTAGCATTAATCAGTCTGAAGATGTTTAATTTATCACTAATGACTGTAACGGTCAAAATTAGCCTGCATGGCTAAACAAAAATGACCGTATCTCCAAAACGGGATGAGATAAAAAAAATTTCAAACCTGTTTTGAAGTGCTGACTTATGTAAGAAAAACATACAAAATGATTAAAAATATTAAAGTTGGTCAAGCAACCATCATCGGATCACTTCATATGGATTGACTCTGGAGGTAAGCCTAGTTGTTTAAAACACAATGATGTAGGAAATAGTAAATAAACGTATAACTTAACGACCTAGAACTTATTTCCCAGTGAAAATTACTTTTTATTTGAAACACTAAGTAACACTGCCAAAAACTTTATTCACTCACCGAAATCTTAGTGAAAACTAAGCAAAAGTTGATTTAGAGTGGACTAGAGCATTAATCAAACAAGTCTGAACTGGCTTGTACCAGAGAATATGTGTTTGGTAGACTATTTATTCACATGCTATCTCTAAATTTACCTGTAAGTTTAGTAAATTATTAACTGTATTAGACAAAAATGTAAATTATTTACGTTATAGGTACCTCATGTATTTTATTTTTTTAACCTTACAATTAAATTAAATATAGCTCTAACCAGTACTTAAAACTACACCATTTTGACCATAACTCCTGATCCCATTGAGATCCCACTTTAAAATTTTTAGGATGTAAAACTTATAATATTACCAAAAAATATATTTTTTCAAAATTTAAAAGAAACACTAACTTTAAAATTTATATAATCTTTTATTTCAAAATTTAAAATAAAAATCTTGTTTCATCAAGTATAATCAAGTTACTTATCAAATTAAAGCTTATTAAATTCTCTTTAAAGAAGGGCTCAAGCAGCTCTCTAGCCCTTATGGAACCTGAGAAATTCAAGATAGAAAATGTTTATGCAAACTAAAAACCATGATTTTTAAAAAAATTAAAAATTAATTACATAGAAACCCAATGGCATAAAAAATTTTAAAAATATGTTTTTCATTTATGTCATTAGGGAAAATGATTTATGAATGTTTCATTGCAATCTGAAATGGTCAGGTTGAATATTGAAATTTTTTGGATTGGGGTCGTTCCATGCCAAACCAATCAAAAAATTTTAATATTCAACCAGTCCATTTTAGATTGCAATGAAACTTTCATGAGGATAATTTATCCAAATGACAAATGGAAATATATTTTTAAAATTTTTTTATTCCATTCTGTTTTTATGTAACTAATTTTTTAATTCTTGGAAAATCATGTTTTTTTAGCTTGCATAAACATTTTCTATTCTGACTTTCTCAGGTTCTATAAGGGCTAGGGAGCTGCTTGACCCCTCATTTTAAAGAGAATTTATTAACCTTTAATTTGATATGTAACTTGGTTATACTTGATGAAACAAAATTTTTATTTTAAATTTTGAAATAGATTATATAAATTTTAAAGTTAGTGTTTTTTAAAATTTTGAAAAATAATTTTTTTTTTGTAATATAAGTTTTAAATTCTGGAAATTTTAGAGTGGGGTCTCAATGGAAACAGGAGTTGTGGTTTAAATTGTGTATTTCTACGTACTGGTTAGAGCTACATTTAACTTAATTGTAAGGTTATAAAAATAAAATACATTAGGTACCTATAAGGTAAATAATTTACATTCTTGTCTATTAAAGATAATAACTTACTAAACTTACAAAATTTAGCGACAGTATGTGAATAAATAGTCTGCTAAACACAGGTATTCTGTGCACAAGCCAGCTCAGACACATAGACATGTAAACCAATTATAATGAATTTTAGAGATATAAAGCCATATAGAAAAAATATAAGGGGCGCAGGAGGAAACATCATTATAGAAAATATAGAGAAAGTGGTTAGATATCAAGAATATATAGGACATTTATCTGCAGAACAGGAACTAGAAGCACTAGAGCAGGAAACATACATTGAAAAGTATGATTTGGGATATTCTATACTTGGAGACGAGCTTGAACTAGCATTAAAGAGCCTGAAATATAATAAAACATTGGGTACAGATGAAGTGCAAACAGAAACTGTAAAAGTCCTTGGACAAGCAGTAACTGAACATCTCGTTTAACTTTTTAGCTATATGTATGAGACAGGTGAAATATCTAATATTTTCAAACATAACACTATAGTCACTATACAAAAAATGAGATAGATATGCAAATTTTCAAACAATACGTTCAACAGCATACATGTCGAGACTATTAACTAGAATTGTACAAAGACGGATGGAAAAACTGGCCGAAGGAATATTAGGAGATCATTTTGAGTTTAGACAAAACATAAAAACATGAGAGATCACTTTCGCTTTAAAGGTGATAATGTGGAAAACAATAGAAAAAGGAGAAGGCATGCGGAATTTAACAGGAAAAAAAGAACTATTATGTTCGAAGACAACAAATATGGAAACAAGGAAACATTTCTGAAACCATATGTGTGGAGCACAGCACTGTACGGCTGAAATATGTGGATATAGGAGAAGCAGATAGATAAAAGATGGAAGCTTCTGGAATGTCGTGCTATGACATATGATGTAGATATCATGGACAGACAAAATTCACAAAAAGGTACTAGAAATGGTAGGGGAAGAAGGAAATATATGGAAAACGTTAAAAAATATGAGATATAGGAGGATAGGACCATTCTAAGGCATGAGGCAATAGTGCAGTATATATTGGAAGCAAAGAAGGCAAAAGGAGAGGTAGCAGTAGACTTGGATTAGACTATTGCAACAGATAGTGAAAGATGTAGGCTGAGGGAATTTCTGGGAAATGTGTAGGTTAACTTAAAATAGGAAACAATCTAGGTATGCTTCCAACTAGTTCCAGGACTGAAAACCTAATGATGATGAAACATAATACTAGTTTTGAATTATTTTTTTAAAAGGGCTTAACGGTTTTTTAATTATTTATTTATTCTGCTACTCATCATACAACTTCGAACAATTGTTTAACACATTGAACATGGTACATTATAATATTTGCTGTGAAGAGTATTATGTCTTATTATAGTAAATAATTTTCTTTAACTTGTCATGTGGAAAGACTTCCTTTCTTCTAAAAATTGTATTTACGTTAACATTGTTTTGTTATTTCACTAATACGGTGAACCTATAATGCTTAAAACCAGAACTTATTTCCTTTCCTAATATAATATTTTGTGTTTGTTTTAAAAGAGTTCCTTAATTTGACATCAATTACATTCATATTCATAATGTAATTCATCACATTATTGCAAATTTTATACTGCTTATTTAATTTTGGATGGAATGATAACAACGATCAAAATAAAAATGTTACAACTCTTTGATATCCGCTTGTCCTGCGGCATCGGATATCATTAGGTTTTGCACGTTGTTTTTGTTATAGTACCTTTATTTGCATAATAATTTGTAACTGAATTTTTAACACCATTTTGTCATATATCATGGCGATGAGTGAATAGGAGAAGTTTTGTGTAGATGTCAAAATGCAATTATTTAATAATCGGTGTATATTATGTAGTTCTGCTGTGTATGTATAATTAGCATTAAAGTGGTTTTTTTTTCTCTGTTGAGCTGGCCTCCACTCGCTGGATAAAGTGAAGCTTTAATTATTCGCGGCTAAGTCTGGGAATTACCCCAAGGGTGAGCAAAGAGAGAGAGGGTGTGGGGATGGTCTAAACTCTACAATAAACTAACAAAAGGAAAATGGGTTGAGCGCCACTGTATCTGTATGAACGGTTACACTAAAGATTCATTACTCCTATGAGAAGATACAGAAACTCACGGGATGTGAACACAATAAAAAAACTTACAATTTACTGAACTAATGTATCTGGAAACCTCTGGAACATACTTACGACCTCTCCGATCTCGATGAACCTGGAAGAAAAAAAATACACAACAAATTCTCTATTAGAAAGACACAGTTTGTGCTTTCCAATAAAAATACATGCCAATAATTACAGGTGGATAATATTGAGATTACCACACCAAAGATATATAAATTAAAAATGAATACCTAGAACAGATCAGTTGTAGCATATCTGTGCTTTTTAAATTACTTCAGCATTCGTATAATTTCATTATTCAACAAACTTATTTACTTTAAAAATTTAGTAAATTTAATTATGCATGGAATAAAAAAACTTGAGTCTAAAAATGAAATTTAATATAGTTTCTCTTTCTTGAATTTTTCTTTAAATATGTTTACAAAATGAACTAATAAAATTGGTTTTTCAATACATCTGCCTTTGACATAACAGGACCTTAAGTTAATAATATTTTAAAACAAGTTTTGACACCAAGTGTTCAGATCTGATTATTGGCTCACATATGTTTCTCATAAATTATTTCTTAAAAAATTTGAATCACATGCAGTTAACTTGGACAAACAACTTTTCATTTAATTCAGGTATTATGAGCTTACTAAAATTTAACATCTGCAAATAAATTTTCTAAAAAGCAAGAAATGGACTTTGAAGTCTCATATTTTTAACAAGTGAAGTTCTGCAAATTTTATAAAATTATTACTATAGCATTTCGTGGCAATTTTCTCCTACGTTGTTCTATATACACAAAATTTAACTTGACCAAACGATCCTTGAAAACTATTTATGTGAGCATTCACGAATTCTCACAAACAAAACAAAAAAGAAGGTTTGATACCTGTAGATGTTGATGTCTTCATCTCTAGTTATCAAACGGCGACGTACGTCCTCCGAAATCTGCTCATCAAATTGTCGTAACAAAACATTAAACAACAGCTGTAGTTGCCCTGATAAACGAATAGCTTTCCAATCCTTTATTCAAATATATCACCGTCCTACCATATCATTATGTTATTGCAACATCTAAATATACTTTTCCGACATTCTACTCCGTCATACGCGTTAACAAATTCCGACACAACAATTCAAGAGGCGGCGCGTTCCAGTGTCTTGCCGGTATCACAGGAGCCTGGAGCTTCACTCTGTGTCCCAAGGCGACTCGCCCCCCTATCATTACCATCCCACGCCGATCCGGAGGCCCCACTTCTGCAAGGCCTGAAGATTCATACTTTTAAAAACAATGCCAACTCGACTACATTTACAAAAGCAATGACCGACCTCGTTCCCTTCTAGTACGGCACCTTATTTGCGTGGCGCATTACCTCGTGACCAGTACACGCACGCGCTATTCTAATTCTAACGAATGAAAGGGAAGAATCCGCCTGCAAGTTAGACAACACAAACGACTAGACCCCATATAAATACGTTCCTTGAATGTATAATATTAATAAATATCTCTGTGCAAAGCATTTAAGTTATTTAAGCGAACATGATTTCCTGTTTCAATATAGAATTGTTTCTCTTAGATATTATAGCATCAAATACGAGAATTAAATACCACAGAATAAAATTATACTGAAGCGATTCTTGCAAACATGGTGCTATAGAATATATATTCGTTACAGCATGCAAGAAATGATGCAGTATATTAAGTATACAAACATCAAATGCGTTGTCTCAGTTCTATGACATTTTTGATCTTGCAACTGTGTTATTTTACATACGATGAACCCTTTGACATATGAAAATTGATAATCTTGTTTACATCGGTCATCAGTGTTTTAAGTGTGTCAATATATTGGAATCACTCATTCGTCCATTTGAGCGAAATTTAAATTATACTAGCCTTGACATATTTTGGTTTGTATTATGCATAATAAAAGTAGTATGTTTTTGTACTTCTAAAATTTTTGACATACTGATAAAATTTGTTCTTTAATTTTGTGTAAGAATAGGTTTCAGCTATTTTTTAAGATATGAAAGTCAATTGCGGAAGCTGTCTTGGTATTTATTCCATGAATAAGAATGTTTTTTAAACTAACTCGCCTGACATTACCAAGTTGTATAAATATCATTCATTTGGCATATTTTACGAATCTAATTATTTTCTATATTGTACTAGGGTAAAAATGAAAGCAATTAGCACGATCAAAGAATTTAGAGCAAAATCCATGAGCTCCTATAATTAGACAGCTTATTTGTATTAGTGTTTGTATTTTCTTTGTGATGGTTTTGCATTTTTAATTACGAGCGATAAATAATTGCTTGACGATAAACGTAAAAATTCTTCGTTAAGAAGAAACATTTCAGTGCTATGTAAAACTGATTTATATTATAGTCAATTACATGATACATTATTTGAATATTCATGAACAGATTTGTCCAATTTCTCAAGCACACATTTTGTCGGCATTTTTTTATGCGTATAAAATAGTACTGTATGCCAATCCTAATTTTACAAGGAATGCTACACGTGCAAAATAGTGCAACTTTTTTTTTGTTCTTCATATGTGACAGTATGATGCTGGCGGTAGAATATGGTGGCGGCTTTGTGGATCAGACAGCTTTGCCTATCACTGCTGATCCCAAGGTCCCAGGTTTGATTTCCTACATCAACGAAAATGTTAGACAATAATTTTTCACAAAAATTGGTCTTTGTTTGGATGAAAGATAAACTGTAGGTTCTGTGTGTGCGAGTGCATGCATGCATATATTCATGCTGGCGTTCATGCATGCATGGGTGCATACGTGCAAGTGGGCAGATGAGTGGGTGCACACGTTCGTGTGGACATGAGCATGTGTGTGCATGCGTACATGTGTGTGAGTATATGTGTATGTTTGCACACACGGGTGTATGCACATGCATGCATGGATACTGCATGCGGGTGAGTGTGTGTGCATATGTGTGTGTTCAAGCATGTTGAATATCCCTACTTTGCTTGGAATAGTAAGGATTTGGAAAAATTCAAAATTTCCAGTTAAAAAGTGGAGCATTAGAAAGTCAAATGTAGTGTAGAATATGGTAGCAACAAAGACTACAGTGCTAATAAATACGTTAGTGAAGCTAGCGACCACTATCTACCGGCCGCAAAATATGGATTCACCTACCAATCTCATTCATTACAAAACCACGCCTACTGAACTGAACAAGCATTTCTATTGTTCAATTATGTTTCTTATATTGACCCAATTATCTATACGCATTTTAAATCTAAGGGTGATTAAAACTAAATAACTTTGAGATTTCTATATTTCTCTTACGTGTATATTTTAAGCAGTTGCTCTTTTAAATTGAAATACATGTCGGTTTCTTAACTTGCGGCGCTCTTAAAACTTGTTAGAAGGCTAGTGTAGGTATACTAAAACAACACATGCCTTTTACAGAAACGTGTTCACCCCGGTTCACTAACTTTTTTGGAAATTGCATAATGACACCATAAGAAAATTTAAAAAAAATTTTCTTACCTTCTGTAAGACCTGCGCGTTTGAAATTTGGTAGATCGCTAGTGTAGGTGTACTAAAATAACGCATATCTTTTACAGAAATATGTTCGCCCTGGTTCACAAATTTTTTGGAATTTGCTTAAGGACAACTTAAGCAAATTAAAATTTTTTTTCTCTGAACTACCTGCGGTCATCAAACTTGATAGGCAGCTATTGTAAGGTGTACTAAAACAACACGTACTATTTACAGAAACGTGTTCGCCATGGTTCACAAATTTTTTGGAATTTGCGCAATGACACCATAAGAAAATTAAAAACGTTTTTTCTTAGCTTTTGTAACACCTGCGCTCTTGAAACTTGGTAGGCAGTTAGCGTAGGTGTACTAAAACAACACATATTTTGTACAGAAACGTGTTCGCTCCGGTTCACTAACTTGTTTGAAATTTTCCTAATGACACCATAAGAAAATTAAAAAAAAAAAAATTCTTAGCTTTTGTATTACCTGCTCTCTTGAAACTTGTAGGCATTTAGTGTAGGTGTACTGAAACAAACCATATCTTTTACAGAAATGTGTTTTGCCCCGGTTCACTTACTTTTTTGGAATTTGCATAATGACACCATAAGAAAATTAAAAATTTTTTTCTTAGCTTTTGTAATACTTGCACTCTTGAAACTTGGTAGGCAGTTAGTGTAGGTGTACTGAATTAACCCATATCTTTTACAGAGACGTTTGCCCTGGTTCATAAATTTTTTGGCATTTGCGTAAGTACAACTTAAACAAATTAAAAATTTTTTTTCTCAGCTTTTGTAATATCTGCGTTTTTAAAACTTGGTAGGCAGTTAGTGTAGGTGTGCTGAAACAACACATATCTTTTACAGAAACGTGTTCGCCCCGGTTCACTAACTTTTTTGCAATTTGCGTATGACACCATAAGAAAATTAAAAAAAAAATTTCTTAGCTTTTGTAATACCTGCGCTCTTGAAACTTGGTAGGCAGTTAGTGTAGGTGTACTGAATCAACCCATATCTTTTACAGAGACGTTTGCCCTGGTTCATAAATTTTTTGGCATTTGCGTAAGTACAACTTAATCAAATTAAAAAATTTTTTTCTCAGCTTTTGTAATATCTGCGTTCTTGAAACTTGGTAGGCAGTTAGTGTAGGTATACTAAAACAGCCCATATCTGTTACAGAAACATGTACGCCCAATTCACTAACTTTTTTGAATTTTCGTAATGACACCATAAGAAAATTAAAAAAAAAATTTCTTAGCTTTTGTATAACCTGCTCTCTTGAAACTTGGTAGGCAGTTAGTGTAGGTGTACTGAATCAACCCATATCTTTTACAGAGACGTTTGCCCCGGTTCATAAATTTTTTGGCATTTGCGTAAGTACAACTTAAACAAATTAAAAAATTTTTTCTCAGCTTTTGTAATACCTGCGCTCTTGAAACTTGGTAGGCAGTTAGTGTAGGTGTGCTGAAACAACACATATCTTTTACAAAAACGTGTTCGCCCCGGTTCACTAACTTTTTTGGAATTTGCGTAATGACACCATAAGAAAATTAAAAAAAAAATTTCTTAGCTTTTGTAATACCTGCGCTCTTGAAACTTGGTAGGCAGTTAGTGTAAGTGTACTGGAACAACCCATATCTTTTACAGAAACGTATTCGCCCCGGTTCATAATTTTTTTGGCATTTGTGTAAGTACAACTTAAGCAAATTAAAAAAAAAAATTTTCTGCTTTTATAATACCTGCGCGTTTGAAACTTGGTAGGCAGTTAGTGTAGGTATACCAAAACAGCCCATATCTGTTACAGAAACGTGTACGCCCAATTCACTAACTTTTTTGAATTTTCGTAATGACACCATAAGAAAATTAAAAAAATTTTCTTAGCTTTTGTATAACCTGCTCTCTTGAAACTTGTAGGCAATTAGTGTAGGTGTACTGAAACAAACCATATCTTTTACAAAAACGTGTTCGCCCCGGTTCACTAACTTTTTTGGAATTTGCGTAATAATTCCATAAGAAAATTAAAAAATTTTTTTCTTAGCTTTTGTAATACCTGTGCCCTTGAAACTTGGTAGGCAGTGAGTGTAGGTATACTAAAACAACCCATATCTTTTACAGGAACGTGTTCGCCCCGGTTCACAAATTTTTTGGAATTTGCGTAAGTACAACTTAAGCAATTTAAAAAATCTTTTTTTCTCAGCTTTTGTAATACCTGCGTTCTTGAAACTTGTAGGCAGTTAGTGTAGGTGTACTAAAACAACACATATCTTTTACAGGAACGTGTTCGTTCCGATTCACTAGCTTTTTTCGAATTTGCGTAATGATACCATAAGAAAATTAAAAAAAAAATTTCTTAGCTTTTGTAATACCTGCCTTCTTGAAACTTGTTAAGCAGCTAGTGTAGGTGTACTAAAACAACACATACCTTTTACAGAAACGTGTTCGCCCCTGTTTACGTATTTTTCCGAATTTGCATAAAAACACCTTAAGAAAATTAAAAAATCTTTTCTTAGCTTCCGTAGATCTACACACTTGAAGTTTGTTAGGCAGCTAGGGTAATATGCTGAAACAACCCAACGGGGCTTGCGCTTACATACAAAAATCATTTATTCTTGTTAGTTGTACGTCAAGCCTATTGTATTACCATACCTATTAATCATTCTTCTTGTCGCTATAGAGGTGTGTTTGTTATACGAAACCTCTGAATAACTTTTTTATTGTTAAACATATATGAGACTGCTTTTTAAAAACAGCATAAGCGTAATTTGCAGGCTTGTTAATTACCTTTACAGTATCTTATACTAGATTTTATCCTCTAATAATAGACTTGGTCAACATATAATTTAATTAGCTTGTAGTTCCAGGCCGAGCGTAACGTTTAATTTAGTAGTGTGAGATCTTTCTGTGGTAAAATTTTGTACATTAATATTATTTGTTAAAGAGACTTCTTAAAATTAGTTTCTATTAAGGATGAGAATGGGTGGCAGTAAAAAATGCAATCGACTTTCTATTGTCTGTTTCAAAACTAGGGTCGAATTGTTTATAGCAGACGATCATTTCAGGCAAACATTGTTAACAACCGAAAGTCATCATAAGAAAAATGGCATTTATTCAAAATTGTGTTGTTCTTTTAAGGTTGAAAATAATGTAAAAAATCAGAACAAATACAAACGGCATTGGTTAACTTATATACAACGAGATAAGAATAATTAAGTTAGTGACTACCTTCATACTTATTGTAGGAAGTTACAAATCATTATTGAATGTATAAAGGGTACCGCAAATTACGAATTTCCACTGTTATGTTTTAATAACTAAATGAAATGAAGAGTGAAGCAGTAAAATCTTTAGTTAGTTAGTTTTTAGGAATTCTCGGCCAATAATATATAAATAAGTATTTTTCAATTGTGAAATTGTAGCAACATTTCAAATAACATAAAACAAGTAAGATAACAAAAACATTGCTGTTCCATACAAGATTAGTACTATATCAAAGCTACACGTACTCATGTGTTTGTAAATACTTGTATGAACATACAAGATGACCAGCATGAAAAGTAAATTTAGCTTGCATGCGCACACTTACTTCCAGCATTATGTTTGTACAAGCATGTTCCTACACTTGTCATCATATTTTTTAGGTGTAATTTATACATAATTGGAGTTTTATTTATCCAGCATTTTTCTTAATCTTTCTTGGGGATTAAACCACTTGGAGTTTTTAAAATTATCTTTATTTACGTTTTCATCCATGACCTAGGATCGTTGTCAAAATAATAAAAACTTAGAAATTTTTATTATTTTGACAACGATCCTAGGCCATGGATGAAACGTAAATAAAGAAAATTTTAAAAACTCTGATTGGTTTAATCCCAAAAAAAGATTAAGAAAAATACAATACAAACCTCAACAAACATACAGGGAGTATTTATTCATCCCGTGTTGTCGACACTAGGACAATTTAACTTTTACAAATATTGCCGCGTTATCCAAGAAGGATTTGATTTTGTTGTTCATACCACATTTCACCAGGCATGAAGTGTTAGCTAGGCTAATTTGTTTCTTACTGCAATTTAAATAAAACATTTCAAATGTCAAATGTGTGACATGAGAAGATATCCCAAACAATTCGTTCAAGAATTTGTTAAGCTATAACAAAGATTCGCCTGTCTTTGGAGACTCAACAGGAAGAAATATAGCAATACAGACTACGGAACAGGGCATATTCCGAATTGGTTGAAAAATTGACTTTGCCAACTTTGTGCATTGAACTGTGAGTATTGATTGCACAAACACCGAAAATGAAAAATACAGAATAAATCTTCATGAACGTTAGTGGCCATTACTTGTATTATAAGATTATCGTGTAGGTTAAAAATGCCAGTTTCCCTACACAGTCTAGAATGTTTGCACATACTTTTGCTTTCCAACAAGTCTCGACTCAATATAGGAGCGTTACGAGTATGAACTTAATGTTTTTACAAACAAGTAAGTCATGCATGTTTGCACGTGTAGGGTGCCCTAATCGCTTTTGAAGAGATAAGTGTGCTAGTCCTGGCTTATCGTAAAAGATTCAGTTGCACTCCATTTCACAAATGCCTTTTAACCAAAAACTTTCTTGATATTCTAAAATGAACTTCAATAATCCTCTTACGCAAACCATCCACATCTCCAGACGATTCAAAATCCTACAAACCAATAGGTCTTTTCCCGATCTTTGGCAGAAACGTGAAATGCATCAATCACCAGCAAAATTAATTCCCATACAGAAAACCACTCTCTTTTTTCCGATTACCATTTCATCTTCCAACGAGGCCGTAGCGCCAAGTTTACAATCCGCCTCCTAATCTCCTCAGTGAAAATATCGACCCACAAATGCGTCATCGCCAGTTTTTTATATTTTCGTTTCGCGTTTGACCTCTTGTGGTGACCCAACATCCTATCTCAGCTAAAAGTTGTAGATTTCCCAACCATCTTGCACGTCATAAAATCTTGCTTATTTTTTTTCATATAGCGTATACTGTTCAGTTTCAGCTTGCCGTATAGGAGCTTTCTTTGCTGACTACCAACTTTCAAGAACGCAGGTTTTACAGAAGCTAAGAAATGAATTTTTTAATTTTCCTAAGATGTAGATAAATTCGGAAAAATTTGTGAACCGGGGCGAACATGTATCTGTAAAAGGCATGTGTTGTTTTAGTACACCTACCCTAGCCATCTACCAAGTTTCAAGAGCGCAGGTCGTACAGAAGCTAAGAAAAAATTTTTTATAATTTTCTTTTGGTGCCATTATACAAATTTCAAAAAAGTTAGTGAACCGGGGCGAACACGTTTCTGTAAATGGTACGTGTTGTTTTAGTACACCTACCCTAGCCGCCTACCAAGTTTCAAGAGCAGAAGCTACGAAAAAAAAATTTAATTTTCTTATGGTGCCATTACACAAATTCAAAAGAGTGAGTGAAACAGGTTGAACACGTTTCTGTAAAAGGTATATGTGATTTTGGTACATCTACACTAGCTTTCTACCTAGCTCCAAGAGCGCAGGTCTTACAGAACATAAGAAAAAAGTTTTTCAATTTTCTTATGGTGTCATTACGCAAATTCCAAAAAAGTTAGTGAACCGGGGCGAACACGTTTCTGTAAATGGTATGTGTTGTTTTAGTACACCTACCCTAGCCGCCTACCAAGTTTCAAGAGCGCAGGTCTTACAGAAGCTACGAAAAAAATTTTTAATTTTCTTATGGTGCCATTACACAAATTCAAAAAAGTGAGTGAAACAGGTTGAACACGTTTCTGTAAGAGGTATATGTGATTTTGGTACATCTACACTAGCTTTCTACGTAGCTCCAAGAGCGCAGGTCTTACAGAACCTAAGAAAAAAGTTTTTCAATTTTCTTATGGTATCATTACGCAAATTCCAAAAAGTTAGTGAACCGGGGGTGAACACGTGTCTGTAAAAGATATGCGTTATTTTAGTACACCTACACTAACTGCCTACCAAGTTTCAAGAGCGCAGATATCACAAAAGCTGAAAAAAAATTTGTTTAATTTTCTTAAGTTGTCCTTACGCAAATTCCAAAAAAATTTGTGAACCGGGGTGAACACGTTTCTGCAAAAGACATGGGTTGTTTTAGTACACCTACACTAACTGCCTACCAAGTTTCAAGAGTGCGGGTATTACGAAAGCTAAGAAAAAAATTTTGTAATTTGCTTATGTTGTCCTTATGCAAATTTCAAAAAATTTGTGAACCGAGACCAACAGGTTTCTGTAAAAGACATGGGACTTTTTAGTACACCTACACTAACTGTCTACCTAGTTTCAAGAGCGCAGGTATTACAAAAACTAAGAAAAAAATTTTTTAATTTTCTTATGGTATCATTACGCAAATTCCAAAAAGTTAGTTAACCGGGGGTGAACACATTTCTGTAAAAGATATGCGTTATTTTAGTACACCTACACTAACTGCCCACCAAGTTTCAAGAGCGCAGATATCACAAAAGCTGAGAAAAAATTTGTTTAATTTTCTTAAGTTGTCCTTACGCAAATTCCAAAAAAATTTGTGAACCGGGTCGAACACGTTTCTGCAAAAGACATGGGTTGTTTTAGTACAACTACACTAACTGCCTAATAAGTTTCAAGAGCGCAGGTATTACAAAAACTAAGAAAAAATTTTTTTAATTATCTTATGGTATCATTACGCAAATTCCAAAAAGTTAGTGAACCGGGGGTGAACACGTTTCTGTAAAAGGTATGCGTTATTTTAGTACACCTACACTAACTGCCTACCAAGTTTCAATGGCGCAGATATCACAAAAGCTGAGAAAAAATTTCTTTAATTTTCTTAAGTTGTCCTTATGCAAATTCCAAAAAATTTGTGAACCGGGAGCAACTCGTTTATGTAAAATATATGGGTTGTTTTAGTATACCTACACTAATTGCCTGCCATGTTTCAAGAGCGCAGATATTACAAAAGCTAAGAAATTTCTTTTAAAATTTGCTCATTCCAAAATATTTGTGAACCGGGGCGAACACTTTTCTGTAAAAGACATGGGATGTTTTAGTACACCTACACTAATTGCCTACCAAGTTTCAAGAGCGCAGGTATTACAAAAGCTAAGAAATTTTTTTTTAAACTTGCTTATGTTGTCTTTATGCACATTCCAAAATATTTGTGAACCGGGGCGAACACGTTTCTGTAAAAGAAATGTGTTGTTTTAGTACACCTACACTAACTGCCTACAAAGTTTCAAGAGCGCGGATGTTACAAAAGCTAAGAAAATTTTTTTATAATTTGCTTATGTTGTCCTTATGCAAATTCCAAAAAATTTGTGAACCGGGGCCAAGAGGTTTCTGTAAAAGATATGGGACTTTTTAGTACACCTACACTAACTGTCTACCTAGTTTCAAGAGCGCAGGTATTACAAAAACTAAGAAAAAATTTTGTTAATTTTCTTATGGTATCATTACGCAAATTTCAAAAAGTTAGTGAACCGGAGGTGAACACGTTTCTGTAAAAGATATGCGTTATTTTAGTACACCTACACTAACTGCCTACCAAGTTTCAAGAGTGCAGATATCACAAAAGCTGAGAAAAAATTTGTTTAATTTTCTTAAGTTGTCCTTATGCAAATTCCAAAAAATTTGTGAACCGGGAGCAACTCGTTTATGTTAAATATATGGCTTGTTTTAGTATACCTACACTAATTGCCTACCAAGTTTCAAGAGCGCAGGTATTACAAAAGCTAAGAAAATTTTTTTTAAACTTGCTTAAGTTGGATTTATGCACATTCCAAAATATTTGTGAACTGGGGCAAACACGTTTCTGTAAAAGATATGGGTTGTTTTAGTACACCTACACTAACTGCATACCGAGTTTCAAGAGCACAGGTATTACAAAAGCTGAGAAAAGAAATTTTTAATTTGCATAAGTTGTCCTTACTCAAATTCCAAAAAATTTGTGAACCAGGGCGAACACGTTTCTGTAAAAGATATTGGATATTTTAATACACCTACACTAACTGCCTACCAATTTTCAAGAGCGCAGGTAGTACAAAAACTGAGAAAAAAATTTTAAAATTTTGTTATGATGTCTTTACGAAAATTCTAAAAAAGTTAGTGAATTGGGGCGAACACGTTTCTGTAAAAGATATGGGTTGTTTTGGTATACCTATGCTAACTGCCTACCAAGTTTCAAGGGCGCATGTATTACAAAAGCTAAGAAAAAAGTTTAATTTTTTTATGCTATCATTACGCAAATTCCAAAAAAGTTAGTGAACCGGGGGTGAACGTGTTTCTGTAAAAGATATGCGTTATTTTAGTACACCTACACTAACTGTCTACCAAGTTTCAAGAGCGCAGATATTACAAAAGCTGAGAAAAAATGTGTTTAATTTTCTTAAGTTGTCCTTATGCAAATTCCAAAAAATTTGTGAACCGGGAGCAACTCGTTTATGTAAAATATATGGCTTGTTTTAGTATACCTACACTAATTGCCTACCAAGTTTCAAGAGCGCAGGTATTACAAAAGCTAAGAAAAAATTTTTTAAACTTGCTTAAGTTGTCTTTATGCACATTCCAAAATATTTGTGAACTGGGGCAAACACGTTTCTGTAAAAGATATGGGTTGTTTTAGTACACCTACACTAACTGCATACCGAGTTTCAAGAGCACAGGTATTACAAAAGCTGAGAAAAGAAATTTTTAATTTGCATAAGTTGTCCTTACTCAAATTCCAAAAAATTTGTGAACCGGGGCGAACACGTTTCTGTAAAAGATATTGGATATTTTAATACACCTACACTAACTGCCTACCAATTTTCAAGAGCGCAGGTATTACAAAAACTGAGAAAAAAATTTTTTAATTTTCTTATGATGTCTTTACGAAAATTCTAAAAAAGTTAGTGAATTGGGGCGAACACGTTTCTGTAAAAGATATGGGTTGTTTTGGTATACCTATGCTAACTGCCTACCAAGTTTCAAGGGCGCATGTATTACAAAAGCTAAGAAAAAAGTTTAATTTTTTTATGGTATCATTACGCAAATTCCAAAAAAGTTAGTGAACCGGGGGTGAACGCGTTTCTGTAAAAGATATGCGTTATTTTAGTACACCTACACTAACTGTCTACCAAGTTTCAAGAGCGCAGATATTACAAAAGCTGAGAAAAAATTTGTTTAATTTTCTTAAGTTGTCTTTACGCAAATTCCAAAAAAAATTGTGAACCGGGAGTAACTCGTTTCTGTAAAAGATATGGGTTGCTTTAGTACACCTACACTAACTTCCTACCAAGTTGCAAGATCGCGGGTGTTACAAAAGCTAAGAAAAAAATTTTATAATTTGCTTATGTTGTCCTTATGCAAATTTCAAAAAATTTGTGAACCGGGGCCAACAGGTTTCTGTAAAAGGTATGGGACTTTTTAGTACACCTACACTAACTGCCTACCTAGTTTCAAGAGCGCAGGTATTACAAAAACTAAGAAAAAAATTGTTTAATTTTCTTATGACATCATTACGCAAATTCCAAAAATGTTAGTGAACCGGGGTGTACAAGTTTCTGTAAAAGATATCCGTTGTTATAATACACCTACACTAACTGCCTACCAAGTTTCAAGAGCGCAGTTATTACAAAAGCTGAGAAAAGAATTTTTTAATTTGCTTAAGTTGTCCTTACTCAAATTCCCAAAAATTTGTGAACCGGAGCGAACACGTTTCTGTAATAGATTTGGGATGTTTTAGTACACCTACACTAACTGCCTACCAAGGTTCAAGAGCGCGGGTATTACAAAAGCTTTGAAAAAATTTTTTGCTTAGGTTGTCTTTATGCAAATTCCAAAAAATTTGTGAACCGAGGCATACACTTTTCTGTAAAGGATATGGGTTGTTTCAGTACACCTACACTAACTGCCTACCAAGTTTCAAGAGCGCAGGTCTTACAGAAGTTAAGAAAAAATTTGTTTAATTTTCTTATGGTGCAATTACGTTTATTGTGGTTGGATTGACAAACAATATATCTCTATATATTCATAAAATCATGTCATCCCAAAAACTAACTATTCATTGTCAGTTTAAAAACTGCTTTAAAAGAGATCACAATATGAAGAAGTAGTATACAGGCACTTAAAAGTGTGTTGTGTAAGATGTAGATGAACAGAAACTGAAATTGGAAATATGAATTTTGTTAAAATGAAAGATTACCACAGTACAAGAAAGTTAAAGAGAAATTATAGCTTAAATTGAAAAACTATGAATTCTTATAATTAATGTGCGTTTGGGCTAATGTCTTTGATGTTTTGTTCACGTTCGTAAAAGGCATCATCAGGACAAGACAAAGCTGAACCACTCTTGATCATGCAGACGCATAACATTTAATTAAATTGAAAACGTGTTTTGCAGGAAAGTAATAAATGCAATGAAAGTTATTCTTGGACTCAACTCTATTAAGTTAAAAGATGTCCTGAAGTAAAATAGCATTTACTTTGCCACAGGGCAAATCAATTTTGTTAAACAATTTGTGATTATATTAAGCCTTCATATTGCATTATTTTCTTTTGAAAACTGCGTTTCCAATCAAGGGTGTCTTAATAAATTATTGTGGCAAGCAACACTTAATAATTATATATGTTGTTTTGTAGTATTTATCCAAAGTGGAGAGTCCATTTCAAATTTCTAAAATAGACTAAAGGAGTATACATTATTAATTAAATTGTAATGCACGTTAAAAGTTTCTGAATAAAGTTACATTTTCATTAGGACAAAAATTTAAAAATGGTAAATAATATGGTTGATAACTTAGGTTTTACAAACTCTTGAAATTGACCTTGCCGAAAATTGAAATTAGATATTAAAATTCAAAATTTTTTCCTAGTTGTTTACTAACTATTATTTATTCTGAGCAATTTAGAAAGCCAAACTGGTATCTCAAAAGGAACTTTGGATCTGATTAACATTAAATGCTTTAGAACAATAATTCTAAATACCTAATTTTAGAACCGACGCACAGTTTCAAGGTTTTATAAAACGGCAAAGTTTTTCTGATACTAGTGTTATTTTATCATTAGTTATTTTGAAAGTACACCCATACCTCGCTTTACGGCCTAGATACGTTCCACGAAACTTGGCCGCAAAGCAAAAAACCATATAAGGAATCAATTATTCTAATACACATTCATACAAATTCAATGGGATCAGTTCTAAATTTGTTAAATGTGTAACATGGTTTATCATTCAAAATGCATTTTATCAACAATAATCTATAAACAAAAATGAAACAACTTCATGTTACATAAAATATGTGTATGTATACATACATATTTTTTTTTTAAAATGGCTTTAATCTGAAGACGATGAAGAAATAGTAACCTGCAGATCACTGTTGTCATTATGAGCACATACTAAATAACGCTTGTAAACAAGAGGAAATAGAAAAGAGTGTGCATCGAGATTGCGCTTGCGCAAGATTGGCAACATGTAGATATATCGACATCGAAAAAAAGTTTTTTTTGTGGTTATAGCGAAACATTTTAGGCCTTAAATCGAAAACGCGCCTTAATTGAAGAGGGCCGTTATAGCGAAATTCCGTATAAAAAGCAGCCATATAGCGAGGTATGACTGTATTGTACCTCACTACAGGCTTGCAAATGATTGCAAGTACAGCATTCCTAGTATGTTTTTGTTTAGGCTGGGATTGGGGAAGTGTGCTTGTTTAGTACAATTACCAATACAGGGTTATATCTTTTTCTACAAATAGTATACAAATAATATTTCAATCTTTTATGTCATCATCCTGTTGGACTAGCACTCTGATTATCTGATTATCTTCCATGTTGGGAACTTTATATGACCTAATCTTATATTTTTTATGATTAACAATATTTACTATCTGTCATACAGGAATTTATTTGTTTATTTATTTAACAGATTATAGCCCAACAGTTGTAACAATTTTTTTGTTTAACAAAATTTCTCTACCATGTAACAAGGCTGTATTAAGGCAGGAAGAAAAAATGAGAAAATTCACTAAAAATTATTTATTTGCAAATCTATATGTTTTCAAATTCTCAATAAATCTTTGGTCCCGTGTGGAAAACAACAAACGATCTGTCATTATCATGTTAAAGATCTGAAGCCTCATTTTGGTTCTAATTCTGAGATTTAGGAGAATATCATTTGGATTAAAATTTTTTAAGTAAATTACACTTATGGATTCATAAGTTCTTTTTTGTTATTTTCTTTTGATAGTAAAAAGCTTTCTGTGTGGTATAGCATATTCATTTTCTGGTCAATGTCTAAGTTTGAGCATTAACTATGAATAGAAGTTACTAATTTCGTAACTCGTCAACTATCGTTTCATAGTTAAAATTTAAATATTTTTTTTGGGTTTCTGGTACATTTTTTTGGTGAGATATATTACTCATGTATAGCAAGAAAATAAATACAGTTACATTTGAGTAGCATTACTAGGAAAGTTAAGAAATTTTGAGTTGGGAATACGTGAACATTCTTTACTGAAAGAAAATCTCTGTTTTCAGTTCAAAATTTTTGGAGTACTATGTAAAAAATTGCTATTGAGCAATGCTTTATACAGGTAATACTTTATAGTATGTAGAGTAAAGAAAAATCTAAGGTTGAATCCATAGTTTTGTTGAAACTTAAATATTTTTGTTTATATTTGTAAGGGATAAAAATTCAACATGTAGAGAAATTTTTTGGATAGACGTATGCTAAAAAGAAATATTAGCATTTATGTAAATAAAATTAAAGAAAATAAGTGAAGCTTTTATCTCGCCTTAAAAAAATTTATACATAATTATACGAGAAAAAAACCGACCCAAAGCAGAGAAAAGTAAAATTTTCCAATATTTAATTTTTACCCTGTATAATATTCTCGTAAGATTTTCATGTGAAATAACACGAGTTAAGGTTTGGGCCTTTGGAGCGATGTTTTTAAAAAACGTTTTCAAAACTTAACAAATTTATTTATCTTAAATAGAAATTAATGTGGAATTTTGACAATCTGTTCTTTACTTTAAACCAAAAGAATTAATTAATTGTACTATTATTAGGGCGAGTAGCCTAGGTAAACAACAATGCAAAAGCTGTAATACTCAGACTGACTCAATTGAGTAGCTTGAACAACGAAGTATGGAGTTTAAAGACTGACCGCCGGGCCTTGAGCTCCCGGCTTTTTATAATATCCTGCCCCCTCACATGGCCGTGGGAACTTGCAGATCTCATGTCTGTTTTAATCTTAATTCTACACTTTGATACATTGTTTCAATCTTATTTCTAGGTAATTGCGATATGTTAACCGTCTGTGACCTGCCACCTGCAGTATCACTGTCGTCTCAGATACAAAGTTGCATATTCGTTCTCATGAACTGTTAATAACCTGTCTAGTTTGTCCTTGTATTACATTGTTGCAATTGACTTATGATTTATTTAACAATTTCTAATAATTCCTATTAGATTCTATTATTTAATATATATATATATTGCTGTGATACCTTTTAAATCACCTGGTCCGTTGATTCCTTCTGTTAATCGCCTCGGCTGCTCTTCTAGATAACTTCCATTCTCAATCATAAAAATTAAACAACACATTCCTACCACAAACATCAACGTTAACTCTATTTACATCAATATTCAGAATACATTAAATTTTCAAATTAAATTTGAACATAAAATTCAGTTTTAAAAAGAATTTCCGGATTAATTTTATTATCATTTTACTGTGCATCCAAAATTAAAGTCCTTGTTGGATGCCTACTAATTAATATAACAAGATAAGCAGACCGAGTCTGAGTATAAAGGAGCATCTACCACCCCTTTACGTTAATTAACCAGGTTTGTCTAATTGAGCTCAAAGACCTACCCAAAGTTTCATCCTATTCCCGAACATCAAAACAAAATACCCCTTTTTACTTAAACAAGCAAATTTCATCTTAAAATTAAATTTTTATGGTTAGAAAAATTCCACTAATGTCCATTTAAAGTAAATCAATTATAAAGTCATTCAATACACACAAAAATGTCAAACAAAATAGTACAATTTACCTGAAGGTTATTGTCCTCGTAGCTTCAGTGTAATCGTCCCTTTGTAAATCACACCATTCCAACCGGATTCTATTTACAGCTTCAAGTTGTCAACGCTTTAAAATGTTCTCCATCACCATTAATTTAAAGTTGTTTCTAGGCTTTTCCGGAACTCATCTGTGTATATCTGCCTCTGGTTCAGTGGATGCAGACACATTTACGAACCATTTAGTCATTAACACCCCGCAAAATAGCAAAGAAATTCATACTTCCTTTTACCAATATTACCAATATACGCCAAAACTGCCTACTTTTGGGTATACATTTGTCGTTGTAAATTTTACTAATTGGTACCGTGATAATAAACTTTTATTACCTTGTATCTAAGTGCACTGAAGTACATTCATGTTAGCACGTAAAATAACCAACTATTTTGAGTCACTAAAATATACTAGCACACTTTAAATTATTTAATCAAACTAAAATGCACTGTTTAATATCAAGTCGCGGATGCACGAGCTTTTAACGCATCGAATCGTCGAAAGTCTAAGAGTCTAAGAGAGAAACACATATTCCCGCCTGTATATATAGCGAATAGCCGACACGTCGCTTTGTTCCCTAAAACGGGTAATTCCAACGAATTCCTCATTCTACGTTCCCAGTCTGTAGCCTGCACGTCGATTTTTCTGAATTTAGTACTCACCCCATTGAGATCTCAGAAAATTTCAACACGGCCCGCAAAGTTGTCCGAGAAAACTAATTACTTTTATACAGAAATTGTTGTTCTACCTCTGATATATGCATCCTATTTTTAACCAATCGCAACCCCTTGACGTTGCTTAAATCCCGCCCTTTTACAATATGTGTCTTTGCTTGACGCATTTTCTCTTTCCTTTTCTAACCTGTTCGTATTGGTGCAAATTTATATTCTTTATTATCGATTATATTTTAGTCCACGCGGACTGTTATCTGGGTTTAATAAACCCGTATCGCACATTCTCGTGAATACTAAGTCCCGGTTTCTCCAAGATTCTTTGAAACATTAATTATTTGCCAAATTTACGCAGAATGAGCTTTTTAAAAATACGCAGGTGTTCTGTATTTCCTGCTAAAGCATCTGATCGTTTCCAATATCCTTAGAATCAACATGTTTATCCAAACAAATTAACTTGAAATTGCCTTTTAAAAACACGCAGGGGTGTTCAAACGTAACATTTTAAATAACCTTCCTACGATTTGACTATTATTGGGTTTTACAAGTTTTATGCTTATTATTAATAATGGTTCAATTAACTCCAACTAAATATTAATTATTATCTGTACGTTTTAATACCGGTTACTTAAAATAGGGTTAATTAATATAAACTTTGCACGTAATTTCCATTTGTTTAGGAATAATTAAATTATCCACTGCGCTTTTCAATACTGCTTCTTTTGATGTAAAGCGTCTTATAGATAATTTAAATTTCTTATTTTACTGAAACGACCGAGTTTATTTATGCTTCAAGGTTTTAATAAAGCGTATTATTTAATGAAATTCCATATACACGGTAATTAAAATTATTTGATTTGATTATTTAATTTTCTACCCTGGTCTAAATATGAGTATTTTCCCCCTATTTGAATACAAATAATCCCACTTATTTGAATGCAAATATCAAATATTTAGACTGCCAAAAAATCTTTACAAAATTTTGCCTATCTCTCTCTATCCTTATCTATCTAACTTACCTACTTTGTCTCCAATCCAAAAAAATATTTACACCTATCCTATATCCCTATCCTATTCCTAACTCTCACCTACTTCTATAAACTGAAATTATCCCTAACTTCATCCTACTTATCCATCTAATCCTATATACATCCTATATACCTATCCTATTCCTAACTTTTAACTACTCTTCACTATACTTTACTTCCCCCTACCTAATCCTATATGCCTATCCTACTCTTACTCTATTCCTAACTCTCCACTACTCTTCTATGAAATATCTACACTTAATCTATCTTATTTTCTTCCTACCTTTACTCTTTATTCTCATCCTAAACCTATTCCTAATTATCTCCCATATTTATCCTATACCTAGCTCTATTTTCTATAACCACTTACTTCTACTCTTCTATCTACACCTATTCTATCCCTATCCTATTTAAATCTAACTCTCTTCTTGACCCTCCATGTCTTTCTTCTTACCATCCTAATACTCTTCATCCCTATCTCTCCCCCTTCTATATCTATACTTATCATCCCTATTATCTCACATACAATAAACTTATCATCCCTCTTATCCTGACTCTTAAATATCACTTCTTCTTCAGTCCCTACACTTGTCTGTTTCTTATTTATTCTTATTTCCTTTTCTGCCGACAAACCAAACGATACTACTTTACAATTATCGATTTTTCCCTCTATGGAAAATCCTATGTACCTTCTAGAATTTTTGTGTAATGGAATCCGCCAGAATGAATTCCTTAAATCTACTTTATTAAAAACAAACTTGCCACTTAACCTCGTCAAAATAATTCTGCCTTCACCTGCTCGATATGCTGCTTCTACCCCCACTAATTCTGCATTTTCTTGTACTAAAGCTTGAACCTCTACTCTCCTATCCTCTGGACATCTTATTGTGTTGATCTGTTTACTTTCATCATCCTCTACCTCTACTACATTAATACTAAACCCCGTGTCATCCTCTGTGACTTCATAACTGCCTTTCCATGGCACTACCCTATCCTTAATTCTTATTACCTTCCTTTCCATATCTATCAAAACCCCTAACTTCATCATACAGTCAACACCTAAAATGCTCTGAAACTTCAGTCCAGGTACAATTACAAACTCCTGTTCACAGCTTAAACCTCCTATATCTATCCTAAGCACCACAACACTATTTACTACAGCAAACTTCTTTTTATTTGGAGCTACTAAATGGCAACGTTTTATAGGCATAATTCTATCACAAACCTTATCCCTAATTTTGCTGACGAATTCCTCCGATATTAAACTCGCCTCTGCCCCTGTATCAAGTAATACTTCTACATTATTTTCAAAAATTTCTAAATTAATAATTGGCAAACATAATTTTTCCTCAGTTTCTGGCTCTACTTCCTCCTCAATTTTGAAAAATTCACGTGGATGTTCGTATACATTTACACAGAAATCTAGTGGTCTGTCGCGTTCTAAAAATCCTGTCCTTTTGTCAAACCTAACTGTGTTAACGTTTCGTTCTCGTATCTCTCTTGTCCGTCCTACACATACATCGTCATATCTCTGCAAATACTCTAAAAATGTCTCCCGTTCTGTGATGTTTTGTAAGGCCACATGTTGTCTAATTTCCAGTTCAAAATGTCGTGATAGGTACTTGATTATCTGTCTGTCCGTCAATGGTGGATTCAGTTGTTTGGCCACACTGTACTTGCGGATGGCATATTGCTCCCTAGATCCTGCAAACTCTCCCTTCAATTTTCCTGTAATTAAGTCGTCTCGTACCTGGTCTTGTCTGTGGTCACTCCAGTAGTGTTTTAAAAATTTGTTTTCAAAGTCCTGATACGTGTCTATGTCCTGTCCTACTAAATTGTACCATGCTTCCGCGTTGTCCTTTAATAAAGCCTTTATCGTATTCAGTTTAGTCTGTTCGTCAAATAAATTTCCCACTAGATTTCTTACACTATTAATAAAAATTTGTGGATTTACCCTGTTATCGCCATAAAACTTCATGTGTTGGTCCAATGATACTCCACCTGTAGAAAATCTGGGACCATCCCCCGTTAAATTTGACATGTTGTATTTAATACTACTAACTTCACGTTCTACCCTGCCTAACTGATCCCTACATGAGTCCGTCACTTCAGTCATTTTTACATTAATCTCTTCTTCACAAAAAATGCGTACTTCGGACCTTAAATGTCCCATTTCCTGTCGAAGACCTGTAATATCCCGCTCATTTTTTTCAACCCTATTTTCAACTTCCCCCATCTTTACGGTAAGACTATTTTTAAATTCTGAAACTTCTTTATTCGTCTTATCTATTTTCTCACTTAGGGTTTCCCTAACTCCTGTTAATGTCTCATTCATTCGGTCAAATTTCTTATTCGATTCTTCACTCATCCTCTCTAACATTCTCAATATCATCTCGTTTCCTTGATCCCCCGATTCCGTCCTCGACTGATCTCTACTGCCTCCAGCTTCTTCCATTTTCGTATTTTTTTTCACACAATGCACTATCGTCACTTCCAATTTCCACTCCTTGACTCCTTAACCACTCCTTTCTCTGCATACGTTCTAATCACTCTCACACACTCTAAAATACTTTTAAATTTATCCACAAACAGAAACTCTCTCTCTCAGATCGCCAGTTTCCTGGAATAAAATAACAAAAATTTTATTTGGAACTCGAGCCTCACTTTTGGGTCGCCAAGAATGCTGTGATTCCTCTCATATCTGCAGGTACTGGCCCTTTAAAAAAAAAAACATTCGAGCCCCACAGTTTGGGCGTCAAGAATGCTGTGATACCTTTTAAATCACCTGGTCCGTTGATTCCTTCTGTTAATCGCCTCGGCTGCTCTTCTAGATAACTTCCATTCTCAATCATAAAAATTAAACAACACATTCCTACCACAAACATCAACGTTAACTCTATTTACATCAATATTCAGAATACATTAAATTTTCAAATTAAATTTGAACATAAAATTCAGTTTTAAAAAGAATTTCCGGATTAATTTTATTATCATTTTACTGTGCATCCAAAATTAAAGTCCTTGTTGGATGCCTACTAATTAATATAACAAGATAAGCAGACCGAGTCTGAGTATAAAGGAGCATCTACCACCCTTTACGTTAATTAACCAGGTTTGTCTAATTGAGCTCAAAGACCTACCCAAAGTTTCATCCTATTCCCGAACATCAAAACAAAATACCCTTTTACTTAAACAAGCAAATTTCATCTTAAAATTAAATTTTTATGGTTAGAAAAATTCCACTAATGTCCATTTAAAGTAAATCAATTATAAAGTCATTCAATACACACAAAAATGTCAAACAAAATAGTACAATTTACCTGAAGGTTATTGTCCTCGTAGCTTCAGTGTAATCGTCCTTTTGTAAATCACACCATTCCAACCGGATTCTATTTACAGCTTCAAGTTGTCAACGCTTTAAAATGTTCTCCATCACCATTAATTTAAAGTTGTTTCTAGGCTTTTCCGGAACTCATCTGTGTATATCTGCCTCTGGTTCAGTGGATGCAGACACATTTACGAACCATTTAGTCATTAACACCCCGCAAAATAGCAAAGAAATTCATACTTCCTTTTACCAATATTACCAATATACGCCAAAACTGCCTACTTTTGGGTATACATTTGTCGTTGTAAATTTTACTAATTGGTACCGTGATAATAAACTTTTATTACCTTGTATCTAAGTGCACTGAAGTACATTCATGTTAGCACGTAAAATAACCAACTATTTTGAGTCACTAAAATATACTAGCACACTTTAAATTATTTAATCAAACTAAAATGCACTGTTTAATATCAAGTCGCGGATGCACGAGCTTTTAACGCATCGAATCGTCGAAAGTCTAAGAGTCTAAGAGAGAAACACATATTCCCGCCTGTATATATAGCGAATAGCCGACACGTCGCTTTGTTCCCTAAAACGGGTAATTCCAACGAATTCCTCATTCTACGTTCCCAGTCTGTAGCCTGCACGTCGATTTTTCTGAATTTAGTACTCACCCCATTGAGATCTCAGAAAATTTCAACACGGCCCGCAAAGTTGTCCGAGAAAAACTAATTACTTTTATACAGAAATTGTTGTTCTACCTCTGATATATGCATCCTATTTTTAACCAATCGCAACCCCTTGACGTTGCTTAAATCCCGCCCTTTACAATATGTGTCTTTGCTTGACGCATTTTCTCTTTCCTTTTCTAACCTGTTCGTATTGGTGCAAATTTATATTCTTTATTATCGATTATATTTTAGTCCACGCGGACTGTTATCTGGGTTTAATAAACCCGTATCGCACATTCTCGTGAATACTAAGTCCCGGTTTCTCCAAGATTCTTTGAAACATTAATTATTTGCCAAATTTACGCAGAATGAGCTTTTTAAAAATACGCAGGTGTTCTGTATTTCCTGCTAAAGCATCTGATCGTTTCCAATATCCTTAGAATCAACATGTTTATCCAAACAAATTAACTTGAAATTGCCTTTTAAAACACGCAGGGTGTTCAAACGTAACATTTTAAATAACCTTCCTACGATTTGACTATTATTGGGTTTTACAAGTTTTATGCTTATTATTAATAATGGTTCAATTAACTCCAACTAAATATTAATTATTATCTGTACGTTTTAATACCGGTTACTTAAAATAGGGTTAATTAATATAAACTTTGCACGTAATTTCCATTTGTTTAGGAATAATTAAATTATCCACTGCGCTTTTCAATACTGCTTCTTTTGATGTAAAGCGTCTTATAGATAATTTAAATTTCTTATTTTTACTGAAACGACCGAGTTTATTTATGCTTCAAGGTTTTAATAAAGCGTATTATTTAATGAAATTCCATATACACGGTAATTAAAATTATTTGATTTGATTATTTAATTTTCTACCCTGGTCTAAATATGAGTAATATATATATATATATATATATATATATATATATATAGGTAAATTGGGGGATACATAACTCTTCCCACCGTAAATGAAAAATTAAGGTTTTGCTTAATTTTTAAATACATAAGATTCATTATTCAATTTCATTATTTAAAATTCATTGTTTCTAAGGGTACACTTATTGTTTCTTTATTTCTCTTTGTTTCCTTAAATCTAAAACTGTTTCCTTTATTCTTATATCTAAGATACATTTTATAAAATACATATATAATTAGAAAATTTATTAGAATGATTAACACAATTGTCCAAACGCTTATATTGTCATAGTGTAACTTTGGCGTTTTGAGTTCACTTAAATGTTCTTTGTAACTTTCCATTAATTTCATGGCGTGGTTGAGGTCGTCTAAGTCTAGATGCTCTAGCTTCATGGGTTTCTTGACTATTTCTTCGTCTTCTGGTTGTTCTATCTTGAACTGTAGTTCTGGTAGGTTTGCAAGTTTCTTTGTTGCTGTGGGGTCTTGATAAACTCTGATTATTTCGTCTTTCAATTTTACGTAAGTCTTCTTTAAGGGTAATTAATTTGCTTTCGGTTAATGCTAGGTTATTTTCATCTTGATTGCAGTGGATGGTTGCTATTACTTCTGTTGGGAAAATGGCTATCCATTTGTTTTCTGTAACTTTTTGAATTTTCATGTTGTTTATTTGCACGGGTTTGGCTTCACAGTTTTCATAATGATTTGAAAATTTTAATAGTTGTACTTCACAAGGGCTGTCTTCTTGAATGGTTGTTGTGGTCAACGATTGGCATAAGTATTGGTTTGGTGTTACTTCGGTAATTTTTTATTTGTATAACCATATCTTTGTTCATTTAAGGATAGGAATTTGGTTTTTGGTATGATAACTTGGTATGTGCTAGTAATTCTCATTGGAAAAGCAAATAAATGATAATAATTATAACTGTTACTCTCTACTATTGGGATCTCTATTAAAAATATTAATTCTTTATTCTTAATGTAGCCTTTAACTATAGCTATTTTTTTGAATATTAGAATGTTTGATTCTGTTACATCAAAAGGTAGTTTAGTGTTAGTTATAAATGATCTAATTCTTAGTTATTCTTTTAATAAATCGGTTGGTTCAATGATACTAGAGTGTAGGGTATTTAATTTTGCAAATGTTACTGCGTTTTCTAACGTTGCTAGAATTTGTTGAATTAAGGTAAGGGTTGATATTATTTGAGTAAATATTGTATTAAATCTAATTAAATCTCGCATGCCTAACATGGTAGTTTGCATGTTGGTTTTAAGGGTTTGTATTCTGTTGGCTATACTGTCCTGGTTTCTTACTAACGTTCTCAATGTTTCGTTGAATTTTATAATTGTTGATTGGGTTAGTGATAGTTGATTGCTAATTATGGTTTTTATGTTGTTTTGGTTCTCAATTAATTGTTGTATTGTGTTGTCATAACGTTCTGCGTCTTGATTATCTAAATTGCCTGTGATAGCTTTTATTATGTTACCTAATCCGTTGATTAGTCCTCTTTTTCGTCTCTTAGTTTGTTCGTTGGGTATTAATCTATTAAGTTTATCTTCTATGGTTTTTAAAATGCTTTCTATTATGCTGTTGTAATTCATCATTTCTATTGCGTATTCTTTTCCGAATTTTGCTGTGTCCATTGATTGTTTTAATCGGTAATAATTTTCTGTGATTGTTTGAAATTCTTGTTTTAATTCTGTTAGGTCGAATTTTTGTGCGAATGTCCAATAGTCGATTGTGTTTTGCATATTGCCTAATTTAATTGGTAGTATACCGGGTTTGTTTTTTATATCTTCTATTATTATTTGGTTGCCCGTTCTGCCTGGACGGAGGTTGACGATAAGGGTGATGATTGTCCATCTGAAATTACAGGGTGTCTTAAGTTTTTCAAGTGAATGTACTTTGTTATTTTGCCGTTGTCTACTACTGCTATATTTTTGTCTGATATTCTCTTAATTTTAAATGGGCCTAAATTTCTGGGTGCCGTTTTATGTCGCTTTCTTTGGAAATTTTTCTCATACACGGTATGTCCTATTGAAAATTTATTTGCGTCGGTATTTTTATTACGGGTTGTGGTGATACGTTCTTTATCGTTATCTAATTTATCTTTTACTTTGTTGTAAGTTATTTTTAGTTTTTTTTGGTGATCATTGGCATATTGTTGATATACTTCTTTGGTGTAGTGTATGTCATAGGGATTGCGTGAATCTGAATGTCCTAAAGTTAATTCTAAGGGTGTAAAGTTTGTCGATGAGTGAATTGTATTATTATAGGTGATTAGTGCATATGACATTAAATTGGTTGTGTTCTTTTTTATAATTTATTCTTAATAATCGAATTTGTTCTAACAGGGTTGAATGTAGTCGTTCAATTAGTCCGTTTGATTCAGAGTGGTTTTCCGTTATGAAATGAATTTTTATTTTATGGAGTTCTAAAGTATTTTGTATTGTCTCATTTTTAAATTCGCTACCATTATCTAAAGTTATTGTTTCGGGTGTTCCATAAAATGTAGAGTTCTGTAAATATCCTTGCGTTACGTCAATGCTATTTTTAAAAGTGAGGGGTATTGCTTGGCCTATTTTTGTGAATGCGTCTACAATTGTCAAATAGTTTTGCGCTTCTGCTACTAGAGTATCGGCATGTAATTTTTGAAATGGTTTGTCAGGTGTTTTGGTTAACATTAAGGGTATCTTTGGGTGTTTCCTGTCGTATTTCGCTTTGTCACATAGTTCACATTGGTTAATGAAAACTGTGGTCAATTCTTTCATGTCTTTAAAATAATATCGTCTTATGAGTTGCTTTATTGTTTCGTTAATTCCATGATGGTGGGTTTTTCCTTCGTGTTGATTCCTAATTACATCATTTATTTTGTCAGGGTCGCCTAGTGTTATTAATTTTCTCATACATCTGATAAGTTCAGGGCCAGAGTTATTGAATAATTTAACGTATAATTCTGAAAATCTTTGGTATAAGTATTCGGTGTTAAAATAGAAATAAAATCGTTTTTTCTCGGGGTGTATTTTTTTAGAATCTTAATTATTTGCTCCTCGTTGTCATCTTTGGTTATTTGAATTTGGTATATCTTTTTGTTGCCCACTTTCGTATATTTTACGGGATTGGGGTTATTTAAAACTTCGGTAATTATAAATTGATTGGGTTTCATATCGATTGCTTCGTTTAAAATTTTAATCGCAGTTTTAGGTTCTTTGTTTTGTGTCGAATGTATCGTGTCGATCTCGTCTGGATCTTCCCTTATTTATGTTTCATCTATGTTTCCTACAATGGATTCCGTTTCTAATGCATTGAGTTGTATTCTACTTAAAGCGTCTGCGTTGTTGTTATAAATTCCTTTTTTATATGTAATTTCGTAATTATATTCTTCTAGTCTGATTCGCCATCGTTGTAATTTTGAATTTCGTTCTTTAAGTTTGCATAGCCATACTAATGGTGTATGATCGGTGTATATGTAAAATTTTCTTCCGTATAGGTAAGGTCTAAAATATTATGTTGCCCAAATTATGGCTAATAATTCCTTTTCTATGGTGCTATATTTCTGCTCGGTTTCATTTAGGGTTCTGGATGCGTAGCTTATGGGTTTATCGCTACTTACTTTTCCTTGTCTCAATACTGCGCCTAATGCTACGTTCGATGCGTCTGTCTTTAGTATAAATGGTTTTGAAAAGTCTGGGTATTCTAATATGGGGTGATTTGTTAATATATTTTTAATTTTGTCTACGGCTTTAATGAATTCCGAGGTGTGTTCAATTTTGTTTCCCTTTTTTAAACAATTTGTCAGGGGCTTGGTTATCTGAGCGTAACCTTTAATGAATTTGTGGTAGTAACCACTAAGTCCTAGAAATCCTCTAAATTTTTTGGTTGTCTTTGGTAAGGGGTAATTTCGAAGTGCATTTGTTTTATCGGGGTTTGGCATTACTCCTTGGGGTGCTATTATATGTACTTTGAAATGTGCTTGTCTTAGTCTTTCAAATACTTCTTTCAGTCTTTCTATGTGTTCTACCAATGATGTGGAATAAACTATGATGTCGTCTAGGTACACAAGGCATTTTTCATTGTGTATTCCTCGTAATATATTGTCCATGACTCTCTGAAAAGTAGCGGGTGCATTTTTTAATCCAAATGGCATTCGTTTGTATTCCTAATGTCCTCTAGGTGTGCTGAAGGCTTTTTTTGATATATCTTTTTCTTCCATTTCTACTTGATGGTATCCTGATGCTAGGTCTAATGTTGAAAAATATTGGCATTTGCCTAATTTGTCTAAATTTCGGTTATATTTGGTAGTGGATATTTGTCATCTATCGTTTTTTCATTTAACTTTCTGTAGTCTATTTACATTCTATACTTTCCTTTTCCGGTTGCGTCTAACTTTTTAGGTACTATTAACACGGGGCTGCTCCATAGTGAGTTGGAGTGCTGGTTTATGTCTTGTTCTAATAAGTCTGCTACTTGTCTATCAGCTTCTTCTTGGCTCGCATGAGGTAGTTTATATGCTTTTGTAAAAATTGGCTTGCTGTCCGTTAGTTCGATATTACGTTTCACTGTGTTGGTGAATGTTAGGGGTATTCCTGTGCAGTGGAATATGTCGCGATATTCAAAACATAAGTTTTTAATTGCTATTTGTTCTTCTCGATTGATGTTGGTATTAAAGCGGATGTTACTTAAATTTTCTCTCAACATTTTATCATGTTCTATTGGGTTGTAATCGTTTTCTAAATTTTCATTTATTTTCATTTAGTTAAAATTTAATTCCTCTACGTTAATTGGGTCTGTTAATGAGAATTCTACGGAATAGTCGTTTGAATTTAATATTGTTGTAGTGGCGTAATTATCTTTTATTTGTACTAAGTCAGTTGGGGTTTCTACTCCTTGTTGAAATGTTATATGATTTATTATTTTTACTTTATTGTTAGAATTTCCTGGGATTTTTATTTTTCTTTCCATTCGGGGTTCTATTGTGTATTTTTGTTCGATTTGAGTGTTGTGAAATTTAATGGGGATCTTTCTGTATTTCGTCCTTAATAAACGGTTCTTTATGTCAATGTTGACTCCTAATTTTCTTAGAAGGTCCATTTCGATTAGTCCGTCATATTTGTCGTTGAATTCGAATATACAAAATTTATGTTTCATTTTTACATTAAATGTTCTCGGTAAGGGTATATTAGCTACGAATTGGTGTAGTGTTGTTTGATGGGCTGTTTTAATTTTAAATGGTTCTTTTTCTACATAGTCTAAATAATGTTTCTTCACGGTTCTGGGGCTAATTAATGTTTTTGAGGATCCGGTATCGATTAGTAGTTTAAATTCGGCGTGGGGTATTTCTATGTATGGTAGTACTAGGTGATTTATGTTATTTAGGTTTATTAAGTTTGGTCGTTTATGAATCGGTCTATCTGAAAATTTGAGCACGAGTTTTCTTTGTCGTTCTCCTCGTAAGTTTCGTATTGTTTGTCGCGTTTATAAGTTTCTGCATAGTTTGATTCATTGTTCGTACTGGACTGAATGTAATTATTCTGGTCATTGTCAAATTTTTCTATTTCTTGGTAAAATAGTTTTTCCTATGTAAAATTGCGTTTTTGATGAGGGTTTGGTCGTATATGGGTTATTTTTGTATTTTGTCTGGTGTTACCAGAAGAGGTATCCATTGGCGTTGGTTTATAATAATTAATAGGGTTGTTATTATTATTCATTGGTGCATTTCTACTGGGATTTGTGCTGAATGCTGGTCTTTGTTGATTTATGTTTTGATTGAATCTTGGTTGGAATGCGTGTTTCGTAAAATTTGGATTAAACGTTGGTTTTGAAAAATGTTTATATTGATTATTAAAATTCGTATTGTTGAAATTTGGATTATTAATTCGTGGTTGATTTGTTTGTGCGTTGAAGGGTGTGAATTTTTGTTGAGGGATTGTTTGTCTCGCGGCTTGTATAGTTTTTATTGGTGAATAATTTTTATTTGCGTTGGGGTTGTATAATCTGTTGCGGTAATACATTACATTTTCTTCTTCTATTACCAGGTTCATGGCTTCTTCTAGGTTTTGGGGACGTTGGAATCTGATCTTATCTGATAATCGTTCTGGTAAAGCGTTTATATATGTGTCCAGTGCCATTTTGTCATACATTTTCGTTTTTAAATGTCGAATATTTTGATCGGTTTCTTCGATTTTTAATTTTGTTAGGGTTAGACTTCTCACGTCTTGACATTTCATTCCGAATTGATATGGGGATTGGTTGTTTTCCATTCTGAGGTTTATCAGTTCTCGTACCAGGCACTTTATGTTACGTTGGTCGCCGAAATATGCGATTAGTATTCGTTTAAAGTCTTGCCATTCATCTAGGTCATCCCTACTGGCAATTAAGGTTAGTGCCCTTCCGGTCAGTTTGCTTATTATCAGGCGTAAAAGTAATGAATTTCTTTCGTTATCTCCGGGTTTGTAGAAGGTTTTCAAAAACATTTCGCATGTTTCAATAAAATTCCCGAGATGAGCTTGCTCTCCGTTAAAAATTTGAATTGTTTCCAGATAAAGTTTCATATCTCCACTCATTTTGGTTAAGGGTTGCTTTCGCTTTTGAGTAATTTCAAATTTTGTAAAAATTGAGATTTATTTCGCTGCTTATATGGTTATTTTTGGGTTGGATTTATTAATTTTCAGTTTAGATTGCGGCGGGTTATTTATAGAATCGTAATTGCTGTTATTTGTACTTGGTTACACGGTGCCGTAATTAATTTGTGGGATTTATACTCGATAATTTTGGGATTAATTGCTGTAGCCTTGAATTCGTAAGTGCTGTATAATATGCAATTATACTTATTGGAGCTATTACTACTTTTCTAAAAGGTGTTATTTTTAGTTGGTGTGGGTATTAGATAATTCGCTTTTTCACTTCGTTAAATACTTGCATAAATGTTGCGTCTGCTGGTTATTTTTAGATATCTCCGTATTAAGAATATTCAGTTAGACTGCACGTCTTTGTAATTGTAGCTCTCCGTAATGTAGGATTATAGCTTTTATGATGAGCGTTTACTTTTATTTAGTATCGTACTGGAATAAATAGCTTTTCCGTAATGCAATTTATTTATAGGTTTCGATGATGAGTAGTTTTCATTCAATGCTGGTCGTAATTTTATGCGCTTTATTCTACTTCGTGATGGATTAATTATTTATAGATTGTAATGCAAAATGCGTTTCTTTAATTTATAGAAAAGGTTCTGAAAGTTATTTCTTTAAATAGTCGTTTCTCTAATGAAGTTTTTAAGTCGAGTAAATCGTTACTGTTGCGTTTTTGTGAATAATGTTTCATTCACCGGTCTTTTCTTATGTGAGGATTGTGTTATAAATTTGCACGCTGGTTTTTAATCACAATGGTTCAGGTTACTTGCAGAATGCTTTGCTGTAATTTATAAAGGTATGATTGAGGTCAGTGTTTTAAATAATTTTTTCTGTAATTGCTTGTTTATAAGAATTTCGTTTTTGTATCGCGCCAGTTAATTTCATAATTATTCGTACTTCGGTTTCGTTTGTTATTAATGGATGTGCGCCAGTTATTTTTGGTTATTTTTTTTCGGTTTGTTTTATAATTGTGAAAACTCTTAAAAATCAAGTCTCTTGCTTTTAAAAAAAATCTTTTTAAAATTCAAGTCTCATAAAATAAACTTTCTTAAAATAAATTCTCGTTTGAAAATAATTTTTCTTCGAAAATTATTTTCAAAAAATATTGGCATAAAATAAAATTCTGTACATAAAACAATAATCAAATAATAAAATAATCAAATTTTATTTTATACTAGCATATATCAATTATAGTTTGTGAAATCAATTTGGTTTTTAAGAAAATGAACTTACATTAGTTTCTTCATCTGTTTCTTTTGTGGGCTCGATCGATTCTGTATCTCCTCCACATTTGTTTGTTTTGCTGGATTCGGTCGATTCTTGTACTTCCTCCAACCTTGTTTGGGTTCCGTCAAAATTGCGAATTGAAATGCTTCGTCAAAAATTTTCCGATTTTTGGATTCTTAGTGCCCTTTTGACATTCGTACGACTGCGCCAGTTAAGGTTCGGGCCTTTGGAGCGATGTTTTTAAAAAACGTTTCCAAAACTTAACAAATTTATCTATCTTAAACAGAAATTAATGTGGAATTTTGACAATCTGTTCTTTACTTTAAACCAAAAGAATTAATTAATTGTACTATTATTAGGGCGAGTAGCATAGGTAAACAACAATGCAAAAGCTGTAATACTCAGACTGACTTAATTGAGTAGCTTGAACAACGAAGTATGGAGTTCGAAGACTGACTGCCGGGCCTTGAGCTCCCGGGCTTTTTATAATATTCTGCCCCCTCACATGGCCGTGGGAACTTGCAGATCTCATGTCTGCTTTACTCTTAATTCTACACTTTGATACATTGTTTCAATCTTATTTCTAGGTAATTGCGATATGTTAACCGTCTGTGACCTACCACCTGCAGTATCACTGTCGTCTCGGATAGAAAGTTGCATATCCGTTCTCATGAACTGTTAATAACCTGTTTGGTTTATCCTTGTATTACATTGTTGCAATTGACTTATGATTTATTTAACAATTTCTAATAATTCCTATTAGATTATATTATTATTATATATATATATATATATATATATATAGGTAAATTGGGGGATACATAACTCACGTTCTAAGTTTTGTGTCATACCATTTAAAAACGAAACCTAATCAAGCACTGATTAATTCAAAATCCGTGCGTAAATATTTATTCTCGTTAAAAATACCAGTTTTATTGCATTCATCCACTTTAAGAATCCTAAATAACTACAATGTTAAGCTATCTTCTTTAAGGTATATCATTTAAAACAAGGTTTAGCTGGCGAAAATATAAAAATCCGTACTTTTCTAACATGTAAATTCCATAATGCATTCATCCTTTTTATGAATATCATTTAATAAACGTAATATACTGATTGGAAAGACGTTGCATAGTTAAAGTACTACAGAAAATGTATAGTATTTGTTAGTTAGAATTATTTGAATACATTTGGGAATATTTAAATTCAAGTATAAACTATTGTGAGAGAGAATTTACTTAGAGATATGAAAATTAAATGGAAGATCAATGAATGTATTATTTTAATGGAAACATTTGTATGAAAAATTGGACTTGTGAAACAATTTAAAAAGGATGCAACAGTGAACGATGAAAATTATGTTTTTAAAATGCCAAGCAACAAGCAGATCTGTAGCTGTAACATTTAAAGCAATTTGTGCAGATATTTAAGTGATTTCTAAAAACTCATTGATTAGTTTAAGTTAGAGTAAAAGATATGTGCAAAAATCAATTTAATTTAACTTAATTTTAAGCGTTCGGCAAACCTACAATATAGGTTTTTGCCATTACATAAAGTAACAATTGAACCTAACTGAATTCAGATAAGTTTAATACGGTTTTAAGGGGAAAGTATCTTAAATTACAATACTTATAAAGGTAATTATTGTATATATTAAGGAATATTTAACTATGGACTTGTTAATGAATGATAATCACATGTTTAAGATAAGTGAGTAAAAGGAATATTCTGGAGTCTATATTTAGTACATAAGACATGTATTGTAATGAAGTTACTCTTTTATTTTGTTTTATAAATCTGATATATGATTACAGTGATTTTATGAATCATAGCTTGCAAAAATAATTAGACAACGGGCAAATAGTATCAATCATCTGCAGCAATAAAATTTTGCACCCAACGTCAGCCATGTATATACACATATATATATATATATATATATATATATATATATATATCATGCATGCTTATATGCATGTGTATATAAAACTGTTGTAATTTGACTATATTTATGGATACTATCTGTTACAGGAAAGATCTTCAAGACATCGTGATGATCTAAATAACTCTAATGACACAAAAACTACAACTCCCTTGAGAAAATTTGCTTAGTAAGTACTTCAATAAAGTTCTTTTCTTAATCTATTAGAAAGTTTTAGCTATATTTGAAACTTATATTTTACTTTATATAGAATAAAATTATTTGTATTAGTGTGAATGACACTTAAATCTTAGTTGCCTTTCAACTTAATTGTCGTTACATTTTATGTGCTTAGATATGTTACAAAATACTGCCAATAGCATGACATAAATTATTTCGATACCATCTTTTCAATGTGAATATAAAGCATATGTTTAGATAAGCAAAACCAGAATTTATAGTATCAAAATAGAGATGTGTAAAATGGGTGGTCTAACTTGAACATATTATAGGTTTATAACAATCGAATATAGGAACATGATATTTAATTACTTAAAGAGACTGAAATAATTTAAAGTAGGAAAATGAACGTAATATATAAGCAAGTGATAAAGTAACAGTACCCTTCAGAAATTCATACATGCATGTGTGTATGTGTGTGTGCACGTATGTGCGTGCATGCCTGCATGCATGCTTGCACAAGCGTGTGTGCACATTGTGTGTACGTGTGAGTGTGTGTAGAGAGTGGTTGTGTCTGCATGAGTGCATATATATATATAAGGTTACGTTAAATTTCCGAAAACGATTGATTTCTGCGTACTGCAAATAAATTGTAATTTCCTAATTATATTGTTATACTTCTTTTTAATAAACGCCTCCTAAAGTTTCTAATCTAAACGACTTACACTTTTTATGCTATTTTCAAATCATACAAACTGTCATTTAACAAGTTCAGTTGAAATACATACTTATTTAAAGCATCCTGTAAAGATTTCCTTAGGTGTTTGTTACGACGATAAACACTGGGAATCCATAATATAATTTGCTTTGTCCTACAAATGTTCGCTTTATTCGTTGAAAGAAGCAAATATTTGCATATCATTAAACAACTCCTCTTTATAAATTCGTTAAAAGAAGCAACAAACTGCTTTCATTAACCCACTTTTAATAGTTTCTCCTTTAAAATACGTTCTAAACCACCTGCATTTTAAACATAAAAGCTTTAATGTTTCTGAGAAATTCTATTTCGTTATCATTGCTCAAGTTTATAAAAACGACTCCTCAATTAATTCATTCTAGGAATTGTAAGTTCAACATAATACATCAGTATCTTTGCTATAACAGTTAGGCAACCTGTTATACATTTCGCTTCATAATACTGTCATAATGAGGATTGCAAACCTACCCGATCATTTAAATCAGACGCCGCTTTCCCATGCTGACAACAAAATTCAGTGGAAGTCATTATAGTATATCGAGACCTTTGCTCTAGTTAATTGGCTGTTGTTTGCAAGCTGCATTCTCAGAATATTTTGCAGCAGAAGCATTGGAAAATATCTAGCAGGTGGTTTTCACAGTATATTTAACAATTATTGCTGGGAATTGTTTTGAAACACCTTGGTCAATTGTTATAAATACGGACTGAATTTTTGAAAGAGCGATTCTATACAACACCCTTTTACTGAATGGAAACGTAAATTGCAGTGTTAATATACTTTGTTGTACTTAGTATTGCAGTTAAATTGGTTCATCCAGTATTCAGTCCATTGACGAGTGCAGCCTGCACTTTCAAATCTTTTTACGATGGTACCAGAGGCAGACAACTTCTTTTAAGGTACATTTATTCTGTTTTCATTTTTTATGCTGCTGTGGAAGATAGACGCTTCTTTGACTGGCCATAGTTTTTCTTACTCGTAGTTGCACAGTAAATTACAGACTGCCCATTACAAATTTACTTTCACAGTGCGCAAGAGATTATGTAATTATTCTTCAAGTCACAATTAGTATAAACCGAAGCTGCGTTAGAACATTTTTTACTGTTTTTTTTTGTAAATTAATGCTAATGTCAACAACTTGTTTACCAAATGATAAGCAAGAGTAAGTGAATACTTGGTTCATTTCAGTTAGAATTACGTTATTTAAATTTACTGTTTACAAAGTGCACTTCACAAAGCAGATAAAATTACTGTATATACTGTCTAATTTTCTTCTTGTATATATTTAGCGTTGGAAATATTTAGTAAATATATATATATATATATATATATATATATATATATATATATATATGTGTACATGTTATTTAGATTTTAAGATTTTATAATCAACATTTGCTTAAATATATATTTTTATACTGTTATATGCAAAGTGACACTTTTTGTTTACATCACATTATAACTGGACGATTATGTGCATGTTTCATTGGGTCTCTGTAAATATTCCTTTTTTATACTGTTTAACTAACGGTTTGTAAATAAAATACTTGTTGAGGTTTCCAATTTTTCTATCTGTATGACCCACCCCTCTCTATAACGTTTTTGAACTAGCCCAGAATCAAATTCTTGTGGATTCTTATTCTACTCTTCTAAGGTTTGTTGCGTTATTTGGTGTGGGCGATTTTCTTTACTTACTTTACTGCTTTCTTTCTTGTCTGCACAGAATACCGTAACATTGTACTCAACGTGGGGTTACGATTTTCAAAACCTTTCTATTTTACTAAAAAGTTGCTTGATTTCTGAGTCCGTTCTTTTTACTTAAGAATTTTTCTCTGATTTTTGGAAACCTCTATTTTTACTCAACGTTTGGTCCCGAACTTTCTGCACATAAACCTTTTCGTCCTGATAAATATTTTTTTCTTGCGTTTGTATTTTTGGTGATTTACTGTAGATTTTTCTTTATGCCGAGTTACTAGAATTGTGTTTTCGCTGTCAATTTGCAACGGTAAATTTTCACTTTGAAATTATCAAGAAATTGTTTGCCGTTGAAATATATAATGTTTACCAAATTTAATACCTCTATGTGCAACTTCAGGAAATAATATGTGAAACAACTCAAAAGCACTTACCTCGGCCACTTCTAGTTATGTACTATCTTACGATATCTGATCTAAAGTTGAGAGCACAGAGTCCTCTTGGTCAGGATGAGTTCATCGGCCTTTGGCTGCCCTAAACTACCATTTAAAAAATAAATCTGAGGTAAAACCAAAGCATCTATTGTAAAAACATAAAGCTGACAAGTTCAGTCCTAGTTGAGTTTGAATGTAAAATAGGTTAACAAATAATGTATGGCCAATTGCATGCAGTTGGATCACAAAAGCTAGAATTGGAGATATGAATAAATACTTGTTTTAAAGAGTATATGTTTAAGTACAAAACAACATTCATATGCACATTATGATTGCAGATATAATACTTGTCCTTGGAAAAGTTAAATATGTTCTTATCTCTAAAATATGATACCGGTCGTTGGTAGCACTGCTAAGTTGTTTCTCCACAGGATATTGGAAAACGGATAAAAGGAAATCCTCAGGAATCCCTCATACAACTTCTATTTTTTTAGGACCCACAGCAATGTCTACAAAATCGAACGCAAAAATCCAGCCTTCACAATACATAAATTCCTAATAAAATTTCCCCATAAAGGATCCGGTGTACAAGATAATGATTGCACGTAAAATAAGATAAACTGTACAGAAAAAGGGTACCTAAGAAACGTAACAATTAATATTGGTTATTAATCAAATCAAAGACATACTTACATGCTGCCCACATTCAAAGACAAGTGGTTACTATAAATTCCAGCAAAATGCCATTTACCAAAATAACTACGTAAATTGGTATATAAAGCTTCGACTAAAATAAATCCCAACAAATTACAGTCGGATGACTATTCATAAATTGAATAAACTAAGAAATTTTAGAAGAGCCAGTAACACATCAAGTCTTTTCTTCTTGAGGATCAAAATTCAACAAGAGCTAACGGTTATCAAATTTAAACTGACGGTCAAAATTAACCTTGATAGATTAATAAAATATAAACATAGGCAGAACACTTTCGAACTAGTGCTCAAACGTAATATCAAAGTTTGACTAACTTGAATTAAGAATTCTGAATATTGAACGAGCATGTACCCTCAAAAGAATGAAAAATCTGATAGAGAAATAATTTTGTAAATCATTATAAGATGAATACTTCGAATAAACAATCGACGAAAATAAATTAGCTTAACAAAACGAAACGTCACTGACTGATTCCTTCAAACAATCAGTTTAACAGAACTGCACATGGTGACCAGGTGTTGCACTGATATCAATATCTAAATTAGAATAAAGAATTTATTAATCTGGAATAAACTTTGAATGTATATAAATAATGGATAATTCAGAAACGCAATGTTAATCTTAAAATGCTGAAATCTCTGTACTACTTTTCCACAACGGCAAGATGACTAGAAAATCACTTTGAATAAATGAAAGGAAAATCTTGTAATTGATTTCTTCTATTTGAAAATTATGAAGCGAATATATTCTAATATTTATTACAAGGACAGTAATAATTTTGTTAATACTACAAATAAATTTTTAATCATAAATTTTATATAAGGGTAATTTTCCCTTAATGACGAAGACCCAAGTATATTAACTTCAATAAGACTGATAACAAAACCATCACCTATATTACATACATATACTAAATCTTAATTAATTAAGGTACAATTACAATAAAATTTATGACAGCAAAACTCCACAAAATTGACTGTCATAAATTCGAGTTTTTGAAAACACTGGCGCCCTATTCTATTAGTATTAGATTCTATTTTATCGTTCCTCCGAATTTCTTTAATCTGTATTATCTTGTTCTGTTGGCTTTGATATTATTTTATTAAGTTAAAATAGCACATAGTACCCCTACTACAGGAACCCGACAACGTCCACCCCTTATGTCTAAATCGGAGGCCGAGGTTAGCCTGAGCCGACTGCTCATATCCAGTCCCGTGTTGTTACTAAAAGTAACGGTGTTTACAAACTTGATCTAAATTCTTCTGGCAACGGATCCTTAATGGATTTTTTTGTTTATATGCAAGATTTATGTATTTCAAGAGGAAGCTCTTCCCACCTATTATTTACTACGCATTCGCAATTCTGTCAGGTAAGGCCTTGCTATTATATAGGGTTGAGCGCGATTGCATGCGTTCCTGGTCCGTAACATAATGTAACGTTTTTCACGTAATAAATGTTTATAAATAATTCTTTGAAGAATAATAAACCTTTAATTAGATGTATAATTGTCCCTTAGTAAAAATGTAAACAAATCTTTAAATCTTTAGTAAGGTTATTAAAATCGCTTTGGATATAATAACAGGATACTTGTGCAGAGATTTGGTGTGTAGACGCCGTAATTATAAAGTTGAAGAAATAAAGACTTATTCTTATTTAGAACCGTGGTTTAAGTAGTTCCATTGTTTCTCGCGAGATGCTAGGAGAATTTCCTCAATACTTTCGAGTTTTGTTAGTTGAAGAGATAGTAACATTAACATAAGGCTAACAGAGGAATGAAGTCAAGCGTTTCGAATATGTTATGATTTTGAAATCAACCTTATGGGAATTTATTTCGTAGTGCAATTGTGAAACATTAAGTGTTGTAGATTTGCCTAAATATTGATTTATTGACTTCACTAGTTTCTACCTCTTATGGGGGATATATTCTTCATTTTACTGCTGTTAAGCCAACTGTGGAATTACGCCATATTGATCTTTTGGGTATGTATCATTTAATAGTTGTAAATAAGAATTGGTTTGTGATGTTTGAATTTGCAATTAAGTGTCTATTCATATTTGAAGCTAAATAATGGTTTCTTTTGATAGAAAGGCGAAGATTATTGAAGACTATTGTTGGACAGAAAACCCCTTCTTGTAGGGTAAGTTTGTTTAAGTTTTTGGTTACATATTAATTAGGGTTGATCGTTCAATTTATAATGTTACTTGAGTGTGAGTGTGTTAATAATTAGATGTTGTTCCTTAGTCGTAATTTTAAAGCTGGTTTGTTTGTGTAATTGTTGAATGTGTATATTAATTTTGAGATGTATAGATAAAATATTCATCAGTGTCATAATTTATCTAAGAGAATAATTGATTGACTAGTACTTATACTTGTTTCTCTTTAGGGTTTTTTTGTTAATCTGGAATTTTAAATTCTAGATCGTAGTTTTATGGTAGCGCATTTGGTAAAAGTTAAAGCAGCCGTTGCATCTGGCTTCATATTGAAAGCAGAAGGCGTACTTGGATCCTAGGAACATGCAAGTTTTTAATATCTTTTTATGTGACGATTTATTCGTCTTACAATGATAAATAATTAATTCAACTATTTCAAATCCTACATGTTAAACAACAGTTAATGCGATTATTTAATTTACGCGTGGTTGATATAATTGTCTATCTTTTTGACTTGTTATGCGACGACACCATTGTTGAATATAAAGCATGCGTGCGCCTGAGCTCAAGCGGCATCCATAATATAAACCATCGGTGCGTATTAACCATGTTACTTTGTTTAATTGTTTTTGTCGTACTGAATGTACATTGTTTATGATTAACTAAATGTTCTCAAAGATTATTTATATTAAGAACAGAAACTGTCTTCAATATATTCATTTTTACCTGACTTACTTACTGGCACTATTTAATAATTTAATAGTTTATGATAAGGCATTATTTTAATAACGGTAGCTCAACATATAGGTACCCGCATTTATTTGGTATTTTTGGTAGTACGAGGTACTTAGGTGGTTGCCTGGAGGCAAATTTACCTGGCGCCCTCTTTATTTTTATTTTTTTGTCTAAGCACTTTTAGGACCCACTCTGTCTCCACTGCAGCTGGTTGGCAACCCACTTACTTGTCAATTTGAGCCGTAGGTAGCGACACGTAGATGTTACTTGAATAATATAGGTAAATTGTACGTCGCAACTTGTAGAAATATTCAAATTTTCATTTTTCGGCTCACTATCCTTAGAATATTCAATCAAAGCTGACTCTATTTTATCTTGTACCTTACCTGGATCATTAATACTCTTTAACTTTAATTCACTTACTTCATCCTGTACCCTGAAATATAAAAACAAGAATGATTGGGCTCAGTCGGCGAGTAAGCGGGGCATTACCAAAATAAAAGTTAAGGATGGGCCTGAAATAATAGTACACATTAATTTAGAACAAAAGAATCATGTAACGGAAAAACGTCTAATTAGACAACATGTTACATAAAAAAAGGAAAACCCACTTTTAGAGTTGCTATTTAACCACCCACAAGTATACTATATGAACAAATTATTAGTTTCGATACGAAGTGCGCATCTCGTATTTGACGAAAAAACCCAAAAACTAATCAGTAAAACTAATCAAACTAATCATAAAACTTGTGAGTTTTTTTGACAAACGTTTTCGTTTTTGTTTCAAAACTGCACATCGTACCTGTAGGACGATTCTAATATTTATGTATAGATGTAATAGATTTACATTATATAAAAGGATGAATAAACTAACAAATTAATAAGTTCCAGAAGGACACATCTTATGGTGATGACGGTTCAAAATGGAAAGAAAGAACTAGTGTAGCATAAGTTTTTGAAAATGTTATGGGAACATTCCAAAAATGACAACAGTTACACTTTATAAAGTATTAATTACTTCAACGGTATTTGAAAAGATCCACATTATATAATGCAGAGTAAACGTTATGCACTTTGTCGACATCCATTTTATTGTTTATAGGATTGAACTCTGTTAATATAAAACGATTCTATGAACAACCTGGTTTTATAGTTAGGTTCAGTGTCCAAAACGATGGTATCATCAAACACAGGTGTATGTTTGGCTGCATACACATGCGAAGACAACTCACATTTATTAGTTTTTTTCGAAAATCACTCTATGTTGGTTTAAGCGACTCTTTAACCATTGATTGGTGTGTCCAATGTAACTATTATTATAGTTACACTTGATCTTGTAAACGATGTAACTATTTAATAATTTTGGAGTACGATCCTTCAATTTCATGAATGGACTCTGGATGGAATTGTTATATTCATAGACGATAGCCAATAGAGTTAACGTTTGTATGTACGGTATTTTTGTACAAGTCATTCTAATTAGTACTCGTATTTGTAAGATAATTACTGAGAGGGTAATTGTTGTTGATCTTTATCCCAAAGTATTTTTTCATCAAATTCAATTACATCGATATTATCGAGAACAGAGCCATAATAACTACCATCAATTGGGGTATACTGACCAAACACTAAAAATGATGGGGAAAAAAGTGTGGTTTCATGCTTTGAAGTTCTCAAAGCTTGTGCAATTTGAAATATATTTTCATCCCATTTAATATGGTAAAATTCGATATATGAAGAGATAACGGTAATAGTTACACAATTAACACGTTCCGTTGGGTTTACTTGGGGGTGATACATGCCATTGAACCAGATTTTCTGAACTTTATAACTTTTTACGAAATCTTGAAAATCTTTTGAAAGGAATTGTGGACCATTGTCACAGAGAATAATTTGAGGAAGCCAAAGATTAAAAAAAAAACTTGTTGCTCTAAAAACATTATGATTGCGGAAGAGGTAGCTTTTGGTAAAGGGTGAATGAAAACAAATTTAGAAAACCAATTAGTTACAACCAATAGGTATTGATTACCTTTCTTAGATCGAGGAAGGGGTCCTAATAAATCAAGAGAAATTAATTGGAACGGATAAGATATTTTTTTAAACCTACCCATTAAATCAGGACAAACTTCTTGTGAACTTTTTTGTGCACCACAAGCTTTACAGTTTTTAATGTAATGGCAAACGGATTGTCTTAAGTTAGGCCAATAATAAAAATCAGATATTTTCGATATAGTTTTTGTAACACCTAAATGTGCAGAGGTAGAATCATCATAAGACATTTTCAGAACTTCAGGTCGTTTAGAGGTAAGAATTACTAATTTCCATTCAAGGTAAATTGGTAGGTTTAAATGAAGAAGAGCTAACAAATTTATATAAAAAATTTTCTATAACGCGGAACGAAGGGTAGTTTTCGGAATGTTGAGTCACTTTTCGTACCATATTAGAGTACCAGGATTGGGAGTTAAATTAGGGAGATTTAAGGCAGCTACATCACGAGAGAGAGAGCATCAGGTATAATATTTAATTTTCTAGGTCTGTGATGCACAGTAAAATTAAATTGAGAAATATGTAAACTCCATCTGACTAAACGTCCAGCGGGTTGTTTCAAATTATTTAACCAGGTAAGGGCAACACAATTGGCAATTACTATAATTGAGTTCCCTCGAGATAATCCTTGAAATTTTCAATTCCAAAGATTACTTCGAGAAGCTCGCATTTGGTAGCGGAATACTTTTGTTCGGCAGCGATTAACGTACGACTTACATAAGCGATAGTGTTCTAAACCCTATTTTTCGTGAAATACAATGGCACCTAAGCCAGTGAGTGAGGCATCGGTCTGAATATAAAATGTTTCTTCAAAATTAGGGGAAATTAAAATGGGAGCTGAAGTAATCAAACGTTTTATTTCATCAAAAGCTTTTTGTGCATCAGAAATCTAATCGATAGATTGTCCTTTCTTTTTATTTTTAATTAACACGGTAATAGGAACAGAGATCATTCCGATTAAATGTCTAATTTCAGTGACAGTTTTGGGCATTTTAATATTAGTGATAGCACTTAATCGAGGTCAGCACATAAGCTATTTTCATCGACAATAAATCCTAAAGAGGAAAGGAAAGAACAGCAAAAGTTACATTTTTCCCAATTAATTTTAAAACCAACATTGCCTAAGCAATCTGCCACTTCATTTAAGATTACGATATGTTCTTCAAAGGTATTTCAAATGACTAACATTCATAAAGATAAACAAAAGCTTGTTCTTGATGTAAAATTTGGCCTAGTGTTCTTTATCCATGGTACGTTGAAGTATTTGAGGGGCATTAGATACACCAAATGGTAAGAAATTAAATTCATATAAACCTTTTCCAGGGACACAAAAAGCAGTTTTCTGACGAGAAGATTGTTCTAAATGTATTTGATAAAAGCTTGCTTAAGATCTATGGAAGATATACATTTAGCATTTTGCAATCGGCGTAGAATAGAATTAGTTCGGTGTAATGGATTGCGGTCAGAGATTGTAACGGAGTTTAACTTACGACCATCAAAACAAACACAATAGTTTCCATTTTTCTTTTTAACTAATAAAATGGGACTACTCTAAGTAGAAGAGCTAGGAGAAATAACACCAGACTGAATTATTTTATCAATTTTGGCATATAAATGTTTCTGTAAAGCAGGGGATAAAGGATATTGACATTGTTTAAAAAGTTTAGCAATGGCAATTAAAATTTCATGTGATACGGTGGTTGCACAACCCAATTTTGAGGTAGATAATTGACGAAATCTATTCGTAGTTTTATCTAACAAGACAGTTTGGTCTTCAGTAAGAGAAATTTTGTTTGAAATTTCCAATGAAGAACATTTGTTCTTCTTAAGGTAGCTTGCCAAGTAAAATCAAGAAAATTTAACGATAAATTAAAGAGATGACAAAAATTAACTCCTACAAAAATATACATGCTAGGGTCAGTATTATTAAAAATTTAACTTCACGTTCAAGAGATTTTATATGAATTTTTAGTTTAATTGATCCTGTTATTTCAGCGTGAGCTGAATCAGCGATTATCATAAATATATTTTGAGGTTTTATTTTAAGATCTATATTTTGATCTCTTAATTGTTGCAAACCTGTAGAATTAACTAAAAAAGAATTATACCAAGTGTCTAACAATGCGTCTACGGAAAAAGAGGCAATCCAAATTGATAAATGTAGACAATTATCAAACAGTTTTGTTAATTTTGCAGTAGTGGGATTAGGCTGATGCAAAGAATAAAGGGTTTTCGACCAGTTAGACCATTCAGGTGGGGTTGTACGACTTATTTCATTTAAAGGATTAGGCGTTGGTGATGAAGATATATCATTAGAAGTATAATCATTGTTTATCGTAATAAAGGTAACAGTACAGCCGGTTTTAAACTTAATTGTGGCGATAATGGTGATTTTGTGATATTGGGTGTTTTTGCAGTAAAGGGATGCATACACCTTGAACAAAGCTACCCCTTCGGTAGTTTCCTAGAACATTAGAATGAGAACACTTATTTTTATAAACATTTGGGTTCTCACAGACAACAAAAAATGTTTGTACAGTCTGTACAGTCAGTATAATTGTGGTTACTTTTCCGACAATTCCGACAAGAAATGGAATTAGTTTCTTCTATATTTGATATAGGTGGTGAAAATGATGACTATTGCGGGAGGATCATTGCGGTAAGATACATTTTCTTTCAAACATTTTGATGGGAGTTTTGTTGAGGGGCGATATTCTTCTAAACGGAAGTTCTCTTATTGTAAGGAATGGCAAAGGTCTTTAAGTTGGGTGATTGATTCAAATTTATGTAAAGCGAGATTTTCAGAATAATAAGCGTTTAGGTTACGAATAAGATGATTCAAGACTTCTGACTTGTCATATTCATTATCTAATCTATTAAATAACGTTTGCAGAACAATGATATATGATAGAACGTTTTCATTGGTAGACTGGAAACAGGCACGAATATGAGATAAAATTTTATAGTCATTGTCAAATGTAGAAAAATCCTGTTTCAAGAGGTTAACTAATTCAGGCCAAGAGTGAATTTGGTGTTTGATGTTTCGTTACCAGGCTAAAGCACTGCCGAAAAAAATTTCGGCGGCACTATTGAATAATTATTGGTTTGTGCAATTTCGAGAGACTTAAATCGTCTATCCCTTTGAGAAAAGAAATTAAAGTGATTTTGAGTTATATCCCGAAAAGTGGGGTTCCATATGGAAATCGGTACAGATTTGGAGATGTGCATCGTTTCCATAGGTAACAATAGGTTATTTAAATTAGAGGTATAACAGGAAGTTCAGAGGTAATATCTAATCTTTCCAAAACGAGACCTTTAATGAGGAATAAATTGGACATTAGTTCATTTCTAATTTTATCAAATTTATCAGGGTTAGAGTTCTGAGGAATTAATTAGACATGAGTTCATTTCTAATTTTATCAAATTTATCAGGGTTAGAGGTTGCATATAGGTCAAGATGCTGTTTTTACATATACTAACGTAGATTGAACACACACTAATTCTAACTTTGTGGGAATTGGTTCGATAGCATTAACAATAGCCCTTATATCGTCGATAGTATCATTTATTTCTTCAAAAATTTTCTCTGGATCCATACTATGTATGTTAAAATCAAGAGAAGTGCTTAGATTATGCGAAATCGCATCCGATATTGTAGCCGTCATTTATTTTGCACGAAAACGGGGATTATATTATGCCGTTCAAGTTCCCAAGTAAGCTCCCTTGACTTGAAATGGAAGCGATTCGTATTTATAATATTTCAAAAAATACATAAGGTCAAAAATTGGCAATTTTTGCTTAGCTAAACGAGTAAACGGAAATTCGATAGTATTACAGGAAGGAAATCAACAAATGGTTGTTTTGATATGTATATACAATAGCTGAGTGTTTTTTAAACTAAAAATACACGAGAATCGATATAGATAAGTAACGAAAAGTAACGGGTTTTCACAACTAAGCACAAAAGCTTTTTTTAACCAAAGAAATTTTTACCTCTTAAACGCATGGGATCAACTTATACCTTCTTTATGTAGATAGAGGATAGACTTAAAGAGAGTTTTATATTATTTATTTGTAAATTAAATGACGCGAGATTATTATCGATAGGTTGAAACAGCAAACTTCTCTAATTACTAATTCTAATTAAATTTTTTTATTAAAACAGCCATTAAAATGGGCTCTAAATTATAGCGTTTAACCGTATTCCAATAAAATCCCGGGTAAATAAAAGTCATAAAACACCTCGTCATTCCAATTTGGAGTGGCCGTCCTCCGGGAATAGGTTCCTGCCGTCCTTGTTGTTGATTGTAGCTTGACACTTTAGGTGATTTCGCTGGATGATACAATAAGGATAGGTAAAAATGGTGGGAACGACGATAGTCGAAGCACTCGGGTCAGCACTGCACGGCAGGCGGTAAGGTAGCGTTCACTCTACGGAAGGTGGTACGGTAATGTCCTAAGCTATGCTGCATTCCTCACATAAAGCGTATATCTCCTCCAACCGAGGTCGACGCACTGCCGATTGCGTTGGTGGGAACAAAATTTGTTCCCATGGGACATCTTTTGTCGGCATACTTGCAACCACAAAGATAAGTCAGTGACATCAACAACTGTGTGAACACCAACAAAGCATGGTTTTTCACGGCATCAGCGGTATTGTGGTAATCTGTGAGGAATTTTCCATGCAGAGTTCTAAAAAAACTCCCTAAATCTAAATTAATAAACTAATACATGAGAGCTTTACAAAATAAAGGGTCACATTCTTATTTCGTTAGATGTAACCTCCTTGTTCACCAAACATACACCTTTGTTCGATAATACCATCAATTTGGACAGTGAACCCAACTATAAGACCAGGTTGTTCATAGAATCGTTTTATATTAACAAGGAGTTCAATCTTATAAACAATAAAATGAATGTCGACAAAGTGCATAACGTTTACTCTGCGTTATATAATGTGGATCTTTTCAAACATCGTTGAAGTAATTAATACTTTATGAAGTGTAACTGTTGTCATTTTTGGGGAACGTTCCATGACATTTTCAAATAATTATGCTAGACTGGTTTCCTACGGAATTAAATAGTTCCTGGTTTCATTTCAAATTGATGTTAAAATGCCAGTTTACAAAAATGCACTTATTGTTAATTGATTAAATTCAGCAGTAACTCTGACATCAGGATTATTTATGTCGTAGATCATTCAATTTTGTAGTATTTTATCAAATAATTATGCTAAGTTCAATGTTACTTATTGCATGTTGTAAAGTAATTTAAATTGCTGTAACTTACATGTTTGAAGAATTACTTCTTTACTCAAAAGCTACATGATCGATGTCGTGAAATGAATTAATCTTGAATGTCAAATACGGAATGCATGTCGAATACTGAGTTGCTCGAATCTTACATGTTGTTTGACTTAAGAAAGAATGAATCACCCGTTCTAATTGAGTTCCTGTTTATATACAAAAATTAACTCAACACGTCATATTCTGTATCTATTTCGAAACATGAATCATCCAGGTGATGTAATATTTACGCCGATTTCACGGTTTTAATGAGTTAATGAGTGTAAAGCTATTGGCTTGGCAAATTTATATATAAGCAATTATCGTGTGCATAAATTCGTACTACAATTTCCTAATACGGCTGGTTTGAAATTGATAACCCTCCGAAAGATAAAGCGGCCAGTCGTAATACAGAATTGGACATTCAATTGTAAACCGCTCGCTAGTAAATACATGCTCGCTGTTGTTAAATTGTTTTCGCTTCCTACGCAATAAGACAATGCTATATTTTATTTATTAAAACCGCTTATTTACTCTAAAAGACAAAGTTTATTTTTTGCAGTAATATTTTATTTTTTGCCTTTTTTTGCAAAACGCTTAATTTAAATTTATTTAGAAATTAGTTTCCTGCTCTTTGGGGATGCGCTTTATTTTTTGTCTTTTGCTCTTTTTAATTTATATTTTTGTCACTCCTCTATATATTTGAGGTTTGAAAGTTTCTATCAACCTTTCAATGCGGGGAGCATGGTTTGGCAAATTTATATATATTAAGCACCACCAAATAAAACAGATAAAGAAGGAGGCTCTTTAATAAATTCATGTAGTACAGCAGTTGAAATTATCACTGCAATAGCAGATAAATGTGATGAACCTGTTAGAAATAAAGCTTTAGTATGTGATAAGGAAAAATTTTCATATGCTCAGCAAATTGATTTAAGTATATTAAAGGTAGATAAGACTAACTCTTCTAATTATCATAATTTTAACAATGATAATATCAACTCTAATAATATACAAAGTGATATGAAGGCTTTTGGGAGCAAAACACAGCCAACTATTGATAACAGATCTCAATGGACTGCTGTTGTGAATAAAAGATCTAAAAAGAAAATCATTGTTGGATCAGCAGCACCTACTTTAGAAAATTCTGATGACACTTTAGTTGGTGTTGGCAAGAGGGCATGGTTTCATTTAAGTAGAATGGCACATAAGCCAAATGGGGAGGCACGCATAGCCCAGGACATCATCAGCTATTTAAAAAAAGATGCTCTTGGCGCAATCTGTTTTAGAATCAATAGCAATAATAAGTTCAGTTCATTTAAACTTGGAGTTCCTAATCACCTTAGGGACTACTTTATGGAACCATCGTATTGGCCAAATAATGTTCTTATTCACGAATTTAGCTTTAAGCCACCAAAGGCTCATAAACCTCCTAAAATGTACAATGCTGATCAGTCATTAAGCTCATCAAACTCTGCACCTTTTTTAGATGTTGGGACAATCAAACCAATCTCCGAGTAGCGACCCATAATGATGTTTATGATAATGGAAACGGTTTAACATGCCATTTCGGACAGGAAAACGTAGTGCCAAGTTTGTTCCTATTGTTATCAATGAATTGCCAGTGTTTGAACACATTGAAAGTCGATCTTATAACTGCCGATTTTATAAATAAGCATGACATCAGTTTTTTATGTATTAACGAAACATGGTGTAATGAGGAAAGTTTGAAATACATGGTGTTTGCAAACTTTTACTTGGCCACCAGCTATTGCAGATCTCATACCAAGGGAGGGGGTGTTGGAATATGGTGTCGAAACACAATAACAGCACTGCCGCTACACTTACAAGATTTCTGCCTAGAAAAAGAATTCGAAATTTATGGCGTCTCAATTAATCTTGTTAATAGTAGATTAGTAATTTTAAATTGTTATAGATCCCCAAATGGTACCAGTTTCAAAATTTTTCATAAGCAAATGAATAAGGTCTTGAATTGCATTCATAAACCTGGAATACAGATTATATTGTGTGGTGACTTTAATTTCGACCCAGATAGGAATTGCAATGAATTCAAAACTTTTGCTAGTCTCTGTGATAGTTTCTCAGTCAGAAATACAGTCTTTGATAAAACTCGTCTAAATTATACATTGGATTATATTTTTACTAGTACTTCTGTGTTCAAAACAAAAACTACTGTGATTGACACTCTTTTTTCCGATCACAGAGCACTTTTATTTCAAGGAAACATTAAAATGGGTCCAATTGTCAAAATTAAATATGAATATGTAAGAGCCTATCCTGAAGATGTCATTCTAAACTTTCTGGGCGATTTAGCTCATGAGACCTGGGGTGATGTAATGATGTGTACAAAAGTGGATGATGCCTTTGAAAACTTCCACAATATATTCTTGTTCTATTTTAATATTCACTTTCCACTAAAGCGCAAGTACATGAAGGAGAATAATGATAAAAAAGAAATTGGGTTAACAATAAGGTAAAAAAATCCAGTAAATATTTAAGGGATCTTTTTACATTGGTAAAATCTTTTCCGGAATATAGGGATTACTATAAAGCATATAAAAATTCTCATTCTCACCTAGTTTGAGAAACAAAAAGATTATTTTATCAGAATAAAATAACTATGGCTCAAAATCCACTTAGATCCAGTTGGAAATTGATTAACTCTGTAAACAATCAAAGGCAACCCGAAGGTGAAATTAAAATTCAAGATGGTGATGTTTTAATTGAAGATCCTGCGCTGGTGGTCAATAAATTTAATGAGTTTTTTGTAAATGTGGCAGATAGGATTATCAGTCACATCCCAAAGGTACCTTTTTCTACAAAAATAAAGAACAACAGTAACTCACTATTTCTAATTCCTTTTGTGGAGGAAGAGTTTATTTCGTTAATCAGCAAAAAACTAAAATCAAAAAAGTCAAGTGGTTTCATGAGTTCCCAAATTTTCTTATAAAAAAAAGTCTTAGGGAAATTGTAAAACCCCTAACTTTTCTCATTAATCTCAGTTTTGAGTATGGTGTTTTTCCAAAGAAACTGAAGCTTACCAAGGTTCTTCCTCTTTTCAAGAAAGGTAATGTAGACTCATTGGATAATTATCGTCCAATTGCCCTCATTTCAGTTTTTTCTAAAGTGTTTGAGTACTGTTATCTGGATAGACTATCGAAATTTCTTGATTCTAACAAAATCATAATTACAAATTAATTTGGTTTTCAACCAAATCATAGCACAGTGGATGCAATTTTCAAGTTTGTTGAAGTCGTTACTAATTCCATTGAATCTGGTGAGAATCCTGTTGGAACCTTTTGTGACCTTAGCAAGGCTTTCGACTGTGTGTTGCACTGGATACTTTTTATAAAGATGGAGAAGTATGGCATTCGAGGAAAAGCTTTAGCATGGCTCCAGAGTTATTTAGACAGTCGTTCACAGTATGTGTCGGTTCAACACCCTATGGGTAACACACGTAGGTCTATTAACTCGACGGTACTTGAAAACAGGGTCGGGGTGTCACAGGGCTCAGTTTTGGGCCCTGTGCTATTCCTTTTGTATATTAATGACATCAACATGTATTTGAAAGAATGTTCATTGTTTTTATATGCTGATGATGCTACAATTGTAACCTCTAATCAGGATCCTCCTACTCTCCAGTCAAACCTGCAAAACAATCTTGATCATTTGTTCAATTGGTTCTCTATGAACTTTCTATACATCAATCCCAGCAAAACATTGACTATTGTTTTTCACAATTACAATAGCAAAATTGTGAACATTGACGTTACACTCAATGGCACCCCAATACCTCAAACAGGTAGTATCAATTTTTTGGGTGTGAATGTAGATCAAAATCTAAATTAGAAGCCTCATTGTGAGAAAGTGTGCGCAAAATTAAATTCACTATGCTATTTGATCAGAAACCTTAAATCATTTTTGAATACAAACCAACTGTTGTTGGTATACAATTCTCATTGTTCCTCAACACTGAGATATGGAATCAGTTTCTGGGGTGCGTCGTCCGATGCACGTGATGTTTTTATTTGTCAGAAGAGGGTGGTCAGGAATAGCATTAGTATTTCACAAACTACATCTTGCCGTGCCTTTTCTAAGCAATTATGTATTTTAACTCTACCTTCGATTTTCATTTTAGAAGTGGCCACTCTAATCTATAAGAATAAATCAGATTACTCGCATGGCTATGACTATCATCACCATGACACTCGCAATAAAAGTGATCTCAGGATTCCCAGCTTTAAGTATAGAATTGGAATGACATCTCCCACTTATCTTGGTCAAAAAATTTTTAATAGTCTCTCTCAAGAAATAAAGTCCTCACACAATGTAAAAATTTTTAGAGTTAAACTAAAAAGTTTCTTGGTAGCTCAGAGCTTTTACAACATTGAAGAGTTTTTCTCCTACAGTTTGAAACTAGCCAAGTATGCATAAGTTATAGTGTGGTATATGAAATACAGAGTTATATTAAAATTTTAATGTTATATTTAATATTTAATGTTTCTATAGGTAATAGCAAATGTTGACTTGTTCCATAATGTTTTTTTATGTACATTCCTATGGAAATGAATTTCTGAAATACATAAATAAAAATAAATAAAATTATTGCGCGCATAAATTCGTACTACAATTTCCTAATACGGCCGGTTTGAAATTGATAACGCTTCGAAAGATAAAGCGGCCAGTCGTAGTAGAGAATTGGGCATTTAGTTGTAAACCGCTCGCTAGTAAATACACGCTCGCTGTGAGAATCGCCTATCTCAGCAATGCAAGTGCCTATTAATAGGAAAATTGGGGTAAGTTTTTTTGTGTGTTTGTCTTGTATGTATGTAACATTTTTTATCTAACTACCAGCCGCTTAAGTCAAAATTTCAATCCCTTACCCGCAAGCAATTCAACCTGAAATTTAATTTATTTATTTATACGCTATACCTAATACAGTCCCCTCCCCCTTTTGCCACACCATCCCCTATTTTTGATCCTATCGACCCATGATAAGAATTTCATTTCAATTTTCATTATTCATTTTATGAATTGTCTTTGCTATAAAATTAACTTCAAATATATTATTAGAGATTATCAATAACTAACACGTTGTTCCTTATTGCATTTATTCTAAAAAACCCGACTTTAATTTAAATAGCTTCACTAGAGCATATGCACATTCCTTACCGCATATTTTCATTTCTGTTGTATAATTTATAATGGAGCAAAAGTTAGTGCAATTACATAAGAATAGGGAAATCATTTTTGAACGTATTAATATCATTTATAATCGATCAAAAAATATTTCTATATTTGAAAGTAGATCGAATGAAGAATTTTTGTCTGTTACAGAGTCAATAAGCGAATTATATACTAAGTTTGAAAATATTTTGGATAATATAAATACTTGCAAAACCGCTTTAAATCCAGAAGCTATTCCGGATTACCAAAGCTTAATTGTCTTTGAAGATTTATATTCACGTATTAAATACACCCACAATAAAATAATTAGTACAACTAAAGTAACGCAAAACATACTGTTCCTCTTCCTGTTTTAGAAATTCCTAGTTTTAACGGTCAAATGAGTTGCTGGAGTTTTTTCTATGAATCTTTTAAAGCAAACGTGCATTTGAATCCGCAATTAAGCTATGCACAACACGTACAATGTAATATACGCAATTTTTGACAGAAACGCGCCTCTCAAATGTGTAAAAATTAAAAACAAACTAGTACCTTGGATTACAAATGCAATTAAACAATTAATGAGAATACGTGATAAAGAGAAACGTAAATATCTTCAGCAAAAAACTGAAATACGATGGGAAGAATATAGAATTCTACGAAACCGTTGTAATCATCTATGTAGGAACGCCAAAAAGAAATTTATTAATGATTCCCTATCAGAAATCCCACTAGGGAGTTATTGGAAATTTCTTAATAGGTTGGATGTAGGGAGTGAAAAACGTGACGTACCTATAAATATGTTTAATTTAAATGAACTAAATATTCATTTTGCACAACCTAAAACAATCCTGGGACACAAAATAAAGGCTGCTACTATTAAAAAGCTTGGTTCCGAAACAATTGCCACAACTTCTGCTTTTTCGTTTGTAGAAGTAAATAATGATGAAGTACTAAGTGTTATGCATGAACTTAATAATGAATGTACGGCTTATGATGGCATAAATCGTGAAAGTATTTTAATTGTTGTCGACATTATTCTTCCCATTATAACCCACCTTGTTAATTTCTCTTTGTCTACTAGCTGCTTTCCAAAAATATGGAAGAAAGCGCATGCCATTTCAATTCCAAAAATTTCAAATCCGGGCTTAATGTCCGACTTTAGACCAATATCAGTGTTGTCTTTTCTCTTACGTTGTTGCGAAAAAATAGTCCACAAGCAGTTGTCTGATTATCTTGAAGTCAATAACTTATATAATCCTTTGCAGTCAGGTTTTCGTAAAAACTATAGTACATCAACGGCGCTTATTAAGGTTATTGATGACATTCGTTCTGCACTAGACAATAAAGAGGTTACAATCTTGACCCTACTTGATTTCACTAATGCCTTTAATTTAGTTGATCATGACATCCTACTAACTTATTTAAAAATGTATTTATCTGTGGCTGTCATTACATGGTTTGAATCCTACCTAACCGAATGTGAACAACGTATACAAGCCAGTAGTGGATCTTCTAATTGGGTAGTAGTCACCAAGGGTGTTCCCCAAGGTAGTGTACTTGGGCCGTTGCTTTTTAGTTTGTTCATTGCCTCTATTAGTAAAGGCTTAACCTGTCGTTATCATTTATTTGCTGATGATTTTCAAATATACAGGCATTCAGAGGTACAGCATATTAATACTACAATTGGTCTAATAAATGAAGATTTGAGCAAAATAGCTGATTGTATTAATAGGCATGGTCTAGCAATTAATCTTAAAAAAAAACCCAATGTATTATTATTAGCTCACCTTATAATAAAATACTTATACAGAAGAACACCCTTACCGATATAAAATTTATTGACACCGTAATACCTTTTAGTAGTGTAGTTAGAAACCTAGGTATCCATATCGATGATACTTTATCCTGGATTCCACATGTAAATAAAATTAGTCAAAATTTCTTTTTACCTTCCATAAGCTAGCATTATTAAAAAATTTTCTTCCGTTCCAAGCTCGCTTACGTTTAGTCAATGCACTTTTAGTTCCAAAAATAGAATACGCTGATGTAGTATTTACAGATATGGCTGGGTATCTGCGTAACAAACTCCAACGTTTACAGAATGTTGGAATCAGATTTGTTTATAACTTACCTAAATTTGAACACATTACTCCATACAGAAACGAACTAGGTTGGTTAACCATGGACGACAGACGTGGTATCCTTTGCGCTGTATTACTTTACAAAGTGGTAAAAACACATACTCCTCAGTATCTACAAACTAATTTTCACCCTTTGTCAGGACAGTACTCAACAAGATTGATTGATAATGTTTGTTTTACAATTCCAATTCATAGAACTAATTTCTACAATGACTCATTTACTGTTAAAGCTATTCGACAATGGAATTTGCTTCTGATAGATATTAAAATATCTAATTCAATTAGTATTTTCAAAAATAAAATCAAACTGTATTTCTTCAACAAGACCTAACTTTTATGTGATATGCTTCCTATTGTTCCCGATTCCCATCCGTTTCCGTCCTTCCCCATCCCTCTGTTTTTTGTTTAACGTTCAAATAACTTTGCATTTTTATTTAATAATAGGTATACAAATCCGATTACTAAGTTAATATTTTCTATTGTTTATTAACTTGAGGTTTCGCCAATGGTAAATTGGAAGAAATCGCCAGCTGGCAATAAATTCACCATTTGTGAACTTTGTAATTAGTTTATTATTTTTTTTTATTTTATGCACACATGTAGAAATGTACAAGTTCTCAATAAAGAAGTCATTATTATTATTATTATTTGATGGGAAAACCGCAGGTATTGTCCCGTCGGGAGACACTTACCAAACGCTATGGGAAATTTTGGTTAAAAAATATCAAGATAAACGTTCTCTAGGAACATATTATCTTAATAACATTTTTCAAATGAAAAATTGTTTACGCTCTGCTACTCACTTAAACGCATTTGTTGAAAAATGTTCAGCTTTGATTGAAGCACTAATGCAAATAGGAATCGCAGATCTTCAAGGTTTTATTTTTTTGAATTGTGGGCTCCAAAAACTAGATTCAGAAACCATTCAGGCCTTTGAGATTTTAGTCCGAAGCTCTGAAATTTCTTCTTATAAAACGCTTGTCGAATTTGTTCAAGATCAGGTGAAAATCATGGAACGCTCATATAACAGTAGTAGTTTAACAAAGACGCAAAACGATTTACCAATTTGTAAAAGTATAGCTTTTATTCAAGCGCTACGTCTTGTTGTGTTATTTGTAATACAGATGGTCATAATAAACTTTATGATTGTCCAAAATTCCACAATATGTCTTCTGCACAATCAAGATTAGAGTTTATAAAATCAAAATGCAGTTGTGTAAATTGTCTAAGCTTGATACATTCCGCACTTGACTGCAAGTCAAAAAATGTTTGTCGTAATTGCCTAAAGCGACACCATGCGCTTCTTTGTTTTTCAAAAAACATAAATTTTAACACAACAGCTTCTATTGCTGTGAAAAAAACATTCCCATAATAATTTTAAGGACGCATATGAAAGTAACTCACGATTTTGCTTAAACCCTGTAACTAATAGTTCAGCAACTCAAGTCGCACAACGTGCAGAACTTTCATCTAGTTCATTGTTTACAGTGGAAGCTCCACATAGTACTGTTTTGTTATCAACCGCTCAAGTTTATGCTCGTAACGCCAATGGGGAACGCAAGATTATTAGGTGCTTGTTGGACAGTGGGTCTCAAAATAATCTAATTACTGTTGACTGTTGCGAATTCCCAAATTTAAAAATCCAATCATTAAGCAAATCTTGGATAAAGGGAATTGGTTCTTCTTTTAGACCAATTCGTGGTTATATTTTCTTACGCATTGAATCTAGAATGAATCTAGAATGAATCAACACGTATATTATATACAGGCATTAGTTGTCGACAATATTACAGATACATTGCCTACGCACGCTATTGATTGTAAAAATGTGGAGGGTCTCGAAAAAAACCCTCTTGCAGATCTTTTTTGGAATCTTCTTGGAGAAGTGCATCTAGTAATAGGAGCACAATTATTTTCGCATGTTTACTTAGGTAATAAAATTCATTGTGCTCCCTCTTTACCCCCTGCCATTCAAACGGTCTTTGGGTATGTTTTTATGGGTGATGTGACCCTCGGGTCAGCGCAAAGTGCATCTAATACATATTCCTTTAATTCTACCAAGTTCAGTAATCTAGAAAAATTTTTACACAAATTTTGGGAATTGGAAGAAATTTCTGTTCAACGAAATTTGAACCTAGAGGAAATGCACTGTGAAAATATGTTTACCAACTTGATTATTAGAAACCCTGATGGGCGGTATTCAGTATCATTACCATTTTGTAGAAACGCATCGCTTTTAGGTAGCTCTGCATCTGTCGCGTATCGCAGATTTGTTTCATTAGAACGCATGTTTCATAGGGATCTTATCCTATGGAAAGAATATACAAAAATTATTATAGATTACATAAATAAAGGTTATTTGTCAGAAGTAACTTCTCTGGAATATTTAGGGGAAGGCTATTATATTCCTCATCATGCAATAGTAAGACAAGACAAACTTACTACCAAGGTGATAATTGTTCTGGATGCCAGTTGCAAAACGCATACAGTGTGTTCCTTAAACGACATGTTATACAGAGGACCCAATTTGCAAACTGATTTAGTTTCCCTATTGTTAAATTTTCGTTTGTTTCCTATTGCAATGATCGCAGACATTTCAGAAATGTACTTGCAAGTGGGGATAAATGAAGAACATAAAAAATATCTAAAAATTTTGTTTCGTTTTAATAATGACAAAACGTTCGCACCTTTCAATTTAATCGCCTTGCCTTTGGTTGAAGTCAAGTCCTTATCTTGTAATGCGTACTATTAAGCAATTGTCATCAGACGAGTTTAGTCTTTTCCTACAGCGTCTAAAGTAGCTGAGAATTATTTGTACATGGACGATTTGATTTATTCGACCTCTGACATAAGCTCCGCAAGTTCTTTAGCGCAAGAACTTATTGCATTTTTTAAAAGTGGAGGTTTTGATTTAATAAAATGGGCTTCTAATTTCTCTACTTTATTAAATAACCTTCCCAAATCTCACCTAGTTGCATTAGATTTTTCTGATTGTAACACTAATTTAAAGGTTCTTGGACTTTTATGGTTACCTTTAAATGATACTTTCAATTTGACCATAACTAAATCTGAAATCACTTGTACGAAGCCCAATATTTTGTTATTTGTTGCACATTTATTTGATGTGCTAGGGTTGGTTTCGCCAATTATTCTATACGCTATCTTATTAATCAAAGAGTTATGGAAAAGTAAGGTGGGCTGGGATGAACCTTCACCTTCCATTATTATTAAACGATTTATGCTACTTCTGCAAGAAATCTCTCTTATTTCTAAAATAACAATTCCTCGATATGTTGGAGTTACTAAAACTTCTGTTGTTAACATTGTAGCTTTCTGCGACGCTAGTTTGGAAGCTTACGGATGTGTGGTTTATTTACATGTTACGCAACCTGCTGAAAATATTGAGATGCAACTTCTTTGTTCAAAATCGAAGGTATCTCCTGTTAAAATAGCTACATTTCCAAGGTTAGAACTATGTGCTAAAGTTCTGATGTCTAAACTTATAAAAGTTGTTTATAATATTGATCATCCTAAAATACCCATTGCAAATATATATGGCTTCTCAGACTCCACTATCGCGCTGTCCTGGATTTATTATTTACCACATCGTTGGTCAATTTTTGTTAGCAATCGTATTGTGCAATGTCACGAAAATTTAAATCCTTGCCATTTTTACCACATTCCTGGGAATCAAAATCTTAGTGACGCCCTTTCTAGAGGGATGTTACCCTCGCAGCTAATTTCGCATGATTTATGGTGGAACGGTCCATCTTGGATGATAAAACCTTCCGAGTGGGCTATTCAACTGTTTTCATCTATTGAAAGAGATAATATTCCCGAATTAAAGGTAAATACTTTAACCGCTATAATGCAGCATGAAAAATCTGTATTATATGAATTATTCCAGCGAGTGTTGTCTTGGGGAAAATTGCTTCGCATTACAGTCTATATTCTTCGCTTTTTAAAAATAATTCAGCAATCAGAGAAAATTCATGTTTCCGATATTCTTGTCGCTGAAAAGTATATTATTCGAATGATTCAAAATGTACATTTTAGGAACGAATTAAGAAAATTGGAGCATTCAAAGCTGCCCGCAAGTGATCTTCAAAAACTATGCATCTTTTTAGATGAAGCTAAAATTATTTACATTGAAGATAGGCTGTCCAAAGCGCATATTCCGTTTGAAAGTCAGCACCCCGTTTTACTCCCTAAAAATGAGCACGTCGTCAATTTGATAATAGACCATTATCATATAATCAATTGTCATACAGGCCCTAGTCTTTTAATGTCAATTCTTCGCAATCGCTTGTGGATTCTTTCTGCTAGACGCTTAATCAGAAAGCGAGTTCACTTATTTAACACTTGTTTTCGATTATCCCCTTCACACCCTGCACCAAAAATGGCCGATTTTCCAGCTTTCCGTGTATGCGAGGCAAAAGCCTTTGTACACACAGGTGTTGATTACTGTGGAAATTATGCAATGCGGGATTGGTGATGAAAAAATGTAGTTAATTATAGCACATAAATGATATTTAGTATATTTACAATAATTAGAACAACAGCACTTCTTTATGTACAAGTTAACAGCCATATTATATTAACCAATTATATAGTCGGTAAAACAGAAAACATTATAGGGAAGTATAAATTATTTAAATTAAACAGCGGGAACATAAGATTATGAATTCTTCACAATTTCTCCCCAATTCATAACTTATTAAAATCAAATATAAATTTAACAAATTTAAATAACTTTGCATGTAACAATGGTTTAGTTAAGAGATCTGCAATATTTTCCTTAGTGTTGACATACCTAAGTAACAAACAATTTTTATTTAACAATTTCCTAATTGTGTGGTACTTGACATCAATATGCTTAGTCCTATTATTGACTATAGCAGCCCTTGAAAAATATATTGCCGATTGATTATCGCACAATACTCGAGGTTTTATAGTGGGAAAAGGAAAACCTTTAAATTCAGCAAGTATTTTTTATATCCACATTATTTCTATGCAGGCCGAATCCATAGCAACATACTCAGCCTCCATGGCACTTCGAGATATGCATTTTTGAATACTGCAACGCCAACCTAGAAAAACGTTGCCCAGCGACCAAATAAACCCACTAAAAGATAGTAAGTAGATTTATTGCATAACTCAATATAGGTTAATAAAGTATAAAACAAAAATATTATACTATAAAGCAAATTATTAAAATACAGTTAATAATATAATTAGTTTTCATTTCTACAACTTAAAATATATTTTTTTAAATTACTCTTGAATTTTCTTTGAGAAGGCTGATTTGTAACTGATTTTGGTAATGTATTATATATCTTAACGCCATAATGAAATACATTTTTTGTGGTTATCGTTTTATTCTTCTTGTATATATAGTAATTGTCTGCTTGTCTTGTGCTGTAGTTATGTATATCTGACACTTTAATTAAGTTGCTAACCAAGTACGAAGGCAGCAAACCATTGATAATTTTATGTATAAAACCATACTATTATATTTCATTTGTTCCTGAACATTTAAAAATTAAGGCATTCTAACATTTTACGGACTTTGGCAAATCTGCTACATTTTAATAAACATCTCATTGCACGATTTTGTATCTTTTGCAATCTTTCCAAATCACCTTGGTTTGAGACAAATAAAATGGTGCTGCAATATGTTAGGTGTGGATAAACTATTGCTCTATATAAAGTTATTCGAGCAAAACTTGATAACTTTGCACTAATTCTTCTCAGAAATCCAACCTTTTGCTTACTTTATTTATAACCATCTGTAGATGCATTTTAAAAGTTAATTTTCGGTCGATTATTACGCCAAGGTATTTAATGTTCTCTACCAGTTCAATATCAGACCCATCTATTTGTACATTCCTATTTTCTGTTTTTATCATTTGATAACTTCTATCATTCGTTAACAACATCCATTTTGTTTTATCAACATTTATCTTCAGCTTATTTCCAACTAAATATTTGCTAATTCTTATTAAGTCACTATTTACAGATTGAATCAGGTTTATTACATTTGCACCTTCAGCATATATTAAAGTGTCATCAGCAAACATATGCATCTTTGTTACCTTCACTACATTCACTATATCGTTTATGTAAATTATAAAAAGCAATGGTCCCAAAATACTTCCTTGTGGAACACCCCACTCAATTTCTGATTTATTAGATGTTTCCCGTTGCCATCTCGTTTCTTGCTCTCTGTTTTGTAGGTAGTCTTTAAACCACTCTAACGCATTGTTTTTAACCCCCATATTTTTCCAATTTTTTAATGAGAATATTTCTACTTATAGTCTCAAATGCTCTTTTGTAATCTATAAAGACTGCACACACTGCCTTTCCTTTATCATTGATCTGCGAGAATCTTCAGCTGTAGCCCATGAAGTATCAGTATAAATTGACAATTCGTAGGAATTAGAATGTGATAAATTAATAGAATAATAATCGGCGTTTCCAGCATACTTAAGGACACGCAATAAACAATTATAGTGCTCACTTGTCGGATTCGAAGAGAATTGAGCCAAATAAATTACTGAAAACAAAATGTCTGGTCGTGTCCGGTTTGCAAGAAATAGCAAGGACCCCAACAGTTCTCTAAAAGGCAAGTTAGTTTTCGAACTATTATTATTACTACAAAAAATATATCCAACACTCATAGGAGTGTAAACAGGGATATCTAAATTAATCTTGAAACGTTCTAATAATTTTGTTATATATTTTTGTTGACACAAGTGATAACCACTGTCCAATTTATTAAACTCTACTCCAAGAAATTCTCTGATATTACCTAAATTAACAACTTCACAATATTTATTCAAACACGTGAATACATACTGCAAGATTTCTTCGTTCTTACAAAACACAGCAATGTCATCGACATATAATAGAATAATACAGTTAGTATCCAATTTAAAAATACAGGGACAATACTCCGATACAGAAAAATTCAATTCTTTTAAAATATCGGCAAAGTGATAATACCAATTTCTACCAGATCGCTTAAGACCGTAAATTGATTTCTTTAAGCGGAGCACAAATGTTTTGGAATCTATATTTTTATATCCGACAGGTATTTCCATATAGACCTTCTCTTTTAAATCGCTATAAGTAAAAGCACATTTTACATTCCAGTGGGAATGAACCCAATCATTATGAACAACTAATAACACAAATAGCAACTTAACCAAGTTGAATTCAACGACAGGTGCAAATGTATGGAAATAATCAATTCCGAATGTTTGCTTATAACCATGAGCAACCAAGCGTGCTCTAAAGCGTTTAATTGTACCATCCACATTTGTTTTCAGGTTATAAACCCATCTGCAGGTAATAACCTTTTGATCAGGTAATCTTGGTACAATTTCCCACACTTCTCGTTCCTCATTCGTAGCTAACTCTTCTTGCATAGCTTTTTGCCATTCATCTTTACATTTCGAATTAATAGCATCATGGTGATTATCTGGTATTTGTATTAAACATGCTAGTAAAATTTCATCGTCACATTCAGTAACCTTTGTTACTTTTTCACCTTTCGATGGATCAGAAAAATCAAATTGTTTTGGATCGTAATCCAAACCCTTGTCATGACATAACGATTTCACATCGTTCTGCGACCGACACTTATTAGAACCATACCAATAATACACATCAGTACGTGTTCCATTTTTCCTAGGAACTTCTTGTCGTTTCCACTGAATGTCACAATGAACAGGCATTAATGGATGATCACTAATACTAGTATCTTTAGTAACTTTTGCAACAGGAGCTGCAGCATCTGAATCAGATAAAACTGACTCATTATCACTGGATGTACCTATTATGCTAGGGGTGACAGTATTACACATTCCATTAATACCCAAAACAGATTCATCTATTTTAATATGTTTCAACTCTATTACAGTATTACGTACAGGGTCAAAGACACGGTAACCCCGTGTAAATGCTGCATAGCCTATTAAAATGCATTTCCGCGATTTGGGTTCCAGTTTTGTTCGGTAACGCTTAGGTACATGAACAAAAGCTAACGAACCAAACACTCTGAAATGTGATACTCGAGGTTTTCTCCCATAAACAACTCGTATGGAGTCTTTTCCAGATTGGTGGCATGTGGAATGCGGTTTTGGTGTGGACGTAATATTGCAACGCTTCAGCCCAAAATTTAGATTTTAACTTTGAACTTATCAATAATGTCCTCACCGCATCTACTGCGTCGAAATTTATTTTCTCCGCTACCCCATTTTGTTCTGGAGAGTACACACTAGTTAGTTGGTGATTGATTCCAACACTAGAAAAATAATCTTTCATCTCCTTGGAACAAAATTCCATCCCAGTATCTGATCGGACAGACACTACTTTCAGACCTAACATTCGTTCTACACGAGCAATAAAATTTTAATTCTATCACAAGCTTCATTTTTACTTTGGATTGTATAGACAGCAATCCAACGAAAAAAATCATCCACGATACCTAAAAAATATCTAGCACCTCCGGCGCTAACAACTGGTGATTCTCCCCAAAGATCGATATGCAATAATTCAAGTGGCCTACTTGTTTGAACCCTCGACAGCCTCTTAAAAGGACCTCGTTTTAACTTGCCCTCGATACACGAGTGACAGTTTACATCCTCTTTAGTGAGCTTACCTACACCTAAAACGATTTCATTTTTAACAGTTTTATAGATTTTGTCAGGACTCAAATGTGCACATCTTTGATGCCATAATTTTAAAGAATTTATATTCTTCATTTCTGATAATGCAATATTAATGTTAGACTTGGAATTTGTAAAAGGTTTACCTTTTTCTCCTATTATGGTATACTGTAACGATTTTTTTTCTCTCTAATTGGCTCCGCTAGCCTCACGCATGGGCGCTAGTGAAACGTTTTTCTAAACTTCTGGCCGACACTACTTTATAATCACCATGCTCCAAGTTAGGTGTCTGCAAAACAAAGTCTTCCGACGTAACTAGGGTCTATTCCTTGGGTAGAGCTATGAGCAATGGGGGTAAGTCGAAATCTGTGGGGGTCACACTCAAACTAAAACAAACAGGCGCCACCAAGTCCAGATTGATTCATGTAAATGGCATGGCTAATTTCTAAGGGCGGACGTGGAGACCCAAAGAAAAAGATCGCCTTCGCTGACAAAAACCTGTCTTAACAGAATAAGACGCTGTTCCTGTAAGGAAAATAATAATTAAGTCACATAAAAATGGGAACACTATTTGTGTCCCTCAAATATATCTAAAATGCAAAAGGAATGTTTCCTACATAAGGGTACCATAAAATTTAACTCTTATTGTTTTTGTTTATCAGGTCTGATCAAACTAGATCAGAATAAAAAGACTTTAAGCGTGGATTATAAATTTACTAGAAAGAATTTTTCTGTTTCTGTAAATAAAATTTAATGCAATAAAATAAAATGAATAATTGAATTACTTGAAAATTAATGTAAAGTTTATCAACTTGATTCTTACTCAAATATATTACAACCCAGTGTGACTGGTTATACTAAGGTTTTCTAACCCAATCAGATCTGTGTAGGTCATTTACAAATTAATATACAAAACTTTCTTTTTAAGTTAACAGTATTAAAATCGATTTGAAGTCAAAATATTCACAAAGATATTCTCTAATTTTATCAAAGGTGGTAGTAATGTAATACTAAACATCTGCTTGCAATTGTGCAATTGTTGACGGCTTATTTCAAACAAACAAGTGACGTAGCCGCAGCTGTTAATTTATGCTGAAGCCACGTGTAGTCACATATCTACGAAACTAAGTGAAATTTAAATTTGATACTGGAGAAAACCAGCTTAGCTACAGATAAACTGAATAACAAATTTGTGCTTCTATAAAACAAAACGAAATAACGTGCTTTTAGAAGGAAGCACTGAGGAAATCTTAAAGCTATTATGAACCAAACCCCGGCTGCTGTCCTTGGCTAGATTGGGAACTGCATCGCCGTGCGAGTCTGCAGCTAATTATTCCTGCTTTCCATGCTTTAAATACAGGTGTTGAAGCGAAGTGGGTTTCTTACATTGATTCAAAGTTGCATAAATTTTGTAGCGTCATCTTCCATGGTCTAATCTTAGTTATAAATATAATTTTCGTTGCGTAGTTTGTAAGTCGTAGTTTGTAAGTCGTAGTTGCGCTAAACAAATTTTTAAATTAGATACTATGATAACGAATATACAATACCAACCGTTACTCAGGAAGTGTGTCACACAATTAATGCGACCCGGAGGTCACTCGCCATTCTCTTCGAATGCATGCTGTCGCTGCTTTTACCTATCGACGAGTGCCCCTGCCGCGTTCTTGCATGGTGGGAGGGTCCCGAGGGGGGTTGTCAATTCTCTAACGCGAGTGCCTGTGGCTGTGGAATACACCGACCTCGAAACAAATAGACTAACGACTCTAGATACTGTATTAATGCAAAATTTGATTGTTACACGTATTATTACTTTAGTTAATAAAGGTGTTTTAACATTCGTTGTACCTTTAATGAAGAGATTTTTAATGCGAAAATAAAATTGTTACACTACCCCTTTCCTACAAGATAAAAGTTTTTTTTCCTTTAAGGAACAACTTCAAATATAACAAATACAAAAAATTTTTTTATTATAATAATACTAGCCTTTTCTACCTTCCTAATTAACTATGCAATTTTTATGAATTTATTCAAATGGGGAGACAAATATTTACAAATGCGAGTGTGTTGGTAACTACGTGTACCTGACGTCCATCGGGAGACAAAATCGGGGAGTCACAATCGGTATTAATCAAAATTGGGAGGGGGTCAAATTAGAAAGTCAAACACTCCACGGGACAAAAAAAATTCAAATTCACGATAATTCTTTAACTTGAGGTTCTTACTTCTAACAAGGCTAATATTTACTACCTGTAACCAAACATTTTACAATTTATTTCAAATTCCACAAAAACTTCACTTCCTGGAGCTCAATTAGCTCTCTCTAAAAAGGAATGCTTCCTCATCAAAACAGCATAACTATTCAAAGTATTATCACTATAAGGTGACAATCAAAAGGAAGACCCTACTAATAGGTCTAAATTTAAAACACTATTATCACAAAGTGATAATCAAAACAAAAGTGACCTAACCAAAAGGTTACTTATCAAATCCAAATACAAAATATTATCACTTTATTGCAAAGAGATAATCAAAATGAAGGTAACCTAACCATAAGGTTACTTAACAAATTCAAATACAAAATATTATCACTTTATTACAAAGAGATAATCAAAACGAAGGTAACCTAACCATAGGGTTACTTAACAAATTCAAATACAAAATATTATCACTTTATTACAAAGAGATAATCAAAACGAAGGTAACCTAACCATAAGGTTACTTAACAAATTCAACTACAAAATCGAACCAGTTAGGGCTGTAATATCCTACACCCTACTGATTATCCTATCACTAAGTTCCAACAAACAACAGATCTCATTAGTGATGGACCAAATGGTGAGACTCACCAAGCCAACCTTGACCTTATCAAACCAAAGAATTTCGAACGGTCAAAAAACAAGGGAAAGAATAAACTAATATTCTCTCTACCTAGATAAGTAGAAATCAGGACTAACAATTAAATAGCCCACTTACTTCTACATTGTAAAGATATCTGTTAAAGACATCTTCTAAACACATCTCCGAATAACGCGCGAGCAAAACGACCAGCGTGCACACCAAGGCACACCTCAAACTTACAAAATCTACAAAATCTCTAACCACTTATTTCACTTCTCAAACAAAATACTCAAAATTAATGAACCGACACTAAATCAAAAATCGGAACAAAACAAAGCAAACCACTACTGCATTACTTAACATCAAAGAGATGACCGGACCGGAACTAATCGTCAGGATCATCATTTTCATTTGGATACGACACTTCAACTGGTTTCAAGTCCTTTACGTGCCATTTCCCTGCTCTTGTTCCATCTTCGTTCTCTAACTCATACACTAAATTGGAATGTTTTTTTCGAACTTTACTCATAATGAACTTTGGAGCTAACTTAGCGGAAAACTTATCACTAGCACTCGAGAGGACCTTATTAGCTCTCCAAACACTTTCTCCGACTTGGAATGAAATGTCTCTTCTCCTAAGATTGTAGCGTTTACTCGAACGTTGATAAGCTACATGCAAATTTTCACGGACATTCCCAAAAATATCAAATAAAAGTTGACGATCCAAAACATAAGAAGGTCTACTACTGGAGACGACATCAACATCCTCACCAGGTTTAAAATCATCATTATAAGCTTTTCCACTTAAGGGTACCTGACGACCAAAGACTAAAAAATTTGGAGAATAGTTGGTGGACTCATGTTTTGCTGAGTTGATTGCGTATTGGATCTTTGATATCTCACTATCCCACGTATCATGTCCTTCTACGTATGAACGGATAGCTGTACCAACTGTCTTATTGATTCTTTCCACAAAATTGCATTGGGGAGCATAAACAGCATTATACCAAATCTTTTGAATTTCGTACCTTGCACACAAAGCTTTAAAAATACGTCCAATTAATTGTGGACCATTATCACAAATAACAAACTGTGGTACTCCGTAGACAAGAAATACTTTTTCCTCCAAAAACTTCTCAATCAAATGTGCCGTGGCACTTCGCAAAGGTTGCAAAATCGAATATTTCGAAAACCAATCACCAACAACTAAAAGTCATTTACCTGCTTATGAGTCATCAATAAAAAAAACTAATCATGACAATAGCTAACAAAAAAAATCAGTGTTCAGGTACACTCACACCCTACTACCAATTGAACTGTCGAAACAACTATAAAGCTTCACAACGCCTAAATATGCTAGAGTGACAAACCCTCTACGAGTCTCACCTAAAATCAAAAAAAAGATGCAAAAAAAAAATTCTAGAGTGCCTAACTCACCTCGAGTCTCGTCTAGACTTACGCAATGCCGAGCGACCAACTCTTCCTGAGTCTCGTCTGGACTGACATACTGCTGAGCGACCAACCACGACGACAAGTTCCGCCTAGACTAAATTGCGTTGCAATGCCGATCTAAACAAAATCTGCTAACAAAATCAAAAACGTGCTTATGCACAAAGAGCAATTCTCAAACGACACAACGACAGCTCACTCCAATGTACCTTCAAAATAGAATCTCTAGCCTTATCATCAAATTTCGACAAAGATGTTCTTTATTGACTCAAACAAATCAAACAACAGGCTTATCAGCTTCTTTAGCTGACAGTCTTCCTAAAATTTTCCTCAAAACTGGTTTCTCACTCACTACTCCTCTAATTTTCAGTTCGTACTCCAATTCTTCTTTAAGTAGACAAACAATTTGGAATTTTTCCGACATGATTACTCAAGCCTAATGGAATCAAACCGATAAATCTAACTGATCTGAACCTTACAAAAGTGATCAAAACAAATTCGTACTATTAAAGGTAAAAATCAAAGGTGTTTTTGGTGAAATAATTTTGCCAAAACAATATCAAAAAATTATATGGGGTCAAAATAGAACGAAAGTCAAAAATAAATTTGACCAAGTTAATCAATTGACTGTATGAGGGTTAATGTTACAACCAATCTTTTATCAAAAGCAAACAAACAAATCTAAATGTCAAATCGACTTTAAGCAAACAAATTTCGACGCAAAATAATTTTTGGACAAATAGATTTCAAAGCAAAATAAATTTTGAGCTAACAAATTTCGAAGCAAATTACATTTTGAATAACAAATTTCGAGGTAAATCAAATTATGAACAAACAAATTTCGAGGCCCCAAACGTTGCCGGCGCCAGTGTAACGATTTTTTCTCTCTAATTGGCTCCGCTAGCCTCACGCATGGGCGCTAGTGAAACGTTTTTCTAAACTTCTGGCCGACACTACTTTATAATCACCATGCTCCAAGTTAGGTGTCTGCAAAACAAAGTCTTCCGACGTAACTAGGGTCTATTCCTTGGGTAGAGCTATGAGCAATGGGGGTAAGTCGAAATCTGTGGGGGTCACACTCAAACTAAAACAAACAGGCGCCACCAAGTCCAGATTGATTCATGTAAATGGCATGGCTAATTTCTAAGGGCGGACGTGGAGACCCAGAGAAAAAAGATCGCCTTCGCTGACAAAAACCTGTCTTAACAGAATAAGACGCTGTTCCTGTAAGGAAAAATAATAATTAAGTCACATAAAAATGGGAACACTATTTGTGTCCCTCAAATATATCTAAAATGCAAAAGAATGTTTCCTACATAAGGGTACCATAAAATTTAACTCTTATTGTTTTTGTTTATCAGGTCTGATCAAACTAGATCAGAATAAAAAGACTTTAAGCGTGGATTATAAATTTACTAGAAAGAATTTTTCTGTTTCTGTAAATAAAATTTAATGCAATAAAATAAAATGAATAATTGAATTACTTGAAAAATTAATGTAAAGTTTATCAACTTGATTCTTACTCAAATATATTACAACCCAGTGTGACTGGTTATACTAAGGTTTTCTAACCCAATCAGATCTGTGTAGGTCATTTACAAATTAATATTCAAAACTTTCTTTTAAGTTAACAGTATTAAAATCGATTTGAAGTCAAAATATTCACAAAGATATTCTCTAATTTTATCAAAGGTGGTAGTAATGTAATACTAAACATCTGCTTGCAATTGTGCAATTGTTGACGGCTTATTTCAAACAAACAAGTGACGTAGCCGCAGCTGTTAATTTATGCTGAAGCCACGTGTAGTCACATATCTACGAAACTAAGTGAAATTTAAATTTGATACTGGAGAAAACCAGCTTAGCTACAGATAAACTGAATAACAAATTTGTGCTTCTATAAAACAAAACGAAATAACGTGCTTTTAGAAGGAAGCACTGAGGAAATCTTAAAGCTATTACGAACCAAACCCCGGGCTGCTGTCCTTGGCTAGATTGGGAACTGCATCGCCGTGCGGAGTCTGCAGCTAATTATTCCTGCTTTCCATGCTTTAAATACAGGTGTTGAAGCGAAGTGGGTTTCTTACATTGATTCAAAGTTGCATAAATTTTGTAGCGTCATCTTCCATGGTCTAATCTTAGTTATAAATATAATTTTCGTTGCGTAGTTTGTAAGTCGTAGTTTGTAATTCGTAGTTGCGCTAAACAAATTTTAAATTAGATACTATGATAACGAATATACAATACCAACCGTTACTCAGGAAGTGTGTCACACAATTAATGCGACCCGGAGGTCACTCGCCATTCTCTTCGAATGCATGCTGTCGCTGCTTTTACCTATCGACGAGTGCCCCTGCCGCGTTCTTGCATGGTGGGAGGGTCCCGAGGGGGGTTGTCAATCCTCTCACGCGCGTGCCTGTGGCTGTGGAATACACCGACCTCCGAAACAAATAGACTAACTACTCTAGATACTGTATTAATGCAAAAATTTGATTGTTACACGTATTATTACTTGAGTTAATAAAGGTGTTTTAACATTCGTTGTACCTTTAATGAAGAGATTTTTAATGCGAAAATAAAATTGTTACAATACAACCTCTTTGTTTTCTTAACACGTACAAATAAAGTACCATTTGTGGTGTACACATCAAGGTATTCATTTTTCCCTACAAAATAAAATCCATTTTGCACAACAGTACCTAAACTAATTAAATTCTTTGATAAATCAGGGACATAAAATACATCTCTCAACTGCACATTAATTTTAGACCCATTATCATTAATTAGATTAATAAAAACATTGCCAACACCCTTGGCAATTAATACTCCTTTGCCTTGATTTACAGTTTTATCTATTTCTTGAAAATCATAAAATAAATTCTTATCATTACAAAAATGGTGTGTCGCACCTGTATCAAAAATAAATTCGTATTTTGGTGTTGTGTGTTCAGTGCTAAATAATTCTAAAAACCAAGTTCCACCGATATCAGTACAATGATCTTCAGGAATCGTAGATACATACGCACCTCTATTATTACTTGTATTGTTTCGTGGAAATTTTTGATTACTTACATTGGACTGCAGATTACTGTTACCTTTATTTACATTACAATTTTTCGAAATATGACCAAATTTCTTGCAACGATAACATCGAACATTAGATTTCCTTCTGTTATCACGTTTGACATCAACAGCAAAGTGTTGATACAGAATTTTGCAATCGTCCATCGTCAGTGAGCAATGCCGTAGCAACTGCATATGATGTAAATTTTTCATCAGGAAGCTGATAAAGTTGTTGCACAATAACACTATAGCGTTCCGGTAGCCCGCTAATCATTTTATAAGCGACATATAAATCTTTTAGTTCACATTTAACATTAACTAAGCGCCTTTGTAGATCTCGAAGACGTGCAATATACAAAGAAATTGACTCATCCTCTAACATTACAGCCAATAAAAATTCTGCTAATAATCGTCCTATCATGGCTTTAGACGACGGTTCAAAATTAGTCTCCAACGTAACCCACACACTTCTAGGATCAGTTAAGCCATTAACTAGTGGTTTTACTTCAGGAGTTAACGACAAATAAATAGTGGATAACGTTTTATCACGCCGCCTGTTAAACTCACATTTTTCCTTGATAGAGCTTTCCGCAGGCAACATTTCCTTATCAGATTCTATATTGGTAATATATCCAAACAAACCATGGGCTCGCAACAGCATTTCAACGTCCATACGCCATTTCCGATAATTTGCCCCTCCTTTTAGTTTTGCAAAGTCCAATGCACTTTTATTATCATAACCTTCAAATGCCATTTTTGTTAGCAAAATTTAAATGCATTCATAAACTTTTAAACTAAAATTATACGCGAGTAACCGATATCAAAATTACATATTTTATTAACATTTGTTTTACACGTGATATATACCGTAATTATAGCAATCACTCAATTTATCACAAAAGACAAAAAACTGTTGAAATCGAGCAGATTTGTTTTTATAGCAACAAATATATTATTTGTTTGTATCAAACACTGTTTTCTAGCACTCATTAAAACTTTTTATTAACCAAACCAAAACATATCGCCGGCCATTAACATTCCAACAACCATTTTTTTTTTGTTTTTACTTTTCCCGCAAATATCGCGCTACTGGGTTCATAACCTTGTGGAAATTATCAATGCGGGATTGGTGATGAAAAAATGTAGTTAATTATAGCACATAAATGATATTTAGTATATTTACAATAATTAGAACAACAGCACTTCTTTATGTACAAGTTAACAGCCATATTATATTAACCAAATATATAGTCGGTAAAACAGAAAACATTATAGGGAAGTATAAATTATTTAAATTAAACGGCGGGAACATAAGATTATGAATTCTTCACAATTACGCCGGCCCAATTAGCATTACGCTTTCCCGTCACCGGGGAATTCGAGCGCAAAAAGCATATATTTGCTTATTTGTTTGTTTGACCACAAAAGCCATACATATAGAATTGGCTTCTGATTTAACTACAAATTGTTTTCTTGCTGCATTTTCACGCTTTATTTCACGCCGTGGTCCCGTGTCTTGCATGTACTCAGACAATGCAACTAATTTTGTAGGAGCCAAGGCACGCTTAGATGAAATTTACAATTTTTTAGTTTCTGTGGAATATAATACTGAGTTGCAGCAAGAATTAGTTAATCGCCGCATCGAATGGAAAACAATTCCTCCTCACGCACCACATTTTGGATCAATGTGGGAGAGTAACACTAAAAGTTGCAAAATTCATTTATTTCGCGTTATAGGTACGCAATTGCTATCCTATGAAGAAATGATAACTGTTCTGGCACAGATTGAATGTTTACTTAATTCGCGTCCGCACTGCACTGCTTACTATCAGCTGATCCTTACCCCGAAGCTCTGATGCCATCGCATTTTTTATGTCCACACCCATTCAGTTTTTACCTGGATGCGATCTGTCTGATCTTAACATTATCCATTGCAAAAATTTAGACAGCCTTATAGTGTCTTACTGGAAAAGATGGAGACGCGAGTTTTTGCATACTCTTCAGTCCTGCCAAAAATGATGTACTAGTTCAAATCCTGTGAAAGTTGGTACTGTGGTTGTGATTGATCAAGAAAATATTCCTCCGATACATTGGCCTTTAGGCGTAATACAAGAGCTAGTTCCAGGCAGCGATAATGTTGCCAGAGTAGCACCCGTTAAAACCAAATCAGGCGTGTTTAAACGTCCTGTTGTTAAATTGTTTTCGCTTTCTACGCAATAAGACAATGCTATATTTTATTTATTAAAACCGTTTATTTACTCTAAAAGACAAAGTTTATTTTTTGCAGTAATATTTTATTTTTTGCCTTTTTTTGCAAAACGCTTAATTTAAATTTATTTAGAAATTAGTTTCCTGCTCTTTGGGGATGCGCTTTATTTTTTGTCTTTTGCTCTTTTTAATTTATATTTTTGTCACTTCTCTATATATTTGAGGTTTGAAAGTTTCTGTCAACCTTTCAATGCGGGGAGCACGGTTTGGCAAATTTATATATAGACAATTATTGCACGCATAAATTCGTACTACAATTTCCTAATACGGCCGGTTTGAAATTGATAACGCTTCGAAAGATAAAGCGGCCAGTTGTAGTAGAGAATTGGGCATAAACCGCTCGCTAGTAAATACACGCTCGCTGTGAGAATCGCCTATCTCAGCAATGCAAGTGCCCATTAATAGGAAAATTGGGATAAGTTTTTTGTGTGTTTGTCTTGTATGTATGTAACATTGTTTAACTAGCTACCAGCCGCTTAAGTCAAAATTTCAATCCCTTACCCGCAGGCAATTCAACCTGAAAGTTAATTAATTTATTTATACGCTATAACTAATTCAGTCCACTCCCCCGTTTGCCACACCAGCTATCATTTATGATTTTCCTGAAGCGGTGTCTATTCTTTTCTAATACATGAAGTTAATGTTCGTTGTCTCATTTTCTGCAATTTCTGATTACAGTAGATTTATTGTTTAAGATGCAAAATGTTCAGAAAAATCAGATAACTTATTTGATTGCGATCACTGCAGTAATCATTTGTGTAAAGACTGTGCTCAGTTAACTGAGACAGAAATTAGATGTCTGAAACTTAGTAAGCGCAAACTAATATTTCTATGTGATGGATGTGAGAAGGGTTTATTTAGAATTCCAGAATTCTTAAATAAATTAAGTATTCTTGAACAAAAAATAGAAGATTTACAAAAGCAAAATGAAGATCTTGAAAAACAAAAAAGTGCAATAGGTTGTTAAGAAACAATAGCAGAAATGATTGATAGGCAAAATAGATCACGAAATATTATAATACTGAATGTTCAAGAATCAAATGGTAATTCATACACTGAAAGAAACGCAGAAGATAAAACCACGGTTGGTAAATTACTTGGGAATTTTGATATTGATTTAGATAATGTTAAAACCTTTAGACTGGGTAAGCGCATGGAAAACAAAAATCGGCCAATTAAGGTTTTAACGGGATCTCGGGATGAAGCAATGTCTATTTTAAGAAGTAGAACAAAATTACCTAATCAAAATGTTCGGATATTTGGAGATCAAACACCGAAACAACGGCAATATTATTTGGATGTTAAAAAGAAACTTCAAGAAATAACTGAAAATGGAGATACCTCAAAAACAATTAAATATATTAATAACAAACTAACAATTGTAAATAAAGATAGAAATTCAAAAAACTAAATGGCAATTCGTCATTAATAATCAACTCTCACATAATCTACTTAAATGTTCAAAGTATAATGTCTAATAAGTATCAATTAATGGCTGATGTGATGTGTTATAATCCTATGATAGTGTTGTTATCAGAAAGTAGAGTAACTAGTAATGTGGAAGACAAAGAAATTGCAATTGATAATTATATCTTAGTAAGATGTGACTCTATTAGCAGGCATACTGGGGGGGTGTTAATTTATATTCGTAAGGACATTGATTTTAAAACATACAAATTATTGGCGTAAAGCTGTGAAAGTGCTATTATTTGGGTCACTATGGATCATAGGAGTGTTATACCACTCCCCAAGTGCAAGTGATGCAGTGTTTCTGAATAACTTTGAAGAATGGAGTGAAAACCTATTTAATACGAACCTACGATGTATTATAGCGGGAGATTTCAATTTAAATTATGAAAATAAGGGTAATTACTATGTAAAAAAGTTAAGTAATTTCATTAGGGTAAATGGTATACAGCAATTAATTACAGAGCCTACTAGAATTGTACAAAATAGTTCAACATTAATTGACTATATCTTAACTAATGCTAAACAAGTCAGGGCTATTGTACATCCGACACCAATAATAACTGATCACAATATTATATCAGTAGTAATTACTAAAGAAAATAAACATTATAATAGTAATAACCAAATAAGTCAATTCAGAAACCTAAACGATGCAGCCATTCACCGAATAAACCTAAAGCTTTTAAAATGTACATGGAAATTTGACAACACAAATGTTGATATAATTCTGAATGATATAATAAATAATGTTACACATGCGTTAGACCATGAAGCTCCTATTCAAAGCAAATTTCAATCACATAACTGTTTAAAGTGGTATGACAATGAAGTGCGTGCCAAAGCTAAAGAAAGGGACTTTGCTTATAAAAAATTTAAAATCAATAAATGTGCTGTAAACTGGAAAGATTATAAAACTTGTAGAAATCAATTTGTTAATTTATTGAAGAGGAAAGAAAAAGAATTTTATGAAAGACAAATTGACAATAACAGAAGAGATAGCACTAAAATGTGGAAAATATTAAAAATGTTGGTTAGTAATAAAGAAAATAATTGTGGCATACAAAGAGTACAATTTGAAAATAATCACCATAAAATCATTATGAGAGAACAAAAGGATATAGCTGAACATTTAAATGACTACTTTGTGAACAGCATTGAAGATATTGTAAGGAGTATCCCAGACACTAGTAATCTATATCGACTAAACCCATTACGTAGCCACGATGTCAAATTTACTGAATTTAAATTGTTAGCCTTACATGATATAAAAAAAATTGTGAATAATCTACCTAACAAGTGTAACTGGTTAGATACAGTAAACACAAAAGTAATTAAGGCAACCTTTGATACAATTGGGCATGTTCTTCTTCATCTGGTCAACTCCTCCTTAAGAACTGGCAGTTTTCCAAGCAAGCTAAAATGTAGTACAGTAATTCCTATTCCTAAAGTTCAAAATGCCACATTAGCAAGCGAATACAGGCCAATAAACACACTTCCTTGTATTGAAAAAATATTAGAAATTGCTGTATATAACCAATTAATAAACTACATGGACAGTAACCAGTTATTGGATTGTAATCAATCAGGTTTTAGATCTAAGCACTCTTGTGAAACTGCTATTCAGTTAACTTTTAGTAAGTGAAAGCAGTACATTGATCAAGATGAGTATATACTTGCTGTTTTCTTAGACCTTAAAAGAGCATTTGAGACAATAAACAGACAATTATTATTGACTAAGTTACAACACTACGGCATTGGTGGAACAGTGATAAAATGGTTGGATGACTACCTGTCAAATAGAAGACAAAGAACGAAAGTAGGAAATTCAATATCTAGTTCAGTGCTAGTAAGAAATGGTGTCCCTCAAGGAAGTGTTATAGGACCGTTGTTATTTATTTTGTATTTAAATGATTTTCAGAATATTGACCACGAATGCGAATTTGTTAATCTATATGCTGATGATACCCTACTTGTAATCAAAGAGTCCGATATACAAAGAGCAACAAATAAAATGAATAATAGCTTGGATAAAATTTATAGATACTTTCAAATAAACAAGTTGAAATTTAATACAAGCAAAACTGTGGCAATGGTTGTTGGAAATACTAATAAATTAAATAAACTTGATAGAAATGCTATTACATTGAAGATTGGGGATGAAATATTACAAATTGTTGAACAAACTAAGTATTTAGGTATTATGTTGGATAGTACTTTAACATTTAAAATCACTTTGATTATGTTAAAAATAAAATTACAAAAAAACTATATTTCTTCTCAAGATTAGCACCTAAATTGTCTTTAAGAACTAAAATTACAGTCTACAAAACAATCATTCAACCACATTTTGACTACTGCGCAACAATACTATATTTATTTGACCAAAATAAATTAAGTACTCTTCAAAACTACAGAACAGAGGTTTAAGAATCATACTGGAATGTAGCAAAAGGACTAATATTCAAAAATGTTAAGCACCCTAGAATGGTTATCGGTTATTGAAAAATTGAATATTTAACAATGATATTTATTTTAAAATTATCAATGGACTAATGCCAAGTTATTTTGATGAGTTTATTATTTATGCCCACCAAATACACAACCACGAGACTAGGTCACAAGGCAATTTATATGTTGCAAGGACCAAATTGAAAAAGACTATGAATTCAATATTCTTCAAAGGTCTGATTAAATACAATACTTTACCAAAAGATATTCGAGACTGTAATACACTGACATCTTTTAAACGAGAATTAATGAAAAAACTAAAACTTAACTAAAATGTAAGTACTTTATAAAATAAACCAAATGACCTAAACTTGGTAGGAGTAATTATAATTTTCACACTTTTTATTGTTTATTTATTTTTTTTTTATTGTATTTTTATTTAGATTTACTTAAATTAAGAAAGCATGTTCTTTTTATTTTATATTCTAATGTATTGTAATATTAGGATTACCTACTTTAAATAAATATTATTATTATTTAAACATTATTAAACCACGTTCTTATCTTTTTTCCCATTTTCTTTTCTTTGGGTGATAATTTTTCATAGAATTTGATGTTCAATGACTTCTCATGACATTTTTATCACATCAATATACAGGGTGCCCTATTTCTCACTTGTTGTATGGGTAACTCTGTTATTTGTGACATTAGAGAAAAGGTTAAATAGGGAAACCAGTGCAGTTTTTAATGCCGAGTTCAGCCATGAGGAGATAATTAACATACAGAGTGTGGTAAAAGCGTTATTGCAAAATAACGAAATTTTGATCTTTTTTGTTTTGTTTTGTGGTTCATGTATTGTGATAGATACAGTTAAACGTTGTAGATGTTTTTTACATTATTTTAAAAGGAGAATAAGATAAACTTATTTGTTTTTACATAGCTTTAGTCATATTTGAGTAAATAAGTGAGGTTATGTTTTTTTTTAAATGGAAACCATAATTGGCGGTAGTTTTGATAAAAAGGCATTTTTTTCCTCTTTTCAGTGATGTACTACAGTGCACATGTTCAACATAAAAATTTTTGAAAAAATTTTGTTTTGATGAAATACGAAACTAGGTATTAAAAAATAAAATACTTATGCATGACGTAACAAAAATATCAAAAACAAATTATGTTAAAAATATTAAATATAATATCACTTCAAAAGGTGTTCAAAGTGCCCACCATTTTATTGAAGGCACACATCGTTTTTTAACATTACGAAGTGCTTTTTATATTGTTCGTGCATCAATGCTTGCAATTGTTGTTTGGATTCTAGCTATTAAATCCTCAGGCGTTTCAGGAGTAGTAGAATACACTTTATTTTTTAAATCACCCCACAAATAAAAATCTAATGGCGTAAGTTGTGGTGAACGAGCAGGCTAAACAATTTCCATTTTGTTACCAATCACGTGCTCAAAAGGATCAGTTAAATATTGCTTCACTGATGTACCACTGTGTGCAGGGGCACCATCGTGTTGGAAATACTTTGGTCTGTAATGGATGTTAAGAGGTAATTCATCCAAATATTCTTCCAGTTGGTGTTTTAATAAATTTAAGTAATTTGCAGTGGTCAAATTGTCGTTATAAAAAAAAGTCCAATAATTTTTCCACAAAATATGCCACACCAACAATTAATACCAAATTGATGTTGATCTCTGGATTCACACACAAGTTTAGGATTCTCATGAAAATAAAATTCTTTGTTATGCCGATTAAATATTCATTATTTGTAAATTTAGTCTCGTCAGTAAACATAATGGTTCTCCAAAAATATGAATCCTCTTCACATTTATTAAGGTACCAACGACAAAATGTTATCCGTCTTTGATTATCCACTGGATACAATGTATTCGAAATAGAATAGTGATAGTTTCCTTAGAAGTTGCACAGTGGTTTGCAATTTCGGCAGTAGAAGATTCTGGTTTATAGTTAACAAACGCCAACACATTCGTTCCAACAGTTTCTTCATATTTTTGTAAGAATTTAGGTTTGGTAAATGCACCATATGCCTTAAGATTATTTTCAAGTTTGCTAAATATCCGACAGTGTGGTTGCTTACGTTCCATGTATCTTTCAAAGTACAAATCCGCTGCTGCATGTGAGTTACGATTTGAAGAATAGGAGCAAAAGAGCATGCCATTTTTTTCTTCATTTGTATAGGACGTTCTAACTATTAGAAGAAAATAATGTACGTATAAACACAAAATAACAGTACTATCTAATTTCTGTTATTCAAACAAGTGAAATCTATTGTTATGTGTCATATGGCTATTCTTAAAATCAGTTCAAATATTCACATATTATTTAATACAAAGTTTTATATTTCATAAAAACAAAATTTTTTCAAAAATTTTTATGTTGAACATGTACACTGTAGTACATCACTGAAAAGAGAAAAAAATGCATTTCTATCAGAACTACCGCTAATTATGGTTTCCATTTAAAAAAACATAACCTCACTTATTTACTCGAACATGACCAAAACCATGTAAAAACAAATAAGTTTATCTTATTCTCCTTTCAAAATAATGTAAAAAACATCTACAACATTTTACTGTATCTATCACAATAAATGAGCCACGAAGCAAAACAAAAAGGATCAAAATTTCGTCATTGTGGTATAACGCTTTTGCTACACCCTGTATGTTAATTATCTTCTCATGGCTGAACTCGGCATTAAAAACTGCACTAGTTTCCCTATTTAACCTTTTCTCTAATGTCACAAATAACAGAGTTACCCATACAACGTGTAAGAAATAGGGCACCCTGTATATGCAAACTTCACGACGTCATTTCTTCTTTACAAGATTTTACTTATTATCATGACAACTTAAAATGCATCTTTATAAAAAAAAAAGTACATATTCTAGCTGTTTTTATGTAATAAATATAAATTTGCAAATAACTAAATTAAATGCTTATGATGTGTATAATGTATATACCCTGTGTTCACAGAGATGCCGTACTTAGGACTATACTAATGTTAAAAAGAGAAAAAGAATTAAGTATATAAATTAAAAAAGACAGATGAATATTTAGTAAACGAAAGGCAGATACTAAACGCATCTTAAGATAATTCAAGGTTATTTGACAAAAAATGTTTGATATATTTAATCATTGCATTTCAATAATAAAAATAATGTTGATGTAGATGAGTAAAGTAATTTTATTTCTTAATAGTTTTCCTGAGCTTTTTGAAAAAATTGCTAAAGAAAGTAAGCTGCAATTTAGTTGTTACACATTTGATAACAACAATAATTGTAAGACATTCAAAATGGGGTAAGCTTTTTTTTAGGTTAATTTAATAATTTACTCTTTTTAATATGCCTTTGTAGATTTTGCGTTCATACTGATTTCTCATTGTATTGGAAATAAAGCCACCAAGAAAAACTATTCAGCTATTTTAATACTAATAAGATTTGCAATTCACACAGAATCTTCTGTAGAATTGTTCTTAATCAACACCTTTCCTGTAGTTTGTTATACAACATTTTAATAAACTTTTTTACTGTAGTTTACATTAACAAGTTTAATTTAAGATATGGATTATTTTTCAGTATCTGAAAAAGTGAAAATGCTTAAGTGTGGGTCCATTCTGGGGAAAGTTACAGAAAGACTACTGCTTTTTTCCTGCTAACTATCAAGATCGATTAATCCCCAGCTATAGCACTGTAAGCAGAATTGTTAAATTATTCGAAAAACTGAAAGTCTTAACAAAACAGTTATAATTGACAATGGGTAGAATAGAAATGAAGACAACGTAATTAATAATCTATCCTCAATTCTTACAAACTCAAACATTTGTGTGATATCTATTGCTAAAAGTCTAGTAAATATAGTAAAAGTTACATACATAAGGTGCTTAACAAATACAAGAACAGATTTTATAAATATGAATCACATCACAACTTGTAGAAGCAGATGCTAAAAGCAAGTGCACTTTTGTGATGTATTGATTGAGCGGTGCAATCAAGATGCCAATGTTGTAAAAAATATTTGCTGTACAGATGAGTGTTTGTTTACATTAAATGGCACTCCAAATCATTAAAATCGCCGATATTGGAGCACCAAAAATCCACATTTGTATATCTCAGCTCATACACAATAAAATTGCGAGTAGAAGGTAAAGAGATAAAATTTCTGGTTGATACAGGAGCTGAAGCAACATTAGTAAGTGAAGGTTTTATTAAAGATAATTCAGAGGAGTTAATGCAGAAAGTTATCCCTATTAAAGAGAAATAATTTAGTATCGCCGAATAATAAGAAGTTTGCAGTTATTAAGAGTATCATAATTTTGAAAGTTAAGTTGGGAAAGTTGAAGATTGAGCAAGAGTTTTTAATAGTGCCAGGGTTAAGAGTAGATGCCATTCTGGGAATGAATTTTATAAGTAACATGAAAGGTATAATAGAAACCGAGAATAAAGTCATAATTATGGTAGATGAGAGGATTAAATGGGACGAAGACGTCTATATAAAGGTACATGGAGATTGTATGAAGTTGAATCAACTTGAGAAGGAGATGGATGGCGAAGGAGATAGAAGTTTAAGTAGTAAGTGCCCTGGTAAGTTAGAAGAAAAGTCGTATCGTATATAGAGAAAACGTCAGAATTATTGAAAACTACATAAGATAATGTTGAAGAGATGAAGATAATAGGCGAAATGGATGAAAATAGTATAATTGAAGGTGTTGAAATTGGGATATATTTATTTATTTACGGGAAATCCCCATTATGAAAACAACATTTTCTTTCAAAGCGTATAACAAATACTAAAAACTAAAGTAGCTCTAAATCAATGGTATAACTACTGACTAACGTTCAACTATACATGTCCTACAGCATAAGAAATACATTTATATTTCTACCGTGCGAATACATTTTTTAAATTTAATTAATGAAAGACAGAAAGGGTCTACTTTTAACTTGTTAAATAAATTTAAAGATATGTCTAAAGGTATGTGCCGTCCATAATTTGTAGAATGAAAAGGAATACTAAATAAATTATGGTTACGCAAGAGTCTATTAGGAACATTAAAGTGAATTCTCTCGATAAGTTGTGAACAGTCAATTTTCCCATTTAGAAGTTTATACACAAAAACCAAGTCGCTAAACTTTCGACGAGTTTTAAGCGTTTGTAAATTAAGAATATTCGAATAATCGTGATTATCAATAAATACCCTTAGTTTATAAGCACAGTATCGTAAAAATTTATGGTGAATTCTTTCCAAAGTATACATGTGTATGTTATACATAGGAGACCTGATCAACAATGCATACTCTAAAGTAGAAACAACCAACGACATATACACTCATATTAAAGCTTGTATAGAAAGCTCGGCACCATATCTGAGAATAAAAGCTAATATTTTGGAGGCTTTAAGGAAATATAGTTTATATGATCATTATAATCAAGTTTGTTATCTAGTATTAAGCCCAAATCTTTTACAGAGTTTACAGAGCAGAACAAATTTCCATTTATAAAGTAAAGGCTATCAAATTTTTTGGTTCTGTAAAAACTAATACTGTAGCATTTATTGATGTTGAGTGACATATTGTTAATATTGTACCAGTTTATCAAGCAATTTATATCTTCCTGTAAAAAGTCACATCCTGTTGTGAGTTTACAACTTTATAAAATTTAAGGTCAACAGCGAATAATAAATACTTGCTATTTGCAAAGCATTTTCCTATATCGTTAAATAAAAGGGGTGAAATATGTGCTCCTTGAGGAACTCCAGATGGAATGGGAATACTTCTGGAGCTGAACGAACCGATTTTGACCTTTTGTGATCTGCCTATCAAAAAGCTCTTTAGCCATTCAATTATAACATCACCAAAACCCAGCCATTTTAACTTCATCAATAAAAATTTATGGTCAACACGATCAAAGGCCGTGGAGAAATCTGTGTAAATCACATCAACCTGACACCTCATCTCCAAGGTCTCCAAAATGTCTTGATTGAAGACCATTAAGTTAGTTGTAGTAGATTGCTCACTATGAAACCCGTGTTGATTATGGCTGCCAATGAACAGCATGGTATAGTAACTCCACCTAGTCTGTGCTTATATTGCAGGAAAAAGGTAGTAAATAAGGTTGTTACGTGTTACACTTGTGGTAATATAGTGCATGCATCATGTGGTGAAAGAATTGGAACTTATTTACAATTAGCATCAGAGGATTTGGTATTTCAATGCTACTTCTGTACAAAAGATGGTTTGATACCTAATACTGAGAACACAGTTGTTGAAAGTTCTGAACTAAGCACAAGCAAATAATAATAAAGATAAGAATGATAATATTAAGCAGACAAGTGTAAAGAGGATGTAAAATTACTTTTGAACTACCAGACTCGCCAGCTCATTTAAGTAACTTTACATACTCTTTACACTTTAACTTGTCTACTTAATATTATCATTCTTATCTTTATTATTATTATTTTATTATTTATTTTCTTTTCTTGTTCTGATGAAGCCCTTAACAAAAGTGGGCGAATCATCGACCTTAGTTTATAGAATGACACGGTTCCAACCCAGAACCATAAATATTTATAATGACTCCGACCGTGAAAGCCTCTGAGAATATCACAAAAACCTTTACGGGTAGGATATTGTAAACAAAACAAAAATTTTCAGTAACCTTAGACACTCATTAGCAAAATTACTTTGTACACTTACCGTTTTGTTACGGTGCCGTAATTCTGACATAGTTTCAAATTTCCTTAAAATAAAATATTACATTAATACATTCCAGCCAAAAAATTCTTCACAGAGCAGAACTCTCACTACTTTGTGAACGAATTTCCAACACTTTCTTCCTTAATGAACAGGTTATCACACAAAAGTGAGCTATTGGAGTGACACAAATCCTCACATCTTTTGTGAAAAACACACTCAATTTGCAGAAACAGTAAATGTTTGGGCAGGAATTTTAGAAAACCACATAGCTGGACCTGTTTTTCTCAGTGTTAACTTAACCAGCAAAGTGTATCTGGAGATGTTACATAACGCAATTGAACCACTAATTTTTGAAATTCTGGAAAATAATCCAGATGAATTCGGCAACTTGGAAATTATGTTCCAACAAGATAGTGTTCCTGCACACTATTATGGTGCAGTAAGACGTTACCTGCAGGAGGAATATCGTGGCAGATGGATTGGACGACGATGTCCAATGGAATGGTTAGCTCCGTTACAGTACCTGACACCATTAAATTTTTTTCTGTGGAGGTACTTGAAATCTAAGGTTTATGCTACAGCACCTGACAGTATTGACATTTTGAAACAATGAATTATTGATGAGTCTAGGACAATTTCCGCTGATACATTGGAACAAGTACGACAAGAGTTTAAGAATGGACTGCATTACTGTCAGAATTAGGTGGAGCACATTTTAAACATTTACTATAATTATTGATTCTTGAATTTTTATTAATTCAGTGCCCAACCATAATTTTAGTATTTATTTAATTTAACCATTAACTATACCCGAACAAAATTAGTATGACTGAAAAGGTATTTTTAATATCCTTCAAATGAGATGCCACTTGCCATAAAGTCTTATTTAAAATAATTGGTCCCAGTGGCCCTGTGACGTCATCTATGACTATTACGTTATGTGTTATGACTAGTAGTTAAAAACCTACATAACTTTATTTTCACTCTTCGAACTTCATAGGTATAAATATAACCCTTCAAAAGATATTGGGGGGTGGCGGGAAGCTTTTGACTAGTATGATATGGAAATCTCATCTTATATTCCGTATTAAATAATTTATGATCTTTTACTTTATTATGTATTTATATATGTATATGTGCATATATATATATATATATATATTAATTATTTGCAGCAATGGATCATCTGGTGAAAGAAATAATATTCAGTTTCGATTTAAAAACCTGCCTAATAACTCATGTAGTGATCGATCAGACAGGCAGCATAAAAAAGAAAGGGATATTCGTAGAGAACACAAACGAGATAGACAAATTAATAGAATTGTTAAAGCAGAAATCTTAGAAAAAGGTGAAAAATCTACATCTACAGTAATCTCTGATATAAGTTCTTCATCTTCTGTTGCTGAAAAAGATAAAATTGGAAATTCATATGATGAAGATGGCGATGGGTTTAATAGCGAAGATGAATATTCAACAAGAAAGCCTATACTAGGTAACACCGAAGAAGATTGGAATAGGGTAAGTTAAACATAACTTTTAAGAAGGTGGGTCATTTTTATTAATAATTAAATTGGTGTTGTCATGTAACGAAAACTATGTGTATCGGACATAAGCAATGATTCATACATTAAATCATTCATTATGTAGTGACACTTATATAAGGTGAATTTGCGTGTTTCTACAATTCTGATATATTCATGCCGATTACAAAACTACAGTCAAATAAACATCGTTTGTTGAACCAGTGCTTATTTTTCATTGTAGAATACTATAAGATATGTTAATTTTTATGTTATAATTTAGCAACAACCTTAAAAGTTTCAACATTTGGCTTTTTGAGCCGGATGCTATGAACATTTGTTTTAATCAGTTTCTATTTTCTTGATCAATATCCTAACTTCAAAATCCTTTCATCCTTTGTTTACAGCTAAGAAAGAGTCGCTTTCAAACCTTGTTCGTATTTAAAAAGTTAAATTTAGAATGTTTTAGTTTTTACCTGTATTTATCTGTTTATAATATCAAATTGTCTCTTTTGTCGCTTTGTCTTAAGGTTGAGAGAGATCGTCGGTCTTTCCTACATGAATACATTTTTGTTCATCGTATCATCGTAAGAATAATTATTTGTCAAGTTCATTGGTAATACGCATCAATTATTCGTATTTTGTTTAATTAGTTTGAATTGTATTTTTTGGTTAGTATCAACTTGCAGGACTTCTCTTTATTCATTCAATAGTACATTCACTTTTCGTGTATTTTTTACAAGAGTGTCGGTTTACAGAGTGTTTGGAAATAAAAATAATGCGTCATTTCAGTTCGTAATACGTAATTAATTGATTTTGTATTATTTGAAAGCGGTTTTATTGATTTTTATTTAAAATGGGTGTTGCAGTGGAAATGCTCATTTGTGAAACAAATATAGTTTCTAGTAGGTTGAAAAGTATTTTTAATAAGATGTGAGAAATTGAAAAATCTGAATTTAATTATTGCGCTATTGATATTTGGGTGAAGTCTGCAAGAGAAATAGATGCAGATTTCAAATGTTTATGTCAGACCGCATTTATAATCCAAAATGTTTTATTTTACCCACGATCTGTGATCGTCTGTCGGCCACTAAATTACCAATAAATAATTGGCCACATATTCAAGGGTTACAATTAACTGATCCAAAGTTTGACATTGCTCAGCAAATCGAATTGTTATTTGAAGCAGGCATTTTTGCTCAAATAATATTAAATGAGTCACGTCGGGGTAACGCATTGGAACCTGTTTCTATTCATACTACTTTGGGGCGGGTATCAACAAGAAAGGTTGTATCTCCTACATGTTCCGTTACTTTATTTTGTGCAATGGTAGAACCACAGCACATTTTTCGCCTGAGAAAGAGAAATGCGAACAAAATTTTGTTAAAAATTATTTTTGGGATGAGGTCAGAAGATTTGTGGTTCCCTACTGTTCAAAGATTCTGAACCTTCATCTGTAATTCTAGAGAAATTGCTATTTGTCGTTTTTTGACTTTAGAACGTCGTTTATTAAAAGACTTAGAGTTGTATACTAGTTACAAAGAATTTATGAGGGATTATATTGATAGTGGTCATATAACTAAAATCAAGACCCCTTCAGAAGATTTCTTAACTTGCAATAATTTTTATTACGTTTTGCACCATGCGGTATATATAATGACTAGTACAACTAAATTGAGAGTCGTATTCAATGCTTCATGCAAAGATGATTTAGGTAATTTGTTGAATGGAAGTTATTTGGTTGGGCTTGCATTGCAGAAGGATATAAGTATATTATTGTGTACATCGCGTTGTTTTATCAGCTGATGTAAAACAAATATACAGACAAATTCTAGTAAAGGAAAGTCATCGTCATTATCAATGCATATTTTGGAGATTTGCTCCTTCGGAATATTTTTTGAATTTTCACTTAAACACTGTTACGTATGCTTTGGCATCATTGCCATTCCTAGCCTTGCATACGATTCAAGAATTAGCAAATCTACAAGCTTCAAATTTTCCTCTTGCTGCTAAGGCTATGGTTGAAGATACGTATGCAGATGATTTAGTGACGGGTTGTGAGTTGATCCCAATAGCAAAACAGCTTGTTGAATTAAATGGTGGCTCCGTGGCGTAGTGGTATGTGTGTGAATACTACGCCCGAGGTCCTGGGTTCGAATCCCGACACAGTCCGCTTGAAAAATGTTAGGCGAGTATTTTTCACAAAAATACACCCTCATTCGGATGAGAGGTAAAATGGAGGTCCCATGTGTGTGTTGTCACGCACATTAAAGACCCCCCACCTTGCTTGGAACAGCAAGGGTTCGACAAAATTCAAAATTTTCTAGGTAAAAAAAAACTCGCTTCCTGGCCAATGTAGTACCTTCGGATGGAGCATTGAAAAATCACATATAATGTTGAATTCGATGCCTTTTGTAATTCCAGAGGGTTTGAATTACGCAAGTGCTATAGTAATTTTGTAAAAGTTCTTTTAAACTTGTCAGATTTAAGTCGTATGCAAACATTATCATTTCAAGATAATGCAAATGCTTCCTTAAAAATGTTGGGCCTTTAGTACCTTAGTCAGACACCTTTACCTATACCATTCACACGCAAGAACGGCAATGCAGTAAACGTAATATTTTGGCAGAAACAGCAAGAATATTTGATTCTCTTGGGTTTTTGACGCCAGTAGTGTTTCTTGCTAAACGATTAATCCAAGAGTTATGGTTATTGGGATCAAGAACCTAATGATAATTTCGTGAAAAATTGAGAAAAATTGTAACAGATTTACAGGAAATATCAAATATAGAAATTCCTTGTCGATTTATTTGGAATAACTTGCAAAGGATAGATTTACACGACTTTTGTGATGCATCCGAAATAGATTTTGCCACAGTAATTTACTTTTGTTGTTTTGATATAGATCATAACATTTTTGTTTCTTTACTAAGTGTTAAGTCAAAAGTAGCACATTTCAGCAAAATTATAATGCCCCGGTTAGAACTTTGTGCGGCAGTATTGGTGTCAGATTTAATTAATTTTTTCATCATAAACATTTAAAAATGTTTTGGAATTTGCAGACAATTTTGCATGGTCAGATTCAAAAGTTGTACTGTCTTGGATTCAGTCAACATCGAACTGATAGAAAACCTTTTTGACGTATCGGATAGCTCGTATCCAGTCGTATATAGCATCTTTAAAATTGCACCGTGTGGAGTTGAAAATTAATACCGCACAATGCTCTTTTCGTGGATTATTCGCATCGGAGCTCGACAATCATCTATTATGGTGGGCGGGGGTCCTCTTTGGTTATCTGTTGCAGAAAATAACTGGCCTTCATTTGAGGTATTTGAAATGTAAGATACGTTGCTTATGGAAGAAGAAGGTACTAAAATCTTTTTGGTAATTATCCAAGAAAATTTTTTTAATTGTTGCTTGGATAAATTTTTACGTTTGGAGAAAATATTAGTAATACTTTTCTCTTGTAGACGATTTATTTATAACCTAAGAGTTAATCATGCAGAGCACATGGTTGGAAACATTTTGAATCATGAATTGCAGTCTTTGTTGCATAGTCTAGTAAAGCATGTTCAATATAAGACATTTGATAAAGATATTAGAAATTGTTGGAATAAAAAACCTATATCGAAGCAATTTTGCCCTTTGAGTTCATTTCTTGATGAGTGGGGTTTACTTAGAGTGGGTGGCAGGTTAAAAAATTCACACTTGGAATTTTATTCTAAATTTCCTTTATTTTTACCTAAAGCACATAGATTGACAACTCATTATTAAAGATTGTCATGTCAAATATTTACATTTGGGTGTTTGCACCACATTATTTTTGCTTGCTCAAAATTTTTTGATTATATCATCAAAGGAATGGTAAATGCTTGTTTAAAAATTTGTGTTTGATGCTTCAAGATTAATCCTATCTTTTTATCGCTTTCTATGGGAAATTTACCTTTACGAGTCACGCCAGGGAATGCCTTTCTTAACTTTGGTGTTGATTACGGTGGGCCCTTTAATATTACATTGAATAGAACTAGAGGTGGAAATACCACTAAAGCTTATATTTGTTTATTTGTGTGCTTGAGTACAAAGGCCATTCATTTGGAATTGGCATTGAATTGTCTTCAGAAACATTTATAACAGCTTTGAGGCATGTCATTGCTCGCTGAAATATATTGTGGTTGTGGAACAAACTTTGTGGGCGCAGATAGGGCTTTGAATGAAATGAAGAAGTTTTCAGTATAGTTGGAAGGAATTCAATTTTAATTCACCTGGATCAACACACTTTGGGGGTCTCTGGGAGTCTGGAATTAAATCTATGAAAGGTCATTTATGAGTAGTGAGTGATCAGATTTTGACTTACGAAGAAATGTGTACAATATTGGTACAAATTGAAGCGGTGCTGAACTCATGCCCATTATGAGCGATTACTGCAGACTCCAATAATTTTTCGGTTTTGACACTAGGTTTTTTTAAAATTTGGATCCAGTTCATTTATACCAGATCCTGACGTATCAAATGCAACAAAGTTTTTGGAAAACGGGGAATGTAGAGAATTTACATACATTACATAAAAAAAATTAATGGTTTGTTAATAAATCGCATCAGACTGTTCTCGGGTCGTTGAAGTGCATCCAGGTAATGAAGGGGTTATTTGGGTTGCAACCTTAAAGACTAGCCCACGTTTATTTAAACAACCGTTGATTAAGCTATGTTTATTGTCTATGCAGTAATTTTTTTTTTTTTGTTGGTGTAAATATTAAATATTGTTGAGCTATAATTTAGTCATAAAAAGTAAGTTAGTTCATACTTATTTTGCTGGACCGTATGGTTGGTCATTTTTATTAATAATTAATTGGTATTGTATTCGATCAGACAGGCAATGTAAAAAAGAAAGGGATATTCATAGAGAATGCAAACGAGATAGACAAATTAATAGAATTGTTAAAACAGAAACCATAGAAAAAGATGAAAAATCTACATCTGCAGTAATCTTTGATGTAAGTTCTTCATTTTTTATTGCTGAAAAAGATAAAATTGGAAATTCATATGATGAACACGGTGATGGATTTAATAGCAAAGATGAATATTCAACAAGAAAGCCTATACTAGGTAACACAGAAGAGAATTGGAATAGGGTATGTTAAACATAATTTTTAACCCTAGGTGATCGGTAATTTTTATTAATAATGGAATTAGTGTTGCATACAGCCCTATATCCTTTCTGCCAAGTATATTTCCTGAATATGCATTCCTAAAAACTGCATTCCAAAAGACATAAGCTCGGGGCATGTTAATATAGTGCCACTAGAAACTGTTTTTTCGTGCTTTATTGCAACCCTTAAAGTAAAGGTAGTTTGAGGAAATTCGTCGTTGAAACTTGTCATGTAAAGAAAATTATCTGCATCGAACATAAACAATGATTCATACATTATGTAGTGACACATAAATAAGGTGAGTTCACAATTGGGGCATATACATGCTGATTATAAAATTACAGCCCATTAAACATTGTTTGTCAAACCAGCGCTTATTCTTTATCTTAGAATACTACAAGATATGTTAATTTTTATGCTATATTTAGCAACAACCTTAAAGGTATCAACACTAGGTAAATTATACCTTTAATATGTATTTTGTTTGTGTATAATCATAATATGTATGAGTGAAAGACATGATTTTTTTAAGGGTTGGTTGAATAAATACATTTTTTGCTGAATTAAGTAAGTTTTTAATCAAAAACGTTTAAGTTTATGTGGTATCCCGACATTATTAAGGTGTGTGGGACTGCTACATTTAATAATTTTTATAGGTTTTTGGAAGTGCACTTTAGTAAGTATTTGAAAATCTTCAAACAAAGAAAAGTCAAATAGATTAACCATATTTACTGCATACATAAAATGGTATTAAAAACAGTGCGTCCTATTATAGTTTACTATAGTTTCTTTGTGTAACTGAAAGGGAAGGTACTCGAAAGATTTTGAACAAAACAGCTAGTCTCACAATCTCAATGCAATAGCAGCCAGGGACCTAAAATCTCCATGGAAACAAGAAGAGTGCATATTACTTGAAATTAAAACAAACTGGTTTGAAATAATAACCTGAAATATCTATTTATTTGCTAAAATTTAAGTTGTTATTAACCTGATCAATTAAACATTTTACAAGAAAACAGAAGTTCTTACAGAAATTGCAGGCATGCGAAATTGTATGTCGCTATATCTATATATATATATATATATATATATATATATATATATATATATTGCTATGATAAGAAGGTAATTTAAGGATATATTCAATCATAGGGGTCGTAAGATACATGTAAATATTATTAACATTTAAAAAACCAAACGATTCCATCATTAAATGGGAGTAAATCGATAATTTTGCATAAAGTCAATAGCGAGCACACTATATAAAACATAACTAATTTTAATTCATAAAAGGAAGTTCATTCTTTAATAATCAGATCCAATTTAGCAAGAATAATAACGTGTACATTGCATAATACGTTTCAAATTAAATATACAAGTCTAAGATTGAAAAGATGCAAAAATAACATTTTAAACAACGAGTTTTATTAAAATAAACACGCAATCGGCGAAGGTAAACATGGCATACTGGCTACAATATATCCTCATTAAAAATATTAACACATAAACACATTCAACTACGACATAATAGATAAGACGCTACGTGATCTGCAACTTTGTAAACCCACATAAAATCTCACATATTTAGATTTTTAAATAACAAACAACAGACGTTTGGCAACATGATCAAAATTCGAATAACAGCAAACACAAATATGAGGACGTGACAGAATGGAATATAAACTTGGATTTTCTGAGGAATATGCATACAAAATAAACGCCTACGTGTGAAATGAAACGATTTAACAAGAGTCTTGACAGGAAATTTGTAGAAAATCCAAGGCCTACAATGATAGCGCAAAGTGCATCGCCTTCATCAACAAACATGCGAGGTGGAGTCTTTATAAATAACACGGACTTCGTAAACAAGGAGTATCTCTGTGACCAAGGCACTAACTACGTCAGTTAAAAGTAGAATATTACGCAAAGTGAACTTACTCAAAATAAGTAATTTAGTGATATAAAAGTGAAAATTCAAGTGCCAATAAATACAACACAAGTGGCCGTTTGCTTTCAAAAACGTAAGGTAAATTATTAATTAAATCTAATTCTAATATTTAAAGATTTAGGGCTCCAAGTAACTCTAAGGAACTTCAAGTAACTCCAAGTCATTCCTAGTAACTACAAGTAATTCTAATAACTAAAATAAAACTAAACAAAATCTAAGATAAATCCGAAGGGAAAAATTTAAGCAAATTTAATTAATCATTCTGGTCAACGAGTTGAGGCAACCATGCTAAGAATCAAATTGACAGGGAGAAGCTGTATCAGAGAATCAAATTGGAAATAATCCAGGGGTGCTGACAATCCACATACAGAGGCAGTTCTAAGAAACAAGCAGGGAAAACGCAGGTCAGAGATATATTATCCTTTATTAACATAAGATTGTATTTCAATTTTTAACATTTGCTATTATTTATATCGAAGTATTTGTAAGGGTAATCAAAAATCTTTTGAGAATTTATGCATATGGTAAGAAGGTCATTTGAACGTTCAAAAGTGCTTCAAGTAAATTACAGTGGTATTTTTGTTGGCTTTAAGGGAGTATGATTTTGGTGTAATCAGATAAACATCTCTATTTCATTCAGGGATTAATTTTTGAATACAAAAATCAAAGTAAAAAGTTATTAAAATACAAAGTGTACATAATCTCGATTATTATACAAATTTTGGTTACTTTTGTTTTCATTATTCTAACAGATAGGAGCTAGATATAAAGGGGGTTAAACTTACTTTATTGTCGTGTCGTCAGGCACTCTGTGTTGATTAGCCTGAGCTAGCCGAAGTAGACATAAAAAGAGGTATAGGATTTAGAGACGCAGAGTAAAACCGAGGTGGCGTAATTGGTAAGCACATGGTTCCGGCAAAACCAAGATACAGGTTCAAGTCCTGTCCAAGACTTTATATTTTCCATCTTTCAATTACTAGCTCGATTTAAAATGATCATTTGGGCTTTGCATAAAAGTCTAAGTTATTATTTCATCTTATTCACTGTAATACGATAGTATTTATCAACTTACCTTGTGTGATTAACTACCTAAAATATTTATATATTTAATACTTGGCTTATAGCCATAATTTTGAGCTTAGCTTCCTGTCTATAACTGACAAGTCAAAAACTTGACAATGTCAGATATGATTGACAAAAATGCCAAACGTAATTGAAAGTTAGGTTTATGTATAGTTGTGTACACGATTTAAATTTGCAAATTTCCCAATTGTCGTCATTGGTCTGTGGTCTCGGTGGCGTAATTGGTAAACGCCTGGTTCCGGCAAAACCAAGATACAGGTTCAAGTCCTGTCCAAGACCTTATATTTTCCATCTTTCAATTACTAGCTCGATTTGAAATGATCATTTGGGCTTTGCATAAAAGTCTAAGTTATTATTTCATCTTATTCACTGTTTATCAACTTACCTTGTGTAATTAACTACCTAATATATATATATATATATATATATATATATATATATATATATACTGTGTATTACCCTTTTATTCTCGCCCCACGAATTGAGCACCATAAAATTTTCCTGCAAAAATAAAATAAAATTTCAATATCTCTGGAAAAGCTTCCCTAAATCAGCATACCACGGCTAGCTCTGCTTCCAGCTTTTTCGGAGATACTTACCCATCCTATGCGTACTCTCACTCACTTAGACTACCAATAAAAATTACTAATCAAATAATTCTACGAAACATACAACTTTTTATTCATACAAATCAAAAATTTACGCCACCAGCTCAATATTTACAAAATCGGATATAAACATCTTCATAAAATTTTACAATATGAACCATTAAATCATTTTAAATTTAATGAATTTAATTTATTTCAACATTTTTTTATATACAGTTCAAGTAGATGGGCCTATCTTGAAACCCTAAATTGAAATTTACTCTGGTCTATGGTGAGCTCAGTATAAATCCTGTTACTCTAAATGCATAAATAAATCGCATCTTTGTTCCACAACTCTATAGACCCGTTTACTCTTTACATCAGAATTATATGTCATGTACTTATACCTTCAAATAATAAATTCAAATTGTCTATTTCATATAACCTTCAAATTAGCTTTTATGTTCATAAAATATACACCCAATATGTCAAATCACTCTAGCACAAAATAACAGCACAAAATGTTCAAGCAATAACAAAAGGAAACAAAATTCGTTACCTGGTGTAAGCTTTTGCACCATCACCTCTGAAGATGTCGTCTACCAAAACCTCGTCGTTGCGTTCCATCCAACTTCTTTCTGCTATATGTACATCAAACTCATTTCCACACGTTATCCAATTCTGTGCAGACGCCTTCAATACATCTACCCATATAATTGTCCAAATAAGTTGATCGGCTTCTGAATCTACCATACACCCAGCACCCTTGTTCCGAAAAAATATCTAGTCTCGCATACCTCAGTGACATCTTTTGTTCGTTATTTGTATTTAATTACAGCACCGTTTATAACGTAGCACCTACTCGTGGTTTCAAACGCTTTTAATTTAAATTAAAAGGACCGCACTATGACCGGTTTACAAATTTTTAACTAAGATGTTACACCAAATAGGTCTGAAGCGAACTGAAGAAGTAAGAGAAGTAAGAGAGCCTCACTACGTCTCCTAGTGTATTTATAATCGTTGAAGCCTACTTCCTGTACCCCGTTTTCATCGAAAAACACCACCACTGTAACCGATTCTGAAAATTCAAACTACAACGATCTTTTAAAACTCAGAAATTTCTCATTCCACTTAGCTCTAGTCTGAAACTACTCATTATCTTGCATAACGGTCGCAATTCTCCTAGAAAATGTCTCTCACTCCACTCGCAATCAGCCAATCCAGACCATTTCCCCTGTCGTAGGTCTATCATCCAACTATGTTATCCTCGTCTAACTCATATTTACTGTCTTTATTAAAATCCCACTATATCAACATAAAATCGATATAGTGGTTAGCCTCTACAACTTATCGCGCGCTTTAAATGGCTATTTTATCCAACGTCTGTTATTTGTCATCCTCGTTTACTCTATGCTATTTATATCACATCTCTGCTTCGTTTTCAAATCACCTGTTGTTTCTCAACATTCGCTTCAACCGTTAACTCAAATTTATAAAGAATTATTTTTCTCGTACATTCTGATTTCTTGAATTGTTTATTTGTCTGTCAGTCTATTCTATGAACCGATTGCCAGTTTGAAATTGTACTTTCCCATGTTGTTTAACCTGTAGATTTCCTAGGATTTGTTTTTAACGAACGCTTTGTTAGTTAAATGAATATATGCGTTTACATTAACGATTTTATATATAAAAGCTCTTTCTTATTATTTGATTTGCTCGATTTACAACCTTCAAATATTAAAGCTAATTATACTCGCATTCTCCTTGAGTTTTTACGTACTACAAAGCTTCCACACTATGCAACTTTAAAATTACGATTTATTAATACAAATGTATGCTATTATCCGTTTGTTTTAAGGTCAAAACTAATTAATTTGAAGCGTAAATAATTTATTCCCGTTTTCTATATACATGGTCCTTACAAAATTACTCTCTTGACTTATCTATCCTTCTTTACATATAACTTACACGATAATATATATATATATATATATATATATATATAAAATTATAATTGTTTATTTTCAGGACCATATGTTATAATAATATTAAGATACATTCTTTAATCTTTGTCAGTAAAAACCTTTTTAACAAAAACAGTAAAACAAGATAAAGCTTGTAACTTTTATTATGTACAGCTGATGCGTTTCGGTTTCATTAACCATTTTCAAAATTATTCTAAAAATATTACCTATTTTATAAATTATTTTATACATAAATACATACCAGGAAATTCATGAGTAAAACTTCTCAATAATATTAAGTGAGGTTATATCAATAATTTAAAATATTTACTGTTATTTAATAAAAACAAAAATAAAAACTTCACACATATTGTTGTGAAGTTTTACTCATGATTTTCTTGGTATGTATTTATGTATAAAATAATTTATAAAATAGGTAATATTTTTAGAATAATTTTGAAAATGGTTAATGTAACCGAAACGCATCCACTGTTGTTAACCTTTAAATTACTGGAAATACAGTAATCAAATTTATTAATGTAACCGAAACGCATCCACTGTTGTTAACCTTTAAATTACTGGAAATACAGTAATCAAATTTATTAAGAATATATCAAGTGTTTGTTTTTATAGGGTAGGTGATACAAGAATAACAGTATAGTGAATCAACTACTACATAAATGACCCATGTCTTTTGACTTCTAAATTGATATTGTTGTTTTAGAATATGAGATTTTGAATTCAAGTAATTTGCAAGTAGTAACCGCTTTGTATTAAAAGGTTTAGAATCTCTATTGCAATATTCCATTTCATTTGATAACGATGAATAGTATTTTAAAAAGTTTTGGATCTACAATAAAATTCTACAAAGGACTGCTTTACATACAAGAGTTGGGTGCATGAAGCAAGTTGCTCTAAATGCATAATATTCTCACAGTTAGGGTATTTGATCCAGAAATTATGGGTATCGAGCTTGGATTGGTTGCGGAGGGACCTATTAGTGTTTGGAAAATATTTCATTTGGAATTGTAGTGTTTAAAGGAACTTTCAATACCTAGATCTTAGAATTTTTATTGCTCAGCTATTTGTCAATTGTATGGGTTCTGTGATAGTAATGAAATTGTTTATGTTGCACAACCATATATTTTCAATTATTGTTAGTGATAATATTAAGACATTTGTTAGTCATTAGTTGAACGAGTGTTGTTCTTCTGAAGAGACAGTCGATTACACATTTACAATTTGTGCCTGATTTTTATTGACACACTTGACAACATTTGTTTGAAATGTTCTTGAAAATAAATTAAAAATTGATACAATAAGGGCATGGCTGACTCGCAATAGAGTAACCTTAATTCAAAAGCAATTGTCTACTGATCATTGGTTTATACAGTGTATCTCAAAAGAACTGGTCGAATCTAATTACTATTGTCTCGGTTGCTTGAGCATGAGTTATTGGAGAGGAGTTTGAGTTTTCTTTTGGGTTTCTTGGGCAGTTGTCCTGTTCAGTTTCTTTTAAACAAAATAAAAGGAGAAATGATAAAAAATATTTGCCTAACAGCAATAGTTCAGAGAGCATAGTGAAGGCCTTCATTCATAAATATTTGTCATTGCCTAAACTGCAAAGAATTTTTGGATACTGTTTGTGATTCCTTTAATTGTAAAAAGAATCCACATGTGTTACTGTCCAAGATTAAAGAACGTCAAGAGTCATATAAAATAATTAAAATAGTTCAAGAAGTCAAATTTAAATGTGTAATCGATCAACTAAAAAAGGAAATACTTGTTCTAGACCTGTTTGAAAATTGAACTCTTTGTAGACTGATTAATGTCATCAGAGCCAGGAGGCGACTTCAGAATTCGTTTTTAAGATATTGTTATGTTAATCTGTGCAAACAGGAAAGAAAGTAGTAAAGTAAGCAAAGAAAATAGCTCACATCCATTACTGCAACAAAAAAGGGGGAATTGAAAGAAGTTATGCTGTGCTAACCAGAATGTCGTAGAGTGGGGTGGGTCACATAGAAAGAAAAAGGAAACCTCAAGAAAGAAAATTTATTTACAAATCCTTAAGAAATCAACATGTTAAAAAGGAAAACTAACTTGCATAGAAAACAACATTTACGCAGTGCATCCTGGGAGATTTACATAGTTCAAATATCTTTGCAAAATAATTAATGCCCTTTGTTAATCACTTTAACCGAATTTTCTACCTCAATCCTAATATTTACATAAAATAGCAATTAAAAAATCATTTATATAGTGAACTGTTTCCTTTACCTTCAATCTTACTATTTACATAAAACAGCAATTATAATAGTCATACAAACCCTATACTTACCCATAGTCCACAAATAATACTTGATCAGTAATTATTAAAAAAATTGTAATGGTAAATTACGGTAGCAAGGAAATAAACTTGCATTTCTCTCGCAGCTGAAAAAAAGTATTAGAAAAACGTCATGCTTTAACATAGTGTATTCTAAATTTTATAAAGTTAGAAAATAATATGTTTTTTAATCGATATCCAAACAAGAAAAACTGTCTTCATTAGCGTATTCAACCAGTTTGAATGAAGTAAGTTTAATTTCAACACCATAATGACCTCTATTTGTGCGATAAGCAACCAGAAAAGTTTAACAAAAAAAAACAAATTCAATTCTTCCTGGTATAGGTCATCAAAGCAATGCAGAAATAGTAATTCTTACAGCTTGGCCAGACGTTATATTGCAATCCAACAACTGGCGATAATCGACCTCTGCTGGAGCAGAGGGCACAGCACACCAAATTCTTCTCCTGAAAACCAAATGAATCAAATTCAGAAGAAGTAGCGATGAACAGAGGGATCTCTTCACTTTCCTTGACCAATAGCAAGTAGTAAATCATTATTTAACCTAGAATATATATATATATATATATATATATATATATATATATATATTTGTACATGTTATGTAGTGATGGGCTAAATTAGTTGTAACTAAATTACCACCAATTGCGGTAGATAATTTAGTTGTACGTACTACTTCTGTTTGGGATATTTACAAGCCATTATATTGATCTAAAATAAAAGTTTGACAACGAATCATTGCATGTATCACATTTGAAAACTCAAGCCAACAACTGTTGATAACGAGAAACCCATTTGATAATTTTTATTTTGCAATGCATATTATTTTTTAAGAAACATTGATATACAGATTACGTAACCGATAAATACGAATTGAATCGCACTGGCTAATTTCATATGTAGAAAATCTATTATATAAAACACATAGCAAAATGATTGCCATATTTCTGAAAACAATCGAAAACCATGTTTTAAACGTATTTTAATATTTCCATAGCAAATGTTTTAATAAATAAATACCAGATTTAAGGTTATATCCAAAATAAAATAGATTTAAAATATTTACATTTATTAACTGAATATTTTATAAAAATTCTACAGGATGTTAGACAAATAACTGTTTAAATTGAAATATATATATATATATATATATATATATATATTAATTATATATATTATTGTTTCTCTTTTACTAAATTAATAATGCAATAATAGCACTAAATCAAATACATGAAATTCGAGCTATTAAACGTTTTATTCTACTCAAAATGTATAGAAAGTAAACACTAATAAATACGTTTCACATCGCCACAAGAAACAAACGGATTGAACTATTGAAATGATAATTTACACACACACACACAAAGATGTTAATAGCGCGGAACGCGGCAGTCAACTGCCTTACTTCCCACCACACAATGCTATTTATGTCGCTGAGCGTGGCAGTTGACTGGCACAAAAAAAATGGTGGGAAAATTACGAATCTCACAAAAAAATGAGTTTTATAAAAATTTCAACTCATATATATATATTGTTATAGTTTCAAAGGGTTAAATTTGGGGTAAGCAATGCAATTTCAAACACCCTGTATAGAGAAACGAACAAATTATTTACGCGCAAAATTTATTTAATTTATTTAATTTAAACGGACAAGTATTGACATATTTTTATAATTGATGATTGAAAAGTTAGAAGTACATAGAGAAAACCAGTTTTAAAAACAAATAGAAACGCATAATTAATTTAATTTATTTTAATTCAACGTGTAATAGCATTGGAAAACACACCAGGGTAAAGAAAATCGATAATCCCAAGGCAAAAGGTGTCTTGGTAAAAAACAAGGACATCAGTTTTATCGGATACCGTGAAATATAGACTCCAAGAATTGTTGTTTTAAACGATCTATAATTAAAAACACCTGCATGTTTAAAAGGTCACCTTCTTCGAAATTATCAGCATAATAAAGCGGGCTTCATAGAAAATAGTGTTCAACCGTCAGTGGCTTCGAATAACATACTAACAAAGTTTCTTAAAGAGTAGGTGAGATGCACGATCAGTAATATGCTACAGATAGGGACGGATATAAAAGCATTGGTTTTCAAAACGCACATACTTATTCCACGTGGAGTGATGAGACGCTGTCAGCAATATCGATTTTCTACAACTCAAGTGGAGTTTGGAACGCGCCATCAAATATGCAAAAGACAGATAAAAATATTACAGGCGGAGTTTCATGACGACAGAGAACAGAATCATTGGTTGAAACGGATAGTTTTACAAACTGACGAATATGCGACAGGTGGAAGCGATTTTCGGATTATACGGCGCGTCCACGAGGTGAATTTCTGGAAGCTTTAAGTCATATATATCAAAATTTGCAGAAGTGTTATTTTAAAATAAGTTTTTCGCTTAAAGTGTGTCCTAGGGGTGGCATTTTAAAGATATAAATACTCTGAGAGAATTGGGAGCTTTCTCTTTTATCTCTTGGTATTTTCATCGCTTTTAACTACTTACAACGATAGACCAACGTTATAGTAGAGTTTTTGTGAGTATTAAATATATTCATTATATCGTAAATGTACTGCTAGCACTTATAAATTGGTAGTTATGACCTTCTAGTTATTAACGTAAAGATACGAGTAGTGTAGTGAAAAACAAATGAACAGAAGTCCAATTACTACCATACCGGGATAGTAAATCAATAAATAGATGCATAATATACGTGAGTTTGTATGCTGTTATGGAATGGTATTTGAAGCAATGCTTGGTGATTTTTGGGGTTTTCATCTATGAATATGTGGAGGAGCAGAGTGCATAATTACGAAGTCGAGGGGTTCTGGAAATCATTGTCTGAAGGGATGGAGGCTTGAAGCATTCTCCAGGTAACTTATTTGAATTTTCTGTTATCTGATAAACTTTTGGTATTATTTTGGTGATGTGTGAGTAAATATTGGAGTTATTTATAGTTATTAACGCAAGATACGTGTACTGGAGAATTATTGGGGTTATTTAAATTATTGAAAAAGGGTGTATTGAAAACTTATTGAATTTTGTTATGAACATAAATTGGATTGTTAGGGGTACATGGGTTTATTAGTTTTGTAGTAATTTTATGCAAGGTAAAAGGCATACATTAATATACTGGGTTATTATGAGCTCACCATACTCCAGTGTGCAATAAATATAGGGTATTATTTGGGGCCCATCTACTCATATTGTATGTGTTTGCAAATAATAATTTAAAACAAGGATCCACAGCAATATATATATATATATATATATATATATATATATATATTTGTTATATTAACGAATTAAATTTTTAAAAACATGTTGAAATGTATTGATTAAATTAATATCTTCATCGTTAAGGCTTTGTTACAAATTTGAAAGTTGTATGCAAGACATCAATTTGACTCAAATTCAAACTTTGTGTATATTTTATATGGAACGTATTTACATATCTGTTAAAGTTAATAAACTACTCATAAATATTTTGTTTATTTAAAATCAGCAGCAGTACTGTGAATTTTAAGAACCTCATATTTTAGTAATACTACAATAGATTTGTGTGCCATACGGTGCTATGCTCCACACATATGCTTTAAGAAATCTTTTTCTTGTTTCTATGTTTTTGTTTTCGAACATAGCAGTTGCTTTTTCGTGTTAAATACAGCATGGCCTTGTACTAATCTTGGTTTTATATCTTTTGCACTTTTCCCATCCTGTGTTATGTTTAAGTGATTGGTTTTGTTAACAAACTGTTAATGTGCTCCTCAAAGTATATTAAAATTAACTGATAAAAAGTGCTACTTATATATCAAATTTGGTATCATCTTAGAGCTAACTAGACAGGCTTTCAAACTACTAAACTTTTTTTTATAAAAAGTGCATCACAACTATGATATCAACAGATAACTAACATTTGAAATTGGTAGTATACAAACTTTTGGTTATTATCAACAGTTATCTTCACAATAATTAGCTCTTATCTCTGCAATTACAATTGCCACATTGTTTTGTTATTGTACAGGACTGAACCCAGCAAATTGAAAGAAAGTTATTTTGAAAAATATGCAAACATATTTTTGGTAAAAGTATTAATAATAAGGGTATAATATGCATGTTTGTTGGGAATGTAATCTAAATATAGAAGATGACAAATGTTGTGAGTGTGATGGGTGTACAAAAATAGTACATTTTGACTGTACAGACTTATCAAGTTCTGAAATAAGATGTATGCAGTTATAAAAAGGAAGAGTTTTAAAATTTTATTGTTTAAAGTGTGAAAAGCAAGTGACTGAGACGAAATATGTACTTGGGGAAGTTATGCAAAAATTACAATCCTTGGAAAGAACTCATGAGGAACTTTTAAAAAAGTTTGATGAACAGAGTAAAGACTTGGTAGAAATAAAAAATAAATTATTCGAACAAAAGTGTCCAGAGGCAGAACTCAATGTTAATAAATTGTACAGTGCAGTCACTAAACGGAATGTATCTCAACCTCCTATAGTAATAATAAATAAAATTGGTGGTAAAACAGACTCTAAGGAAATCCTTAAAAAATTGAAAGATAATATTGACCCTGTTAGTTTAGAAATTGGAGTAAGTGTAGGGAAAACTACAAAAAATAATGGTATTGTTATTGAATGTGAAAATAATAGGGCAGTAGAGGTGATGAAGAAAACTGTATCACAAAAAATGGGAGAAGAATATACAGTAAAGATTCCATTAAAAAGACATCCAATGATAAAAATTATAGGAGTAGATGAAAGTGACAAAGAAGGCATTTACAAAAAAATAATAAATCAAAATAAGTTAGATGAGCATAAACAAAATTTTCAACTGAATATTAAGTATGAATCCAAAATTGTTAAAGGGTTATTTAACATTATTGTAGAAGTGGATACAGATACATTTAAATACATTATGAGAGAAGAACTATTGAGAATAGGATGGAGGAGATGTAAGATATTAGAGCATGTGGCAATAAAAAGATGTTATAAGTGTTGTAAGTTTGGGCATATTGCCAAAGAATGCAAAGGGAGTGTAGTGTGCCCACGGTGTGCACAATCTCATAATGAAGCAGATTGTCAAGAAAGCCAATTTAAGTGTATTAACTGTGTGGAAGCAAAAAGTCGTTTAAATATAGAATTAGATGAGCAGCATACAGTATGGGACTATAATTGTACATGTTTTAAAAGGATTATTGAATTACAAAAGTGTAAAATAAACTACTTATAACAATTACCTTCTATATGTTTAAATATAACAGCAGACTATAAGTCAATAATTTTATGCTTAAATACACAAGGCTTAATTACACATTTTGACGAGATACAACAGCTAATCAATCGAGAAAAACCAATATTGGTATGTTTAACAGAAACACATCTGACAAATTGTATTGAAAGTAATGAAATAGGCATTAAAGGATACAGTTTAGGTAGGGTTGATTCTAGTTCACGACACACAGGAGGTGTCATAATTTACTATCAGTCATTTCTACAGTTTGAAATATTAAAAGAGTATAGCCTCCATTTAGAATATTGGGGTATTGTTGGTAATATTAAGGTGAATAGTAGAACTATAAATATAGCTGCGTTTTACCGTTCACCGAGTGGAAGTTGTGCAAATTTTCTAAACCTGTTGGAAAATTTGTTAGAAGAACTAGTAGAATCACGTGGTAGTGAAGATATCATTCTGATTGGGGATTATAATATTGATTGGAATAAAATAAATGACTATACAATTAAGTAAAAAAATATTGTAAAGGACTGTGGATTTGTACAACTAATTTCTGAGAGTACAAGAATTACTAAGGAATCTGAAACATTAATAGATTTAGTGATAACTAATAATAATGGATTAAAAAGTACAGTATGGCACACTCCAAAAGTTAGAGATCATAGTATTGTTGTTGTAGACATTAGTCACATCACACAAAAACTCCAAGTTGATGCAGAAAGCAAAATAAAGAAAATTCTTAACTATGAGGCCATAAAGAACGAGTTAATATTGGCAGATTGGAAGTATGAAAGAACCGACATCGATAAACTTTATAAAACATTTTACACAAACATTAAAAATACAATTGACCATAATTCATATGACAAGGAGGTGTCACAAAATAGTTCAAAATTATGGTTTAATGGAGAAATACAAAGAGTAATTAATATACGAAATAAATTTTATAAAAAATTTACATTCACAAGAAGTATGGAAGATTGGAAAGCATACAAAGAATGCAGAAATAATGTGATATTCATGATCCGTAGAGCTAAGATTAAATATTATGAAAAGAAAATAGATGAAATAAAGGTAACCCAGTAAAAATGTGGAAGACTTTAAAACTTGTACTAAAAATCGAACGTATTCAAAATAGTAAGCGTATTATATTTGAGAATACACTAGAAACTAATGACTATTGCTGAAAACTTCAATACTTACTTCAGAAATAGTATAACAGAAATTACATCATCAATTGGCATTGAAAAGTTTGAGTTTTATGACCAAATACGTACAAGCCTGAAGGAATTAAGTACTTTTAAATTATTAAAAATACATGAACTAAAAGAATTGGTATATAAGCAAGCAAATAAAAGCAGCCCGGATGGTGTAAACAGTAGAGTTCTTAAAGAACTTTTTGATATTATTGGTTATCCGCTACTAAACATGATAAATATGTCTCTTATGCATGGTGTTGTGCCCAAGGACTTAAAAATATCAACAATTACACCAATTCAAAAAGTAGTATCAACAAAGAAATACGAAGAGTACAGGCCTATAAATATGTTGGCCACAATTGAAAAGGTATTAGAAACAGTAATATATAAGCAACTGAAGCAATTCTTGGATGAGACTAATATAGTAACCACCTATCAGTCTGGTTTTCGAACGAAACACACGTGTGAAACAGCGATTCAGCTAATTATAAATGACTGGAAAGAATCAATAGATAAAGAAAAGGCGGTGTGTGCAGTCTTTATAGATTACAAAAGAGCATTTGAGACTATAAGTAGAAATATTCTCATCCAAAAATTGGAAAAATATGGAGTTAAAGACAATGCGTAGAGTGGTTTAAAGACTACCTACAAAACGGGGAGCAAGAAACGAGATGGCAACGGGAAAAATCTAGTAAATCAGAAATTGAGTGGGGTGTTCCACAAGGAAGTATTTTGGGACCATTGCTTTTTATAATTTACATAAACGATATAGTGAATGTAGTGAAGGTAACAAAGATGCATATGTTTGCTCATGACACTTTAATATATACTGAAGGTGCAAATGTAATAAACCTGATTCAATCTGTAAATAGTGACTTAATAAGAATTAGCAAATATTTAGTTGGAAATAAGCTGAAGATAAATGCTGATAAAACAAAATGGATGTTGTTAACGAGTGATAGAAGTTATCAAATGATAAAAACAGAAAATAGGAATGTACAAATAGATGGGTCTGATATTGAACTGGTAGAGAACATTAAATACCTTGGCGTAATAATCGACCGAAAATTAACTTTTAAAATGCATCTACAGATGGTTATAAATAAAGTAAGCAAGAAAGGTTGGATTTCTGAGACGAATTAGTGCAAAGCTATCAAGTTTTGCTCGAATAACTTTATATAGAGCAATAGTTTATCCACACCTAACATATTGCAGCACCATTTTATTTGTCTCAAATCAAGGTGATTTGGAAAGATTGCAAAAGATACAAAATCGTGCAATGAGATGTTTATTAAAATGTAGCAGATTTGCCAAAGTCCGTAAAACGTTAGAATGCCTTAATTTTTTAAATGTTCAGGAACAAATGAAATATAATAGTATGGTTTTTATATATAAAATTATAAATGGTTTTCTGCCTTCGTACTTGGTTAGCAACTTAATTAAAGTGCCAGATATACATAACTACAGTACAAGACAAGCAGACAATTACTATATATACAAGAAGAATAAAACGATAACCACAAAAAATGTATTTCATTATGGCGTTAAGATGTATAATACATTACCAAAATCAGGTACAAATCAGCCTTCTCAAAGAAAATTCAAGAGTAACTTAAAAATATATATTTTAAGTTGTAGAAATGAAAACTAATTATATTATTAACTGTATTTTAATAATTTGCTTTATAGTATAATATTTTGTTTTATACTTTAATAACCTATATTGAGTTATGCAATAAATCTACTTACTTACTTACTAGGTAGCAGAAATCGTTAACCTCTTCTGAGTTCTCACTTCCTATTTGTATTCTGGTTTTTGACTTATTTACCCCTCTTTTACATACCAATACTTCAGTTTTATTTTTGTTAATTTTTGTACCATATCTCTCTATTAGAACTATTTCTATTTTGTTAAGAGCTGCTTCTAACTCTTCCTTGCTAAATGTCGAATACCACTATATCATCTGCAAATCTAAGCATCATATCAATCCTTTGTCCCTGCATAATAATTCCGAATGTCTTTCTGCATTTGGCAGTATTCATTGTATCTTCGATATATAAGTTAGAAATTAACTGCGATAGGGCACATCCCTGTTTTGTCCCTTTTCTAATGTTTTCTTCTTTACGTTCCTGCTCTAATTCTATTACTGCTGTTTGTATAAGCTAAAGTACTATCCATCTATCTCTGCAACTCATTGCAACCTTTTTAAGTATTTCGATCTTTTTTTTTATTTTACATTGTTGAATGCTTTTTCCAGATTTGCAAACCCTATATACACACTTTTCTCTCCTTTTCTATTGTTTTCTCTATTATCACCCTTAAAGCTAAAATGGCCTCCCGTGTTCCCGTTTCGCCTAAACTCTTTTCGTAGTATTTCTTCAGTCCTTTTTTCCATCCAGCTTTGTACTATTCTAGTTAATATTTTTGACACATGTGCCGTCAAACTTAGTGTTTGAAAATTTTCACATCTATTCGTACCTCTCTTTTTTTGGTATAGTGACTATGTTGTTACGTTTGAAATCTTTGGATATCTTGCCTATCTCATACATATAAGTTACAAGTTGGAAGAGATTTTTTTTTCTGATTGTCCAGCGATTTTTAAAGTTTCTGCTTGCACCTTATCTATGCCTGATGCCTTATTAGTGTTTCAAACTTACTAATGCTAATTCAAACCAATCTCTTAGATATAGGATATCCCAAGTCATACTTTTCAATGACTGATTCCTATTCTAGTGCTCCTAGTTTCGGTTTTGCATATAAATTCTCTATATATTCTTGCTATCTAACCAATTTCTATATATTTTCTAAAATAATGTCTCTTCCCGTGCCCCTTATATTTTTACTATGTGGTTTTATATACCAAATTAATTTCAAATAGTTTGTGTGCTTTGTCTGTCTTTCCTATTTTCATCGTAGTTTGTACCTTTTTGCAGATTTTATCAATTCTTTGTTGTTTAACTTTCCTGCATTTTCGAATAATTTCCCATTTTATGAATTTGCTTTTCTGTTTTCCTACTTTATCTAGTCTATTTTTGTATTTTTGAGTTTCTTCTATTAAATTCAGAATATACTTTGTTACCTATGGTTTCTTGTTTTCTTTTTGTTTATACCCCAGAATGTCTCTGGCCACCATGTCTAGGCTAGATTTAATGTCATTCCATTCTGTTTCTACTTTTTTAGTATTGGAAATTTACCCGATGTCTTTCAGCAATTCGTTTGACTTTTTTTCAAACCTTTTGTGGATATCTTTATCTTTTAGTTTTTCTAAGTCAATGTGCTTTTTTCTGTTCCCTTTTTTTCAAATTTTTGAGTTTAAGCGTGGCTTTCATAATTATTATGTTGTGATCAGAGTCTATCTGCTTCCGGGTAGTGAATGTAATTCTATTTGATATCTCCCTATGCTTCCTGGCACCTTCCACATGTATTGTCTTCTAGCATGATATGAAAATAATGTGTTGTTATGGTTAAATTGTTTTTGTCACAAAATTCTACCAGCCTATTTCCCCTGTCATTTCTCGTGCCTAAACCAAATAAACCTACTTACCGCTCTTTCCTTACCCTCACCTAGTACTGCATTAAAATCTCTCGTAATTATTGAATTTTCATGTTCTTTTAGGAATCTTAGTATGTCTTTGTTATCTTTGTAGATCGTTTTTACCTCCTCCTCGCTGTAGCTAGAGGTGGCATATATACTTGTATTATTACTCTATTTACCTATTTAGATTCTAATCTAACCATGAGTACTATTTTGTTCTTTTGTAAGTAGTTTTCTACACAGCGTCCTGTATGAATTACCCTTAAGTCTCTGCTCCAAAAATCCTCCTTCTCTGGCCATTAAACTTTACAAATCCTTACCATTCATTTCGCTTTAATTCTTTAGCTTATCTATTTGCTTTATGCTTCTGACATTCCACATTTCGACTTGCAAAATGTTCCCAGCTTTTCTTCTATACTTTCCCATAACATCCTCCGAAATAGTCCCCTTCTGGAGATATGAATGGGGACTATCTTAATTCCGGAATATTTTACCCCAGAGGATTCCATCATCTTATAAAACATTTATAGTACGCTGTATACTTGGGAGGTAAGATGTTGGTTTTCCATTGTCTTCCATGTTACAGTGGTGTGTCTTAGAATGCCATACAGACCCTAATGGCCTCTGCCACTCTAAGTACCGAGAGAGTTGCTGCCCTCTTTTGGAAACCTGCTTTTAGTCTGGTTCCTCACTAAAGACCCCCACTAATTTGGTTAAACCTAGCTTTAGTATCCTAGAACTTCTTCAAGGTGCAGTTCCCTTCAGAATAGAATCAAAGGCCTACTTAAAAATAATATTGATTACATATTTAATAATAATTTTTATTACTTTACCTTTCACACGAATAATATGAATTCTTAATTTGTTTAAGACATGCCTTATACATCTATAATGACTATATGATATGAAATCATATTACATTTCTATTTTTCATTTATTTTTATGAATTACTCGAATAGTGTTCATGAACTATGTTAAACAATGTTTCATACTTTTACTGCAGTAATTGAGGTTGTCTTAGTGTAAAATATTTTATATTTGAGGTAGCTTCATTTGTATTTTGATGTAAATAGAAAGTAAACATAATTTGGTTTATTTATTTTAGCGTGATGCATTCTTTTCTCGATGTTTAATGAAACTAGGCTTTGAAATTAAAACAATGCATGATGATGGTGCATGTTTGTTTCGTGCTATAGCTGATCAAGTGTATGGCGATCAAGAATTACATGCTTATGTCAGATCTCAATGCATGGATTATATTGTATGTATTATTTTATGTAATATAGTATTGTTCATTTATTTATCTCTTCAGGTGCAAAATAAAGACTACTTTGCACCATATGTTACTGAAGATTTTAACAAATATGTTCAAAGAAAACGCAAAATAGATGTGCATGGGAATCATCTAGAAATTCAAGCTTTGTCTGAAATGTACAATCGTACTATTGAAGTATACTGTTATCATACTGGTAAGTACGGTTGTAAACAGATGCATGAAAGAGAAAATGATATTTCAAAATTAGGACTTTATTATTTTTATTATTTTTTTTTTGTTTTATAGTATATTTTGATTGATTTATAAAAATACAATGAAGTTGATACTGTATTTAGGATATTCTCTGTATTACTATTATTATTATTGTTATTATTATGTTTTTTCTTCTCAGATAGTTTTATCTAGTTTTAGTAGATGAGCACGTGGACTGTTGTCAAATGTGCTATCTCAAAAATTTTCTAATGATTGAACATGTGTCGAGTTGTAGATGAGTGGATGTGTTTGGATGTAGTTGTAGTTTTTGGATGTATTGGTGTAGGTTGTTTGGTCAGACTCCTGTACTTGATAATATGATTGGTATTATTTCTACTTTATCTTGATACCATATCCCTTTGATTTTTTCAGCTAGTTATATGTGTTTTTCTATGTTTTCTCCAGTCTTCTTCTGTATATTGGCTGTGTTTCGGATAGATATTTCTATTAGTTGTGTGCTTTTCTTTTGTTTGTGGATGAGTGTAGTGTCTGGCTTGTTGTGCGGTGTTTTGTTAGTTATTATGCCTTTGTTCCTGTATAGCTTGTGTTCTGTGTTTTCAATATGTTTTGTTGTGTGTTTTTGTATATTGGGATATGTTCTTTTGTGAGTTTGCGTTGTAACGTTATTTGTTGGTGTATTATTTTTGCAACGTTGCCATGCCGTTTGATGTATTCTGTGTTTGCTATTATTGGACATCCACTTGTGATATGTTCTATTATTTCTATTTGTTGTTTGCATAGCCTACATTTGTCTGTTGTTGTGTTGGGGTGTGTGATGATGTGTTTACTATAAAAGTGTGTGTTGATTGTCTGGCCTTATATTGCTATCATAAATCTCTGTTTCACGAGCCATGTATTTGATGCTCCTTGGTCTATATGTGGTTGCGTAAGGTAGTGTGGATGTTTCTTGTGTATTGTTTCTTTATTCCACTTTTCTTGCCTTGTGTGTTCTTGTAATTTTTTCTATGGGGTTGAAAAGTACTGTTGTTAAGTTGTAGTGGTGTGGCTGATATGTTTGTGTGTATGATCGCTTTGTGTATGTTACTTGTTTCTGCACTTTTTATGAAGTTGTTTCTTAGATTGTCTATTTGTTTGAATTCTATTCCTCTATCTTTTCTATTCAGCATGAATCTTTCTATAGCTCATTCGATGTAGTGTATTCTATAATTATGACATTGTGATTGTGTGAGTGTGTTGACTGCTTCTAGGTTAGTATCACTGTCATCTTATTATGCCCAACAAGTAAGTTAGTATGGGCATTGCATGTATGTTTATAGCTATTTTTTGTTTCTCGCTGTGAGTTCTGTTTTAAGTATTTTACCAAGTCTTTTTTTGTATTTCTGTTTCAGTTCTTTCATTTGTGAGTGTTCTATTTCTAGTTTTTGTTTGTATCCTAGATATGTGTATGTGTGTGGTGCCCATTGCTTGTGTGTGATGGTTGTTGTTTAGCATGTAGTTTCTTGTTTTGTTAGTTTACCTTTTATTATACTGTTTTTCTTCCATTTCTCTGTTTCAAAGGTCATGTTTGTCATTGCTGTATGTTTCTGTTATTTTAAGTAGGTGATTGAGTTATGAGTTTGTTGATAATATTAGTTCGAGGTCTTCCATATATAGAAGGTGAATTATTTTGTGTGAGTATGTACCTGTGATGCTGTACCTGTATTTTGTGTTGGTTAGTGCGCTTGATAGTGGGTTTAGTGCTAGACAGAACCAAAAACTACTAAGGGAGTCCCCTGACATGCCTCTAGTGTAAAGCTCTTTTTTAATTTTAGTTTGGTGTGTTATTTCTGTGTGTATTATCAATTGCTCTTTACATCCTCATGTTGCATGTGTGACTAGCCTTTGTGTTATTATGAATGTTAGTATTTTGTTTGTTGGAAGGCATGTTATTGAGCGATATTTTGATGGGTTTTCTGTATCTTTCTTATTTTTTGGTTTTTTAAATATATTATTCCTTCTATTAATGCATGTGTGGTTGTGTGATATTTTTGTTGAATAATTTTACTAAGTGTGTGTGTGTGTGTGTGTGTGTGTGTGTGTGTGTGTGTGTGTGTGTGTTGTGAATCTTTTTAGCCAGAATTTTGCTATTTTGTCATTGCTAGGTGTTTTCCAGTTGTGTTATTTGTTAATAGTTTGTCTACTTTCTTCATGTGTGATAGTTACTTTTTGCATTTCTATTATTGTGTTGTATTTGTTTGCTTCTTTTTGGATCCATTGTGCATGCTGTTAGGGTTGAACCATAAATTGTTCCAAAGCTGTTCGATGTCTGTTATGTTTGGTGATTGTGACTTCGGTTTTGTCTACAGTTTGGTTAAATTTCCTTTGGTTTAGGATGAATATTTTGTTTTGCTCTTTCCTGTTATTACTTTTTGATATCTTCCGAGTCTTTTAGCTAGTGCTTGTAGTTTTTGTTTCTTTTCGTCTAGTTGTTCTATGGCTTTTTGTTTTGGTATTTCTTCTATTACTTTTTGCTTCCTTTCTGAAATATTTTTGTTTTGTCTTGTGTTAGTTGTCCTACGTCTTTTCTCAGGTTTAGTGTTTTTGTTTGTATTCTGTGTTGTCATGGTGGTATTGTTTGTTTCTTTTGTTTGTTGTACGTTGATTGTTTTTGTTTTCTATGGATTCTTATTGTTGTGAGTGCTCCCATATAGATTAATTGTAGTTCGTCAATAGTTGTATCATTTTGTATTTTGCTTCCTATTGTTGTGTTGTGTTCAATTGTTGTGTTTATGTTTGTGTTACCTTGTATTTTGTGTATTAGCAGTTTGATGTCATTGTTGTCTTTGTTTGTATCTTGTGTTATTTCATGTAGTAGTTGTGTGTTTATTTATTTTCTTTCTGGTTATTATGTATTTCTGTGTGTTCTTGTGTTTCATTCCTTTTTTTTTTGGTGTATGTTTCTGTTTGATTGTTTCTTTATAGCGTTGTTTTATGTGATCTAGTTCTGGTTTTGGTATTGTGTTGTTTCTGGTTATTACTTATAGTTGGCCTGAGAGTATTTGTTCTGTGATGAAGTATAGTTCTAACTATTTGTTTGTGAATGTTTTGTGTAGTAAAGATCTGTCATTTGTTAAGTTTGTTTCACAGTTACTTGTTTGGTAATAACATAGAATGAGATTTTGGTTAATTTCATCTGACCATCTCATTTGCTGTCTTTGTATTCCTACTATTGTGGTTGCGGACGACATTGGTCAGGTGTGCTTCTTGTATGACATTCCTGACCTTGGTGTCGTATGTTTTTTTGTTTTTCATTATTTGATTCCATTGTATTCCCACAAGAGGTGGGAAAGCAAGAGATTGGTTCGATAGAATGGTTGTTGATGGGAGATAAAGGTGGGACAGCGGACAGCTGCTGAGCTTGGGTATCTTGGGTTTGCCATGCTTGTACTTGTTTAGGAGATAACAGGTCTCTGCTGATTATTATAAGCTACCATCAAATGTGTTTTCTTTATATCTGTTAGTATTATACTTTTAGAAACTTTCATATAATTGAATATGTGTCGAGTACTGACTGATTTTTGTAGTTGTATGTACATGTTTGCATGCAGTTTTGGTGTTTGGGTTTATTGACGTAGGTTGTTCCATATGACTTCTGTATTTGATAATATGATTGCTACTTTATCATAGTGCGCATGTTTTTGACTTCCTCAGCTAGTTGACTGTATTTTTTAATTTTTTCTACTATCTTGTTCTAATTATTAGGTGTATTTGAAATGGAGATTTATATTAGTTGTTATTTTCTGTTTGTGAGCTAATCTGATATCTGGTTTGTTGTGTGGTGTTGTTTTGTCGGATATGGTATTTCATTCCAGTACAGTTTACGTTCTGTGTCTTTGGGTATATGCTTTGTAGTGCATACTTGTATGTTGGATCTTGTATATTTATTTTGTATTGTTTGGCATGCTCGATAGTGTGTTTAATGCTAGACTGAACTAGACAGCACTTGCGAGTTTCTGGTACATATCCTTTATTTGAATTTGTTTTGTTTTGTGGTGCATGCTCTTGTTTTTACGTTTAGTGTGGTGCTCCAACTTTTACGTATTATTTCCGAAACTTTTATTAGTTTTTGACTTGGTTTGTACATTTGTAGTATTTATATTAGCCAAGAACGTGATATGCTTTCAAATGCATTTTAAAACTTATTTATGCTTAGTGCAAAGCTCTTTTTTGACTTTTGCTTAGTGTATTATTTCTGTATCTATTGTTTATTGCTCTTTGCATCTTTGTGTCTCGTTGTAGCATCCTTTTTGTTCTTAGTGTATTATTCTGGTATGTGTTGCATATGTGACGAATATTTTTTGTTCTATTGTGGATGTTAGTATTTTGTATATTCTTGGTATACATGTTATTGGGTAGTATTTAGTAGGGTTTTCTATATCTGTTACATTTTTTGCTTTGAAATATGTTATTTCTTCTGTGAGGGTGTGTGCCTTATGTGTTTATTGTGATATATATTTGTTGAATAATATTGCTAGGTGTGTGCTGTGTGAATTTGTGTGTGTGTGTGTGTGTGTGTGTGTGTGTACATGCACATGCATGTGTATGTGTACATGTGCACATGCATGTGTTCATGTGTGTGTGTATGCATGCATACACGTGCATGTGTGTGTGTGTGTATCATATGTTTTTTAGCCAGGAGTGTGTTATTTAGTTGATCTTAGGTGTTTTCTAGTTGTATGTTTTATTGATGATTTGGTCGATTTCTTCATGTGTAATCATTATATCTTGCATTTTTCTATTGCATTATATTTATTTGTTTCTGTTTGAATTCATTGTACCAAAGCGGTTTGGTGTTACTTGTGGTAGGTATATTATTTATTGTGGTTTGTGTGTTGTCTGGTTGAATATTTGGTTTTGTTCTTTTCTATTTTTATTCTTTTGATTATGATGGGGCACATTGCAAATGTGATACAGTTCTCATCTAACATGCAGGGACAATACATCTAGAACTAAGCATTCAATTTTAAGAATAAAGTTCTTACTATAACAAATGTAACTCGTACCTACTTTGTGGCAGCCTAAAAATCAGCCTCCTAAAGCACTACATCAAGATAGTTTTATAATCACCTGGATTTAATATTGCATTACCAATGAATTGAGATTTTAATGGATGAATTACGTTACTTATAAAAAATTTAATTGAAATTTTTATATTTGTCATTATTTTTAAATTTTAAGAGGTTTTTATATGTTATTTTTGAAAGAAGAAATGTCGTTTTTGCTATTCAGCATTAAAAGTTCATCAATTATTTTTGTGAAGATGCAAGTATTGCACTAATGTTATGTTGTAAATCTACTTTATTGTCCCTTTAATGAATGGTAAGTATGCTGTAGTTAGTGGTTTGGCGGCTCCGTGGCGTAGTGGTATGTGTGTGACTACTACGCCCTAGGTCCCGGGTTCGAATCCCGACACGGTCCGCTTGAAAAATGTTAGGCGAGCATTTTTCGCAAAAATACACCCTCGTTCGGATGAGAGGTAAAATGGAGGTCCCGTGTGAGTGTTGTCACGCACGTTAAAGATCCCTACCTTGCTTGGAACAGCAAGGATTCGGCAAAATTCAAAATTTTCCAGGTAAAAAAAAAACTCGCATCCTGGCCAATGTAGTACCTTCGGGTGGAGCATTGGAAAATCAAATGTAATGTAGTTAGTGGTGATTCCAGCTCTGGCGTAGGTTTGCTGGTTGTTAGTGATCTCTGAATGGTTTGGTGTGAGTATTCATTCTTCATGAGTGCTTCTAGTAGCTTTTGTATTTCTTTTTGTTTATTTGTATCGTTAGCTAGTCTTTGGGACTGTGTAACTAAGTTTTCACAATGGAATAGAGTTGTGTCAGATTTAAGTATCAATTCCCATGACTTGGCTTTCTGTAGATTGTGTGTCTAAGGTGCGTGTTGTCTTTTTTATTCACCAATACATTCAGAAACAGTAACTGATCAATCTTGTCCACTTCTATAGTAAACTTTATTTTTGGCATTAAATTGCTTTTTTCCATGTGTCCATATCACTAAAGTTAACAAAAATGGACAACACATTTTGATGATATTTATGTGAAGTTTATCAATACCATTTGCATTTGACTTAAGGTTGTAATAATTTTTGCAATAGCTGCTTGCTTTATCAGTCGAATGAAACTGTAGCTCCAATCTAGGTTCTAAATCATTGCGCCTGTTTGTTTATAAAAATTTATTAAATCCCTATTAGAGTTTACAATGGGAATAGGGTTATGTTGGTAATTGTTGATCCTATTTATATCCGTTAAATGTTGTGGTATCATAACTCGCTTTTTAATTTTAATGTTTGGGTCAGCGAATAGCCTTCACATAATCTTGGAAGTGCTGATTTTAAATCAGTGGATAAGGTATGCCTTCTTTTCATTCTGGCATGCAATGTTAGTGTAGTTTCTTAGTTACTTATAGTAATTCCAATGTACTAATTTACGAGTACCATTAAATTAAGCTAATGCTTTGAACTTATATTGAATAAGTAAACTTGTATTATTGGTTGATCAGGGAGCAGGCTTTTTTGTACATCTATCAGTTCTGTACAGGGCATGGATGTTCATTATCATTCATTAATTTTCTTGTAGAAACTGCACTTTATTGTTTATGTTTTTGTGGTGAAATATATTACTCCAGGGATTATCTTGGTGATCGATAACTGATTGTAATTAAAATATATATATATATATATATATATATATATATATATATCAGATTCAAGTTTAAATCCATAGTAGACAAGCATATGGTTTGATACATGATCAAAGTTCATTATGCTTTTAGTTATTATCGTATCAATATTATTCGTAAAAATGTGATCCAATAGTGAAGTGATATTAACGTGACGCATGTAGGTTCATCGATCATTTGTTTTAGATTAGAAGTATTTAAGGTTTGCGTATTCTTGCTTGGTGCAGCTGTTAATCTTGTAGATCAATGTTAAGGTCACCAAAGCAAGTAATAGTATCAGCTGCAAGCATAACTGCTGTGAGTGTCAACTCGAAGGATTTAAAGATTCTGGTGTGATAATTTTCTCTTTTATTATCAGGCAACACAAAGAACAATGCAATTTGTTGTGTGTTATTTTAGTTTTGATAATGGTATATTCAGATGAGATTTAGTATAAAAACATACTCCACCTTCTTGACATAGCTGTTCACTACGGACTAAGGTATATTTTAAGAGTGCAGACAGGATTTGGATAGTCAGCCAAGTTTCAGTAATTGCCAGAACTTTGTAATCGTCTGTCAGCAGAGGCTCTCTTCAGTTCAACAATTTTAGATACAAGAGACGGAATATTTATATGTACGTTTCTAAAAATTATACATCAGACTAATAATAAGAAGCTGTATTACTGAATTCAAACAAATTAAGTTTTTAAATATCACATTGATAGAGGTTACTCAGGAAAAGAAAAGAATAAAGAAAACAAAAGATTGATTTATAAAGATATTAAAAAAATTAAGCAGCTTAAACAAAATTGGCTTGAATTTACTTTATTCTAGTTACTGCGAGAACAGTGTTATTTTATTTCAGTAGCTCAACTAATTTGAAGTCTGACTTTACTTATATTTTTCTTTACAACTTTGATTAAAATGACACCGTTGTAGGTCCAGACGTCTTCCAACTTGAATTTTTGTTTGGCAGCTATTATTAATTCAAGTCTAGGTTTGACAATGTCTGCAACTGTATGAATGTCGGTGCTTTTCAGTAGCTTTAATAATACTTTATTTTGATCGCAGTAATGGATGAATTTCACCTAAAATATGACAACCCTGGATGCGATCCTGTTCTGTACAATGACAGCAGGTTATCACCATTCTATCAAAATTCAAGTTTAGTTTTTCTTTGCATAATGTGGCCACCGGTTGTTCTACATTTTCATTCGTTTTGACGGGAATTCCAAAAATGTATAGGTTTGTGCATACTGTTGTAGTTTCTATACTATTTTTCAAGACATTATTCTCCTTTATTAATTGATCATTTTTAAGATTTAGTAAATTGTTTTGTTGCTGAAAATCTTGAATTAATAGGCGTTGGTCGCTAGAAAGTTTATGTAAATTTTGCTCAACAATCTCAGGTACACCATTTGTTAAGGTAATTAGAAATGTTTTATCAGCACACATTATTTCATAGAATTGTCGAAAGATCAGCAAATGACATATCAGATGCACCAGATGGTCTTGGTATCACTTGATAGACTACTTCACTGTTAACCAGTGGAGCAAACTTATAAATTAAACGATTATAGCATCGTAGCTTCTAACATGTCTTACTCGTTCACCAGAATAGTATTTATATTTCTCCTTTAAATTCTTTTTTGTCAAGCTCCATTTTGTTAGTTAAAAAGCAAAATGGTGTGTATTCTGTTTGTTTTGGTGGCATAAGTTTACTCGATTACAATTGCTGATAATTACCCTTTACCAAGAACTAATTTAATTTTAAGTTGACTTTTGCCATGCAAAGTACATTTCCTCAATTGATTTATGAAGGCTTTCTGGCTGACACACTTGGACAAATCTTCATGTTGTTAAATGTCTTCTTTGTTCTTGATAACGGTTTTTTTGAATTTAGCATTAAGTTTTTTTGCTTTGTTTAACTTGCTACAGACTCTACAATAGACACTGGAGTAAACCTTAAGTTCAATTTTTCATTAAGCAAGAGTTTTTGTGAATATTAATAACATTTCTATTTCTTCAGCTCCCGATGATGAATATCCAAACCTAAGAAAGTATCTATGAAAGATCGAATTGTACTGGTTTCCAAATGAATTTAGATAATTGGAGTTGTGTTGCTCATCAATGAGTTTTTCTGGATTTGTTGTAGATCAGGCCAGTCTTAACCTGATCCATCGAAGATGAATGCTATATAAAATTTTAAAACGCCTAAAAAACTATTACCAGGATTAAGTTCTCGATTGGAATACTAATTATTACAATATCTTTTTATCTAACGTGTCTGTGATATCTGTTCTTAAAACTGTTTTAATCCATAACACGGCGAACGATCAATGAATAAGTATCTTGAATGGACTTTGGAAACAGCAGTGTCTTTTGAGAAAAGTAAAGATGATTACGAACTCTGTTATTTGATAGCTCTTGATTTTAATAAATTGTTTGTTTTAAGAGAAAACCCGGTCAATTGAATATTGCACCTAATGTGTTATATTCAAATATTGCGGTTTAAACTTGCTTCAACTTATACTTGACTTAGAAATATTACAAAAGGTTAAAGATCGTCCTTGAAATTTTTCTCATTTCCATGTCAAGAACGATCAGTTATATAAGTTCGTACTATCCAACCACTTCAAGGTTTCTAATATTTCTGAGTGGAAATTTATTATACCTACTGCTAATAGAAACAGGTTGTCCTCTTTATGAAAAGTGATGTAAAAGGCATGAATTTTGTTTGACTCTCGAAGGTAACAAAGAATCACTAATTTTATATGTTGGCAACGAATTTTTGGTTAAAATACATAATTCTTTATTGTTAGCTTATTTATCGTATGCTTTTACACAATTACATAATGAAACTATATAGTCATGCTTTCAATATTGCAGTAAATACGTGTTAATAAAGAAAAATTTTTCCTAACGAATTCCTTTATTCATAATATACTGAAAGCTACCTGTTTCTTTTCATTGTTTATGCAAGTCGAATTATAAACTCTGCAGCTTTTGTTTGTTAGAATTGATCTCAAAAACTATATGAAACATCTTGCAAACACACAACCTCCAAAAAGCAATGTGCCATGTAATAACAAATTAGGTAACAAGTTCTACAACCAGGAAATTGAACAAATACAATTTGTTAGCACTACATTAGTTCAACGATTTATTTTCGAAAATTTAAAAGAAACACAACAGATGATAGGAAATAAATACACCACAATATTATACATAAGTTCTTATTTATATGTCAAATTTTACCACTGGGTAACTTCTTTTTCTGTTTGCGGGCTTGGTTTTAATTCTAATTAATTTAATGATACATTTTGTAGTATTTTCTAGGATATTGTATTGTAATTGTGTTTTAGTCTTTATGCCCTTAGATTATAACTATTTGAAATTGGGTGGTTGTAATACAACTTTTATATTTTATCTATATTGTATTCTAAATGACTTTTTTTTAAGAACCAATCAATATATTTAATGCTTCAAGAACAACTTCTTATGAACCAATTCGCGTATCTTATCATCGCATGTCTCATTATAATAGCATAACAAATCCAAAAAAACCTTCCATATTGGTTGGCTTAGGACTGCCAAATTATTATACTCGATGTGATATGGACAGAAATGAAATCCACGATGCTATTCATCAAAATGAAGAATTACTGATTGAGCAGGTTAGTAAATGTAGTATATATATATATATATATATGCCTATTTTGTTGTGCAGCTTAAAGACAAATTTAATTACATTTAGCGTGTATGTTTGTAAGTATTTTGTTATATGTGGTGATGTAGCTGTGGAGTCTGCTGCTGAAACCTATATTTTGTTGGTGGTGTGTGTACTAGCACTTCATTCTTATTGATTTTTTTATTAGTTGAGCATTGAATTATTGATACATCTGCACTCCCTGCCCCAATTAAACAATGCTTGATGATTATTTTGTTTAATATATTTTTTAAAAATGCAAAACAAACACAATGAAATGCAGACGATGTTTGCATACGAGCCGTGTGGGATTTCTATCTGACGCTCATGTGCAGATATACAATAGTGCAGCACTATCTCATGATATTTATATACAATAGCTAATATGTATTGTATTAGTCTTTTTATTAATTTAATAATATAACTTTTTCTCTAATTGTACTGGAACGTTAAAATTTACTATGGCTATGAAAAATTGATAAATTTGCTGTAAATACAAAATCCACTAGTTTATTCTGACTGCTAATCCTGTTTCTTTAATATGTTTACATGGAAATTATAGAGTATCCAATCGACTTCCTAGTCAAAGTGCTTGAAATTAGCATATAAAATCTAAACTGTGTTTGTTATTAAGTGATGATGTTTTGAATTAAACTGGAATTTTTAAATAAGAATAAGTTTTAACTAAACTAACAACATAGTATTTGCTTTGATGGTCTGTTATTCATTTTGACCACATCATTGTTGTGATTAGGGTTTTTGATATTGTGAACTTTTATGATGACTTCAATTGCTTACAAAACACCATCTTTATTATCGTCATTATGTAGTCAGTTTTATGATTGGTTTAACATGGCTTTCAAGTTGGAATGCTTATTAATCTAATTACGTATTTACAAATTTGAAATGACAGTTTACTATTTGAGATGTAATTGGTGGTAGCACTTCATTTTTACCAGCATAAGCTAATGTTTTTACTTCTCCCAACTATGCTTACCTATATTCTGTGGTATTTGAATACTAAATTTGAATCTTTGTCCATCCACAAATCTTTTTCAGCACGACCAACTTCTATTACTAATTGTACCAAATCACCATCCCATATACTGTGGTCTAATAATTGTTTATAAAGTTTTCCAAACTTCTTGTACTAGTCAAAACTACTTTATCTGTTGCCCTCTTCATCAAACTAACCTTTTTTTAAATTTGATAGCAGTTTTGATTTAGCAACACCATGGAGCTACACATCAGATGTGCTACAAGTCTTTTCTCAATTTTGAATATACTTTCGATCTAAGTAGTTACTGTTTTTGTGAAACACTTTTTTGTTTGTCTTGCTATTTTTACATTTATATTAGTTAATAATTAGCTTTTATTACTTTGCTTTTTTAATTACAATTATTTTACCTTTTATATAGCGTTACTACATATTTTAATTGTTGATTTTCTTATTGTTTTCACTTTTTTATTTTAGTTTTGCTTTGAGTCCTGTTCATTTGGTAATCACTAATTAGTAATTTATATGATTTAACACAAATTCCGAATCATTTTTATGTTTTCACTAAAAATTACTATTGTACCATCTGCATTTGAGTTATTTTCCTCATTTAATCTCTACTTTAGAATTCTTTTCGGTCTTATTTAGCTTGCTCAATGTATAAGTGAAGTATTGCACATGACAATCAGATGCCTGCCTAACACTCTCTTCTATCTTAGCTACTGCTTCATCACTATTGTAAACAACCTGTTGTTGCTTATATATATAGTAAAATATTATATTTTTACGTTTCATTTTTCCTGCTGTTAATATCACAAAAACACTATTTTAATCAATCCTATAAGACAAGATTTCTACATCTGTGAAAGCTATGAGGTTTTTTCTGCAGCTGCTTTTTTAAAAATTACCCAACTAGTTAATGTTGCTTCTAGAAGGCCACCAGCTTTTCTCAAATTAAATTGGATACCTGCCAATAACTGTTAAGTTCTAACCTCTATTCTTCCATGTGTTAGTTTTAGTAACATTTCTGATACATTGGGCAGTGCAGGAATGACCACATCTATTTGTATTTATTTTTTATAATAATACAATTATTCCACTTTTTTGAAAATTGCTTTTACCATTTGACCTATTTAGTATATCAATTTAATTAACTCAAACAATTCATTGATAATTTTTGATCTTACATTTTATACTGTATCTGCTGCTATTCTATTTACCTCAATTGCCTTACTCTTTTCACTTTTTTAGAACTCTATCAAATTGGTACCTTAGCTTACTGTACACTATCTGTACATTGTTTGGTTATTGTAGGCGTTTCAGGATTTTCTGTTTTATATCCCTTTTATTTAATGTTCTTGTCTCTGAACTCTACTAATTCCCCTTGGTCTGCACCTTTAAGTACTGGATATTGATTTTGCATTCCTAAAATTGTGTTTAGCTTTTCTGTTTTCTAAATTCTATTTCTACTTACCTTTTTTTTAAAGAAATTGTTATTTACTGTTTTTGGCATTCAGAATATTTAGCAGGTAAGTCACAGAGAATTCATTGAATTACTCTGCTAAAAATCACGTGCTGGTAAAACCTCAAATGTACGAACAAAAAATCTGCCGACTAACTCAGTCAGACGGGTAGTGTAAGTGTTTGACAAGAGTTTCCAGGATGCTGTTGGGTACGAAATATAATCTTCATTGGAAAATACCTTGGGCGCCGCCTAATCTCGCAGGGATGTTGGAAAAAAGCCCTAGAATGACCAACAAGGGGGTACCAAAATCTTGAGATCAGGAGAATGACTCTGGCTTAAAATATACCTGAAAATTCATTAAAACCGAAATTATTTTAAATCTAAAACAAACCTAAACATATAGATCTATTTATGCCTGCTAACTGTAGGAAGATTTCTGAAAGTAAAAGTTAAATAAGACCTGAAATACTCAATCACACTTTTTAAAAATCACAACACAATTTATTATGGGAAAAACTGTAACTGTACCGTTTACCACAATGGAAAACCAAAGATACACAATATTTACGCAATTTGATAAAACATTTTTAAATCTATAATACATACATTTTCATCTCAGTTACACAGTACAATCTTAACCAAATATAAAAAGTCCAGTATGTCGTAAATCTACTAACTAAAAACTTAATCTAAACACAGACACACTTCAATTTATATATTCAAGTACTAATCTCCATTCCAATATAGTTTCACCATCTGATTATTTAAATTTTAAACCTGCAATCGAGTGATTGATTATTGCTCCATAGAACTTTGGACTTCCGGTTATCTCAATCTAATTTCAACATGGGTTGAATTTTTGGGAACCACTATATCCCTAAAAAATGAACTGAGCCACTTCGTAGGGGATTATCTGAACATGATTAAGATACTAGCCCTACCAAAGCGACCTGTTGAGCTTTTGGATGTTAGAAACTGAGTCTTTTTTTTGAAGAATGGTACTGCGTTTTTTAAAACCACATGAAGCATTCTCGGCAAACTTCAGACGGATAAATTAAAATTGGACCTCCGTTATGTCACTTTCTTTATCTATGCTTTATGTATTTAAACTTATGTATTTTGGGTTTTACATGTATCTTGAGTCAGCACGTAACTGTATATGACCTGTCTTTGTTCTAAGATGGGTGCCATTATATATTTTCTAGACAAAACAAAATCAAGCTGTATTTATTACCATGACTGCATCACTTCTAACCTTTTTTAAAAAACTGACATGAATTTTGTAACTTTTGACTATGGATCAAATATGGTGCAAAATAATTCTCTTAAATTAGAATTTATAGAAGTTTAAAACTTATATTTCCTAAAGGGAATAACCTAATCTTATTGGTAAACTTTATTTATACAGAAACTATTAGAATGAAATGTGTTTATAATTATGTCTAAGGGAATGCCACAAAATTTATTTGCTATTTTTTCCTCATATTTTGTTTCTTAACTTGTCACATTTCTTGTTTTGTTGTTGTTTAGATACAATTATATATTTTCTTATTTCACTTATTAAATTTGTAATTTTATTGGTAACCCACTGCTTCCTTGATAGTCTTTTGTTTATTTTAAACACATTTTAGCTACCTTTCCTAAACTCTATCTGAGATTTTTCTGGACATTATCATTATATACTTTTACTTACTGCTTTATTTACTTTTACTGTATATTTATATTCTGTATCTATCAAATATCCAGAGATTTTTAGTTGTCTAAATCTATCATTTTTTATGCCACTTTGCAAGTTAATTAAGCACAGTCAGTTGTGTTGCGTTATTGATATATATTTCTCTGGATAACTCTTACAAATAGTAAGTTGATTTCTATACATTTCTTGTACTAGTATGTGTCTGGTACTTTCTGTCTTTTTCAATCCTCGACATATTGGATTTTTAAACCACATATTTGTAATAATTAAATTGTCTAATATAAAATTGTATTAGTATATCTTTTTATTGCTTTTTGTCCAAGCCATGTGGTTCTACTATTATATCTTCACCTTTTTCACCTATCCCCCTACATGTGATTTTCCAATGCTCCACCCGAAGGTACTACATTGGCCAGGAAGCGAGTTTTTTTACCGGAAAATTTTGAATTTTGCAGAACTCTTGCTGTTCCAAGCAAGGTAGGAATCTTTAACTTGCGTGACAACACACACACGGGACCTCCATTTTACCTCTCATCTGAACGAGGGCGTATTTTTGTGAAAAATGCTCGCCTAACAATGTTCACTGTATAGTAGTAATAATTCTTTTATGCCTTTATTTAATATGATGTTACTTTTCATTGATCATTTAAAGATCTAGAATTTATGACTCCGAAAGCTGCTGACCAGAAGTTACCCCATTCTTTTATTTAACTTTACCTAATTGTAAAGTGTCTATTGCTCATCTATTTTCCCTAAATTTTTAGCTCTGCTGTTTAGCTAGCTTTTGAATATTCAATTCTCTGACTCATCCAATGTCCTTTTTCCCCTTTGGGAGTTATTGTGAATGTAGTGTTGCGGTATTGAAAACTGTGATAACTTTTTAAGGATCTTGCAGAATCAGGGATTGATGATATTTGTGGAAGAATGTTACTAGATACAAAGGTGAAACAGGGCATCATTGGGTTTGTTGTTTACCATGAAACAGTAATCGCACCTGTAATACTAAATGTCATATAACTTTCCGATCAAACGCACAAAATACAGTAGGTTATGTTTTGTTCTGATTGTGACATTTCCTTATGAAATACTGTATATAGGGTGCTTTAAAATTGCACGACACTACTTTAAGTATGTTACATGGCACAAAATAAACAAAGAACTTCTTATAGATATATACCCATAAAAGTACCCCTAAAGAATTCTCATACCTGTAAGAAGGCTAGTTGAAATTGTGGTTTTTAAGTTATCTGAAGAACCACAAAAAATATTTTAATCATATTTTGGCTAGTCACTAATCTTTTTATGACAAATTAGATAGATGTGCTGTTTTTGAATAATAAGATCATTGGCATCCTATTGGAGAGTTCAGCCACATTTCACTTTATAAATTTTTTGGGGGTAGGTTTATATTAATTTTGATCATAAAATAAGAATTATTGATCATTTCTGTGTAAAAAAGATATAATCTTTATTGAAGTCTATATCTGTAGCCGTTTTTGAGTTATTGAGGTGAAGCATTCACAATGCCTTATGATACCGTGCTTAAAAATCATTTAGTTTTAATATTATTTAGTTATTGTCCAACAGCTGAGGCCAATTATAGGACAAATATAATAATACATTTAACAAAATTTCAAAGAATAGATATAATGTACCTATAATGTGTTTGTCTGACGTATTAACACGCATTAAACATAATATACAAGTGAGCAATATTTAAACAATTAACATTTTCTCAAATTTATAAGTTTTGGTAACTAACTAGACACTTAAAACTAATACAATATACTATATATATGTAATTCTAATATGCAGTACATGTACTTACAATTGATATAACTAAAATCTATAAAATTCTAAACAACTTTCTTTGACTGTGAATAATATGTTTCAAGTATACACACCAATCCATCATTAAAAATAGCACTGTGATTACTGATTTTGTTAAAGAATAAACACATAATTGTAATTGGTGATCGTAACATGGAATTTGTTCTAGCAGTGTACAAGTTGAAGGTGTTATTGTAGTAACAGCCATTTCTTGGAAGATAAAGGAAATTTTTTTTAATAAACCTAGACAATCCATTTGGTTATGCAAAAGTTTATACAAAAATGTTACCGCTATTATTGTGTATCTCGTATTTAAGTGAATACATTAAATTCATTTAGCAGAGTATTATTAGGAAATCTTGGTGGTAGATACACATGATTCACTATAAACCACAAGTATTTTAGAAACTTTCTTGAGTGCTCTCTATGCATGATTTGTATCAGTCATAATATCGGAACCATACCAGAAAGCAATATTCCAAGCATAATCGCACAAGGGTAAAATACAATACTTTTAATGTATGAACATCTAAAGAAATATTTCGAAGAGAGTATTATGAATCTCACCATTTTATTTGCTGACCAAATTGTTTGTTATACATTTGCATTAAAACATAGTTTGCTATCAAAATTCCCACCAAGACTTTTGTTTCATGATGTATTAACATTTCGGATTCGACAGTATAATTAAATATAATGGGGTTCGCCTTTTAGTAAAGGATACAATTCTACATTTAGAAATATTCAGACTAAGATGATTTTCTGCACATCATTCACTCAAAATATCATTATGTTGCAGTCCATTACAATCAGCATGTCTATTAACAAAAGCAAAATTTTTTACATCATCTGCAAACATTAATACCTCACAATTTACAATTGATGTGAGTGAGGTCATTTATGAATAATAGAAAAGAAAGGGACCAACTGACTCAAATATTTTAGAAAAGTTTGAAAGTATTGCAATGGGCTTGTAATTTTAAACGTCACTACCTATATGTATGGGACATATATGAGCTATTTTCCACCTCTATGGAAAGGTTTCAGTTTTCAGCAACAAATTAAAAATCACATGTAGTTGGCGTATAAAAATATTTGCACGATCTCTTATTAAGTAATTCGGTACTGGGTTAAGACCTGAGGCTGGTTTATTTTCAATTTTTTCTGCAAACGCATTTACAATATCTCATGGGTTATCATTAACGCCACCATTTTTATGTACTTTTCCCAATATTCGAAATTTACCATTTTTTGCTCTAATGAAAGATCCAAACTTTTTGATGTCATTTTTGATAGATATTTCAAATGTAACTAAATAATCAGTGTATGTTGTTCTGATTTGATTCTTCACTAGTGAGCGTAGTCTTCTGAATCCGTCTAAGTAATACTGAGAATTAATTTTCTTGCACTTTCTAAGTGTCTTGCTTTTATTTTAATATTTCTTATAATCTTGCCGTTAAATCAAGGTGGGTATTTTAGTTTACTAGTCATATCCTTGCAGTGCGGTACATATTGGTTAAAAGTACCGTAAAGTAAATCTTAAAAAATATTGTAAGCTTCATTAACATTACCACAATTATCTAACATAGACCAGTCTATCGAAATTGAGGCATTGTAGAGCTGCAAAAATTTCCTTTTTGAAGTAGTTTTTGGAACGTTGCAATTGCAAAAAATTTACAGGAAGTATTTTGGCAAAATTAAAACAAATTTCCATAACTGGGTGATGCACATCTTCATCTATAAGAGGTTCTAGATTGCTATGAACTGTACAACTAAAACGAGCAAATACAAGATCAAACAGCCTTCCGTTCTCATTACAGATTTGATTCCATTGGCATATATCTAAAAATTCAGAATAGTTATTAACTATTGTACTAAATGTATCGTGACTGCCAGGATTACTATAACTTGGAACACTTTAATCTCCCAAAATGACTAACTTATTATAAAAATAATGCTGAATAAAAAATTAAATAATAATATTAAGTTGCCATATATGTCTGAAATTAAGTTATTACAGTTATATTGAAGGCTAAAGATAAATACCAGACACTATTATGTTAATCAAATAGCTTGGGATATTAGAAACCATGTAACAGTTGCATATCATTTATTTGTCTGACAGGTGATTATGTGTCTGCTATGTATTATATTTTTTGTTTAAACATTGCAAGTCCATAACATGTGTTATTAGTTTTGTTCATTTTTGTGTAAATTAACACTTTGAAGACCTTTGAAGTTATTATTATCACGGGAACACCACAAATTTGGTTACATTAGCAGAACAAATAGGAATGCTATTAGTTTATGGTGAGGTACATAAAAATTCCTCTGCTACAGTTGGTTGATACAAAAGAACAATTTCTTACTAGAAAACTATCAAATCGTAAAACATTTGAAGCCATTTCTGAAACATGCCATACAGAAACTAACACGCTAAAACCTATACGAATAAATGCTTGTCGATCAAGATTTCAGTGAACTGCAAACATTGAAGAACAAATACTTGATGTTTATGGTTATTCTGTAGTTTCAGCACCAGAAGATTGTCATTTTGTTTTCACGTTTCATCTGCAAGCATATGGCAAACATTGTATGAGCGGCACTTGTATCCATTTCACATTATACCTGTGCAAGATTTGTTATCATACGATTATATGAAACGAAACAGTGTTTTGCAGTGGTTAGTTAAATAATATGCTGGGATTGTTATCTCCTGATCTGTTTGCTAGTTACCAATGAATGCTTTATAAGAATTGGAATTACAAATTTTTGAAACATCCATACTTTAGGACGAAGGAAATTCTCGAATGACTGTCACTAATAATTACCAACACAGCTTTTTCTTAAATGTCTGGTGTGGTCTTCTTGTTGACAATCTCATTAGCTTTTTTTTACCGCCAACACTTTTAAAAGTATATCTTGATTTTTTTGCAAAATAAGCTTTATAGGTTGCTAGAGAATTCTCCAATTCTAAATAGGCAAGGAATTTGGTTCATGCATGATGGTGCTCCATCTTACTTTTTTTATATTGTCATTGACTATTTAAATGCAGAATATCGTATATTGGCGGATGGTCAAAATAGGCCTATTAAATGGTCACAATGCTCTCACTATGTAACACTGTTAGATTATTTGGTTTGAGGTTGGATGAAGACTATGGTTTATTCTAAACTTATCTACCTGCAAGAAAAGCCAAGGAGTCAGATCGTGGAAGCTGCTCATACTATCAAGAATGTTCTGATGTTATAAGACAATGTTATTGTTAATATACTGGAGATTTCAACACAGATGCAGTTATTATAAATAAGATCACTGAAAAAGACATAATAGATGCATTACGAAACATAGAAATGGGAAGGCGTTCGGACCAGATAATATACCAACATACTTTGTTAAGGGATATGTGGATAGTCTAAAATATCCACTTCGCATACTATTCAATTTAAGCTTGAAAAGTACAGTTTTTCCTAGTGAGTGGAAGAAAGCTAGAATTTGTCCTATATTCAAGAAGGGAGATAGAAATAACATACAGAATTATAGACCAATTGCAATACTTTCAGTTATGTCAAAAATATTTGAAACTATAATATATAAATGGATTTATTCGAGTATTGTGCCTTACTTTTTTTCCGGTGTTATAATAAAGTAATCACACGACGAAGTATAGAGTATATTTCGGCACAGCTGGCATCGACCTTTATAGGTTTCGGAGGCTGCATGGACTTATAAATCTCAGGGAGGAAATTATGGGGGTATCAACAATTAAACTGAGAGGATATAAATCAAGTACCTCGGCTATATTACAAAATAATTTCAATTCGAAACAAAATATACAATTAGGTAAAATATTAAGTTGCATTAGTTTATCTAACTTTGTTGTTACTATTATTAAAACAATTTTAATTTTACTAAATTTGGAAGAACCTTCAAACATAAATAAATATTCGTTTTACCTACTTGTAAGGAACTTCACAGATACAGATATGCTACTATTATTATAAGCAACAAATAAGAGGAAACAGTTTAGTTAATAACATTTCAAAAACACATATGTACCTATCTTGTGTTAAATACTTAATGAAACTTTTATTACTTTAGCAAAAAAACAAAGAGCAATAAAAGTATTTAAACCTGCAGTTTCATGAAACTTACGGCGTACACTTTCGTTATATAAATTCTTTACTTAAGATTTCCTGAACATATGTTACCTTGAAACGGAACTATATAAATTTAACAAAAGTCCACAGACAAGTAAAGCAGTCCAAAGTACAGTAACAAAGCTTTTGATTCAATTTTTCTTTTGTAAAATTATCTCATAAAGAAACAAATATTCAACACGTACCTGTGTATTTCCTTAATTACAGTTTTTTAAGAAAACCTGTTGCTTTATATTGCACTTCAAATTAGAAACTCAGACAGGTTGTTTGTGAACCATATCCAAATCTGGTAGTTGGATCGATTCGTATAAAGGAACAGCCATCTGCCATCCAAAGTAGGTAAATTTTAAAGGTAACAAAACACCAATTTCATTTTGTATTGTAGTAGGAAGGTAAAATGCCAAATCCCAAATAATTGAATCCCCTGCAATGTTATTTCGATGGCCTTGTACGGTACATAATTTAAAAACAACTTAAGACTCCAGATGCATCTTTTATTATAATATAGTAGAGGTACTTTATATTACACTAGAGAAAATCAAAACGAATAATCATACTTCTACAGCTGCCCACTTTGATCTCTCGGAAGGAAGACCCTACAATACAAATTTTGTATAAGTATTCGGAAGTGCCACGAGGTACATTCAAATTGTTACAGATTTGATCTATAACAATCCTTACCATCTTTAAACTAATCGATGGGTTATTTAGCGGCAAAACTTTATACGGTATTATCACGTACTTCTATACAATTATTTTTGTTAAAATATTATAACAGCGTAGGAATCTAATACATACCATCTGAAGACCAGGCATCTTGAGAAACAAATGGCGTGATATCTCACAGCCGGGTTTGAATAAAGATCCTGCTATGCGCAGACAACTAAATATCGATCGGCCGGTAATACAGGGAAGAAACTAAGTCAAGGTAAATCTTTTACTAATTGTAGATTCAAAACTACTTCACTTGTGTTACTGGTTAAAACCTACCAATAACAGAGGTTACTTTTTATTACTTCCATTCGAAGTAATAACCCAAATAACTTGTGGTATAATTAGAGGTACATTTATTTCAAACGAAATTAAGGATTTACATGGATGAAAATTACGAATTCGTGTTATGACATAACACAAACTAAATATAATTCATACTTTAAATATACAAAGTACGGTACATGAAGATAAATCAAAGAGGAACTTCTTTAATTTATAAAAAAAAGAAGGGAGAAATACGTAAAGAAATAATTTAAAAACTGGAACATGACCAGTGGAAAACTGGCATGTTACACTATTAATAATAAAATCAATATATCTTAACATGGCTTTCTAAGGCACAAGTCTACAATCTCAAACCTCATTCATATAACTCAAGATATATCAGATACTTTAAATGAGCACAGTCAGTTGGATGTTATCTATACAGATTTTGCCAAAGCATTTGACAATGTATCACATGAAATACTCATCAATAAGCTTACAGTTGAATTTGGATTCCACCCTAATCTTGTCAATTTCATAGCTTATTTAGGTGAGAGAAAGCATAAGGTTACTATAAAAGGATTTTCCTTACTACCGTTTGTACCCACATCTGGGGTTCCGCAAGGCTCTAACCTCGGCCCTTTGTTTTTCCCCATTTATATAAACGACATTACTCAATCAATGGAAAATGTAAAATGCCTATTATTTGCAGATGATCTCAAGATATATCGGAAAATTAATAACATCACAGATTGCGTTAAGGTACAAGAAGATATTGACAAAATAGTCACCTGGAGCAAGGACAATGAATTACACTTCAACATTGATAAATGTGTTGTAGTATCATATGCACGTAAAAGGGAACTAATCATCTTTGAATATAGTATGCAAAACGTGTATTAGGACGAGCATGTCAAGTACGTGACTTGGGAGTTATATTTGATAATAAATTGACATTTTGTTCTCACATCAGTTTCATCACAAGTAAAACCTTAAAAACTTAAGGATTTATTTCAAGAAACACTCAAGATTTTACTAATATAAATTGTATAAACTATCTATTCTTAGCACTAGTAAGAAGTGTACTTGAATATACATCGTTAGTATGGAGTCCATACTATCACTGCCATATATATATATATATATATATATATATATATATATATATCACGTACTAACGTCCTATACGAAGCCCTAAACGATATAGTCTGCAGATGATACGAAGCCCTCTGTGGTTTTACAAAGCCCGAAACGGGCTTCCTAAAAATTTGTGTGTATTAAATTTTATTTCGATAGATATGATCAAAAACAGCGTTTCTACAAAATTTACCTGGGCTTCATATGTCGGTATAGTATCGCAACTTATACACCTTTAGTTGATGGCATTGTCCTTAAGAGGGCGCGTTAGTTCTGTCGTATATACACTGTATATACTGTACAGTCTTTACGAGCCAAATATGTTTGATGCACTATAAGAAGCCCGTAAGTTAGGCAACCTTGTGCTGTTCAGATTAATGTGTGTTGCAGGCAAATACTTATTTCTTAATCAACAGATTACATTTTAAAGCTACAACCAGTGCTCACAAAAAATATAGCATTAAAAGTTTATATTTCAACATTTTTTCTAGCAGTAAAAATTCGATACACATTCTGGCCTTTGAGATAAAATTACGTGCGAATTGTATTTGCAATTATTCAAAAAACTCTTCAACAACTAAGCAGTAATTTGTACAAGTGTTTCAAGATGAAACATTTTCATTACATTAATTTCATTATAGTAATAAGCATCCTCTCCTGCTACGCAAAAGGACATATTCCTCTAATAGTCCGAGAGGCAGGATCACCGAATCTTCGGTCATTTCATCATTGTTTAAGTTATATATACACCATTTGTAGGCTAAAACAAAAAGATTGCTATAAGTCTGCCGGTCTGGCAGTGTGGTAGACGAGGGCCATGAACGCCATGATTGTAGTAAAATCAATTTTTCTAAGTGATTTTATCATGTGGGAGACCATGTGCAAATGAAAGTTCATGAATTACAACTAATGAAATATTGGTCTACTACCACTACGATTGTGGATTATAACTCTACCGGAGGTGGTTTTGATTTGAAATAGAAATTTTTTCAAGTCATTTCATCAAATTGTTGACTAAGTTCAAATGAAAGGTAATTATGCACAATTCGTTAGAAAGTCAGTCTGCCACTCTTCAAATAGTGGCTAACCTAAACAATGCACGGCCAGCTGGTATGACTGGAGAAGCGCATTGACATTCTTTAGAATTCATACTTTATGAAGTTTTATCATGTAGGTGCTGTAGTAATAATCAAAGGATTTGTAAGTAAAATAAATTTTTTTGCCCTATTTTAGGCATAATTAACATTTACGTCGCTAAAACACGCATGTGTAAGTTAATTTACTAGAATGGTTGTTAAGTGGAACGTAATAGCTATTTATGCACCAGTGCGTTATTAAGATGATAACGTCCAGAGGGCAACTCATCCAGCCCGAGAACCTATGGCCCGAGGGATAGATTGAGTTGCCCAATGGGCATTATCATCTAGTAGCACAAGTGGTGCTTACAAGATTTTATGTTTTATCACATATATAAAATAAAAAATAGATGATAGATAAGTTTTCTATTTTAGAATTTACCTTTTACTACATAACTATTAAACACACTTACATCATGTTTTACATGATGACAATAAACAGTTTGATGTTCCTATGTTTTGGGCATTTGTCACATATATTTAATATTAATAGTGCAAAATGGTTGATCAAGAGTTGCCAGCAATAATTGCAAAGCAAGCTCTAAAAGCAACTGAAGGTTTGCTATCCATTAAATCTAAACAAAGCTATGAAAAACTTAATAACACACTTGGTGCATAAGTAGCTAAAAATTGATTTGTTTCTGAGGGCATAATGAGCGAGCGTTATGAAACCATTACGCCCTCCATTACACCCCGGTTGTTATGAATATGTTTACATATCTAGTATCCTAGGTGTTATGACTAAATTACATGAGGTGAAATATAGATTTTTATTTACTTCCCTTGGAAAGTAAATGATTGATTACTAATCAAAAACAATGGTTACAAACCCACGGCAACATGTCCCAGCCCACACTAAAAAATTTTTTCACCTTTCTAATCTGTAAATCCAATTTACCGCCTTCATATTAGGTTGGTAAATTAGATTTACCGCCCTTCGGCGGTAAATGTTTTTTTTTATTTTGTATTTCTTTAAGCAAATAAAAAAAAAAAATTTAGCTGTTCTTTAGTTGCTATTTTATTGCATAACTTTTCTTCGAGTGCTTTGCAATCAGACTCGATCAAATTGCCATTAATAATCAAAAACTAAAGCTTTCAGGCATTAATCAGCAAATTGAAAATTTGGTATTGTCAGATTGACATGCATCACATTCAAGATAAATTGATCACAATAAAATAGCGGACTATTTATCAAGGTCTTACGATACTACTCATGATGATGTTGATTGTCTTTTTTATCCAAACAGTGTTTGATATACCAAACACAAATTTTAAAATAACCGGGAGAAGGGGCTAGGCAAAAAACATTCATAAACACCTCGGGCGCTAAGATACACATTGAAGCCCTTCTCTGCTAGCCGCCCTCGTTTTGCTCGGGCGGCTAACATCGGCGGGTTTCAAAATGTAATGCGATTTCTAATGGCACAGATGGAACTAAAATAATATAGATATACTGTGGAATGTAAGGGAGTTACGGAGCCTCGACTTTTGCAGCCCCCGCTCCCAAAGAAAATCGCTCATTTTAATGAATGAGTTTTTATTCAATTCCTATTAATAAACAATTTACGTGCTGCTTCACGGCAGTTCTAGTCAAGTAAACTTCCGCACGGGCGTTTTAATGGCGTAAATTTCAATGATACCTAAACTAGGGTAAAAAATTTATATGAACTAACAAATCCTTCGATTATTACTACAATATATGATAGAACTTCATAAAATTTAAATTCTAAAGCATGTTAATGCGCTTCTCTTGTTAAACCAGCTGGCCATGCATTGTTTAACTTAAGGCGTAGTTTGGGCATGTCAACTTGCAAGTGCTGATCTTTTATGTTTACTGTAGGTTTAAACCTTCCTCCAGAAAAGTAAAGTATCAAGCACATTTGAATGGCGTATTTGGTGATCTGACCTAAGACAGTTCATGATTATAGTGTTATTTCCATATTTTAAACTGAAGTTTAACTTGTATAGTTAAAATTTCTTTTTTCAATACGGATAAGTTAGTTTTCGTTTTACATTTTGTTACACTATTCCGTATAGATAAGAAAGGAAGCAGTAAAATAAATAAAAGGAATCGCCTACACCGAATACTGCAGAAAAACAGGGACAGAATGGTAAAACCGAAATCCAAAATAATTAGATTTTGGACTAGCTCAAAAACGTTGTAGAGTGGGGTGGATGATACAGAAAGCACAAATTGGAAACCTCAGTAAAAACTATATTACCAACACACAGTCCCGAAAGACTATTTACAAAGGTCAAAAACACATTTACGTAATAGTTCGGTATAACGTGATGTACACAAAGCGTCAATATACATATAGTACAGTATAAATCTAAACATTTTAAAATATCAAGAATAAAATCTTATTATATAAATACAAGAATGCTTACAACATGTTCAGCTCTAAATATGTACAAGAATTAAAGAAATAATTAACATAATCGTTCATGTTGTGAGCGTACTTTTTGTAACGTGTAGTGTGCAATTTAGTGCGAAATCAACCCAAAAAAGAAGTGTCTATCTTCCAAAACAGCAACAGAAATAAAGCAAACAGAAAAATTGACTGCACCTTAATTCATCGGCTTCTTTCTGGTACCATCTTAGGATGAAGAAATGCGGACGCACTTGTCTACGGCAGGGTGCTGTAACTACCAACTTAACTTATATTACACAGAAAGCATTTTAATCTCACAACACGTTTTCTCTCTTAAAGGATGCTGTAATGAATGTTCTGCTTTCAAAGCACGGTCTGTTTTTATAAGAAATGAACTACGTATGGGTAAGGTGTTTGGCTTTCAGACAGCAGCTGCAAAAATATCAACTGTAGCACCTTGCAAACAAGAAAATAGCGGTTACCAAGAATTGTTAACAAAGGGGGACAATCTTAATGCTTTTCACACCTGCACAGTTGCAAGGGAACAGCATGCCACGTGTGGAAGTATAAACTTGGTATAGATAACAAACCTCTTCCAAGTGTTCATTTACTAGGCAGGTGGTTAAGACCACCTAATCTTTTAAAAGAAAACCATGAATATATGTGCAGCTGTTGTTGAAACACAATGACTGCAGGTGATAGAACACGTTGCAGTGACTTTGTAACCTGAAATTGCTAAGCAGATGTTCTATATTATCAGACAAAATATAATAGAGTAAATACTTGATGAAATTTTATAAAATTGCACTAATTTCTAATGGAAGGGAATCGAGCTTGTTGATTGATAGCTTTTATGATTTGTTTAAAAATTTTAGGGCGTTCTAACTAGAAGTAGTATGAATTAATATTCACGCAGAAAAAAATGCTTGCAGGGTTTTGAACGTAACAATTTCTATTAACACTTAATATTGTGTAACTCATGTCAACGAACGCAATTATTAACACTTAGGCTTTTTGTAAACCTCATTCTAACTGAACTACAAGTTGTTAAGCAAAATCTTTTATAAAAAGTCAACAATTTTAGGAGTGATCTGGAATTGAATTGGTTCTAGTGTGCGTCTATAAAACCATAGAAAGTTACAAAAAAAATAGCTTCAACTTAGGGTTATTAATTTCGATGAGAACCTTACCCAAAATTTAGACATTTTATAGAATCGAAATACCAACTTCTCTCCCTTTCGCATATTGGAGATATTAGATTTATACATGGGAAACATTATGTTAAACAGGAAAGCTAATATACAACAGACTTTTATCCAAAGTCACTGCTTTATTAACTAATGCCCTAGTGTTCTTTGCACACTAACTCTTAAAAAAACTTTTAAACCATTTTAAGATTTGATGAACAGAAATGTGGATAAACATTATAGGCATAGCAATATCACACAGAACCACTACGATCTTGGTTATTTTAAAATCTAGACTAACATTAAAATTATCAACTGATTTTAAGTTATAGCTATTTTTAACAATGCTGGCAAAAATTGCAGGCGGAACTATATTAATGTCTTACAGGTATAAAAGATACTCACGACATTAAAAACATAACATTTGGTTCCGTTTCTAAACTTTTGTTACGTAATACCAAACTGGAAATTTGAAGATTGTATTGGAACAATATCTAGAATCTATACAAAATATAGCGAAGTTCATTCAACAGCATTAAAACTTGGGTTAGTATTAAAACAAATAATATACAGATGCCTCGTTCGGAAGACGAACATGACAATTAGATATGGAATTTTAGAAATTGGAATTTTAACTGTAACATCCCTTTCCACGATTATCCTGCTAAATTTAGAAATGGCCAAAAGCATTGAATTTTGCATTCGTGCACTTTCAGTGTGATTACAGAAACAGTCTCTCTAAAATCTAAATATCGAAAATATTGGGCGAAAGACCGAATTAAAAACTTTCAAGTACGAATATGCGAATAAACTTAAACGAACTAGAATTGAGTTGATCAATCTGTGATAAACTAGAAAAACGAATTCACTTAGTGCTTAGTTTGAGCTTTTGAATCTATTGTTGTAATTTTAACATATCCGTGGTTTTAGGTTTATCACTTTCAACATAATATACTTTTAAATTCACTTGATTAAAATAAGGAACACCGTTTAAAAATAGCGTACATTTAAGGGCATTAAAATACAAGGAAACTTGGATTAGCGAAACGGTATTCAGTTACAAGCCTTTCTTTCTTTCACATCCTTATAAAGTTGACAGTAAACATAATTTTAAATACATACAGCATATACAATTTTAATCACAATATCTTTTTTATAATATTTTCCACAACATAGTTGTAGAACCAACACCTCAATAAATAATACAAGTCTTAAATGTAAAGTAAATAAGAATCTCCAGCAGGAGAAATAAGACCTTTTTAAATGACAACATTGGCGGGCTTCGTAAAGGTGGTTAGTTGTAATAATTATACACATTTATTCTGATATACCCTGAAAGGATGTGTCTGAATAAAAATTAAATTGTTTTACCACTCCCCTGGACCCGGGCTTCGTCTAGTCTGTAGTACATAGCGGGCTTCGTATGATATGTGAGGTACGTATATATATATATATATATATATATATATATATATTGCTGTAATACCCCTTTAGTGGGTCGACCTATTATTTCTGTAATATCACGTGTCCTTACGTTGAGCGACCTATTTATTTTAATTGCTATAATACTAAATTAAATTATTGAACCACCATTTTAATCTTTCCTACAGCTTGTGATTATTTCCTCCTCCAGCTGTTTCTTAACGTTGCTATCAACTGGAGTTTATCATAAACAACTTTATCGACCAATGACAAAATTCAACAAGTTACCGCCTTTGCGGGTTATCTCTGCCCTACTTAATTTGTGACTCCTCCTCTGTCTTATGACCTCGGCTAGCATATATTTGTAATTATAAAAATTCAGTAAGTTTGGATCCCATTTAATGAAACTAATGCTTTATGTACAGCTTTGACGTTATTTACAATACATTTTCAAATTAATTCACCTTTATAAATTTCATTTATCAACAACCATTTAATTTGTACTAAAACCCAAAGTCACCAAAGAAAACTCATTATCTTTACCAACAAATGTAGAATATTCTAAATCCGTTTTCTTATTATTATTTCAATACGTATTCAACCCTTTGTTGACTTGTTTACAAGCATATAATATTTAGCCAATTTGATATTAAAAATAAAATAAAATTCTTGTAGAAAAACAGATGCCTTATAACTAACAATCTGACCTGGTTTTATCTTTTACGACGACGCTTCCATTAAAATTAATCTTCCCAATTTTCGATTCCATTTAACTTATCACCATTATGGACCAACACCATTAAATTATAATTTTATACTTTAATCATTCTTGCCATAGACTTCAAATTTGTAATTCGTTCACCCCTATACTTCAAGATTATGTTCTTCCTTTCGCCTCGACATTTAAATTGTTTTATTGTAATCTTTCTTAACATCAAGCATTCTGGCCTATTTTCCTCAGACCTCGAAGCCGTTTTAAACGGTAATTTTCATATACACACTCATTTATTTCACTTTGTACCACTTGTTACGTATTATTCAGTATTACTGGCAATGCACTTGGGCCTTCATTGAGTTCAAAAACTTTCTTATCGCGGTGCTTGCTAATATAATTTCGAATCCCCACTGCATCCGTGGTGTGGTCTAGAACCTGTCGTTTGCTTCGGACCAATCAAATAATTCCATTTCGAATATTTTCTGATGTAATGCTCATGCTCGTTCATAATGCCCACCTGCCTGCAGGTGTCTTCACTATCAACATGCTGTATTTTGATAGAATAGTCGCCTTTCCATAAACAACTGATGCAATTTTACTTTAAACTTTCATTGTTTACATGCGATTTACGCAATTTTAATCATTTCTCTTATCAAAATGGTTAGATCTTTATACGCATTATATTAGCTACATGAAACTCTATTTTCACATCCGTATTACTTAATCGTCTGAGACTCTTTTCTTAATGCGTGTCTAATTATACTTTATCATTTCTACGCGTGCTTCCACTGAAAAATATTCTTATTCGCTTTACTTATGTCAACTGAACACTATCTACAGGGTATTTAATCTTTACCATCCGTTTAATACTGTATTTCTCATTCCTACGCCAACTATGCGTCTTCCTATGTCTTTCCTGCGTCGCCCAAAACTATTTCTACTTTGTACACAGGGTGTTGCCTACTTACTATCTACTTCTATTTCTTACTTATTTCCTAAAATAACTACAATTTTCTGCTGCCTATTCTAATTACTCATTCTCTAGTGACCTTCACTATGTTGTGCACCCTTAAACAACCCCTTATCACAGCATAATTCCCCCAAATTAAAATATAAAATTTTATATCAATGTTCATTTTTGTTGCCCAACGTGAACTTAAACTCACATTGGTATGAAATTATTATATTTTTATTTCCATATTGAAATTCAACCTTTTCATTATTAATCTCATATTTACATTTTATTTATCCCATACCTATGTCCTATTATACTATACTATTCCTACCTATGCCTATTCTTATGTTCAAATCCTATTCTATTTCTCTATGTATACCTATTCATAATTTATTTTACATTTCCTTTTATCTATTCATCTGTCCTTGCATGGGCCAATTCAATTTATTTATTTTCAACTTGCCCCTTTTTCACTCTTAAATCTGGGTCCTTTTAATCTATATTTTTCAATCCTATATTTATTATCTATCCTATATCCTAAAAATCTAACCCTACTTTGAAAAATTCACACTTCCTTAAATTCAACCTTAAACCTGCTATATTCAACTCTAATAATATTCTCTCTAAATGTACATAGTGTTCCTCTACACTATTACTAAATATTAATATTTCATCCTTATAGTGGATACTAAATTCCTCATACAGTCCCAAAATATTCTTGATCACATTCTCTAATGCATCCGTGCTCGAGGACAAACCAACCGGGACCACCCTAAATTGATATATTTTTCCTTCTACCGAAAAACCCGTATATTTCCTTGATTCACGCGCTAATGGAATCAAACACAATGAATTCTTTAAGTCTAAATTGCTATATATTTTCTTATTACCTATTCTTGCTAATATGCTTTCCATCGTTGGTGGACAATTGTATTGCGGCTTCGTTCGCTTATTTATCTCTCTTGCATCCAAACATAACCTAATGCTATTATCATTTTTCTTCACGACGACTAATGGATTCACAAATGTGTACTGGAGTTTTCTATAATGCCTTCACGTAACATTTCCTCAATTTCTTCCTTCACTCTATTCCTATATGCTACTGGGATAGTATATATCTTATTGTTAAACGGTTCCTCATTCATTACTTCTAACTTGTGCACATAACCCTTGGCAATTCTCGACTTCGACCCAATTAATTCTGAATGCTTATTCAATAATACATTCACCCTATTTTTAAATCATCTGGACACTTAATCTCTTCACTTTCATTACCCCATTATTTATCTCTTCACTAAACTGATTAATATTTACGCAGTCATCTTCTATTACTATATTCCCTCTTCATACCATTTAATATATTTCCCATTACACTCAATCTCTTTGCATTCCGCATTTATCTTCAACCCCAACTTATCTATCATATTCATCCCAAATATAACATCTATCTTCAGTCCAGGTACCACCATGAACTCATTTTCCCATATTCTATCCCCATTTCACATCTCAGAATTATCATTTCATTTATTACACTAAATCTCTTATTATTTGGTGCCACTAAATTACACCTTGCTATCTTTATCGCTTTATCCCCAATTTCTCTCGTTTAACAAATTCTTCCGCTACAAGTGATGCCTCTGCTCCAGTATCAATTAATACTTTAACCATTTTATTTTCCACCTTTAAATTAATTATTGGTAATAAGTTTCTCTCAAGTCTTCCTAATTCATTATCCATTTCATATTTAATAAACTCGCTGGTGCTCATATCCGTTAATCCGTAGAATTTTCCTTGGTTCGTCCGTACTCAAAATCCTGATTTCGCGTCGAAGGTCCTGCCTGACTCATTCTTCCTGTATCTGTGCAATTCGTGTTCCTTAATTCCACACTATTAATATTTCTTGCTGGTGTCCGTCGATCATCCTTTTCCTGTCTATTCATTACTCCATTGTTTCCCTCATGATTCGTTCTCTCTATCCGTTGCCTTGGTGTCTGACCATTATCCCTGTTCTGCCTAAAATCATTATTAAAGTTTCCATAGTTCCCCCCATTAAAATTTCTTCCGCGATCATAATTATACCTGTTCCTTCGATAATTATTCCTAGTCTCATCATTCCTTATGAAATTCGTGCGTCGATCCCTAAAATTATTTTCCTTTCATCATCATTTTCCAAATCATCATATCTCTGCAAATAATCAATAAACGTGTCTCTATCCACTATGTTTTGCGTCGTTATGTATCGCTTTACTTCCGCATTAAAATGACTTGCTAAATACTTTATAATAATTTTATCTTCTAAAGGAGGATCCAATTGCTTCGCTACAGTAAATTTCTCAATCGCATATGATTCTCGCGTTATCCCTTTCGCCAAATCGTATCTTCCCATAATCAAATCATTTCGAATTCGATTTTGCTGGTTGTCATTCCAGAATTGACGAGAAATTTGCTTTCAAACTGTTCAAACGTTTCTATTTCATCCTCAACTAGATTGTACCATTGTTTAGCATTCCCTTTTAATATTGCCCTGATTAAATTTAATTTGAATAATTCATCTGTGTATCCCTGTATCAACATTTTAAAATTTTTCAGAAATATCTTAGGGTTTACTTTTCCGTCCCGTAAAATTTCGTAAATTGTTCCATTGAAAGATTCGTTTGCATTAGCTTAATTGGTTCCTATTAAAGTTTATTGGATTGCTTTTTAAATTATTTATCTCTTGATTTATTGTTCTGAATTCCGTTTCGCAATTTTCTTCAATTTTATTTAACTTAATATTTAAATTCTTAATTTTATTGTTGGACTCACTTTCGAACTCTTCTCGTTTCGTTTTGATTAAAGAAATATGATCCCATAAACCGTCTATCTCCTCAGAAACTCTACCAACTCTCTCATTCAATTGTGCTTTCATCTCCGCGATATTATGGTTTGCTTCTTTCAGTCCATCACTAAGATTCTTAATTTTACCCTCCAATTTCTCATTGTTTTCATCCATTTTATTTTAACTGCATTTATGGCTTGCTCACTCCTATCCATCTTTTCATTCAATGCCATTAAGATATCCAACATCTTATTTTCTTGTGAAGTTCGCCTCTTCACTGGAACTGGTTTCCTGAATTATAACGCCTCCTGGGATCCTATCTCTACTCCTTGTTGTCTCAAAACCTCCCGTGTTTCCCGTATTTTCTTGTCCATTATTATTAAATTTATATGCTAAACTTTTTAAATACTAAAATTTATCTAACTTTAAATTACTGTACAAATTTCACTATTGTTAATTGAAGCTTTTCAAATCCCCGGTTTAGTTTAATTAATTTATATAAAATCTTACAATCGTACTTTAAAATTTATTTTAATTTAATTCGCCCCTCTTAATCTCAGTTTATTTGATTGTGTTTTAATTTACGAGCCCCTTCGTTGGGTCGACATATTAATTGCTGTAATACCCCTTTAGTGGGTCGACCTATTATTTCTGTAATATCACGTGTCCTTACGTTGAGCGACCTATTTATTTTAATTGCTATAATACTAAATTAAATTATTGAACCACCATTTTAATCTTTCCTACAGCTTGTGATTATTTCCTCCTCCAGCTGTTTCTTAACGTTGCTATCAACTGGAGTTTATCATAAACAACTTTATCGACCAATGACAAAATTCAACAAGTTACCGCCTTTGCGGGTTATCTCTGCCCTACTTAATTTGTGACTCCTCCTCTGTCTTATGACCTCGGCTAGCATATATTTGTAATTATAAAATTCAGTAAGTTTGGATCCCATTTAATGAAACTAATGCTTTATGTACAGCTTTGACGTTATTTACAATACATTTTCAAATTAATTCACCTTTATAAATTTCATTTATCAACAACCATTTAATTTGTACTAAAACCCAAAGTCACCAAAGAAAACTCATTATCTTTACCAACAAATGTAGAATATTCTAAATCCGTTTTCTTATTATTATTTCAATACGTATTCAACCCTTTGTTGACTTGTTTACAAGCATATAATATTTAGCCAATTTGATATTAAAAATAAAATAAAATTCTTGTAGAAAACAGATGCCTTATAACTAACAATCTGACCTGGTTTTATCTTTTTACGACGACGCTTCCATTAAAATTAATCTTCCCAATTTTCGATTCCATTTAACTTATCACCATTATGGACCAACACCATTAAATTATAATTTTATACTTTAATCATTCTTGCCATAGACTTCAAATTTGTAATTCGTTCACCCCTATACTTCAAGATTATGTTCTTCCTTTCGCCTCGACATTTAAATTGTTTTATTGTAATCTTTCTTAACATCAAGCATTCTGGCCTATTTTCCCTCAGACCTCGAAGCCGTTTTAAACGGTAATTTTCATATACACACTCATTTATTTCACTTTGTACCACTTGTTACGTATTATTCAGTATTACTGGCAATGCACTTGGGCCTTCATTGAGTTCAAAAAAAACTTTCTTATCGCGGTGCTTGCTAATATAATTTCGAATCCCCACTGCATCCGTGGTGTGGTCTAGAACCTGTCGTTTGCTTCGGACCAATCAAATAATTCCATTTCGAATATTTTCTGATGTAATGCTCATGCTCGTTCATAATGCCCACCTGCCTGCAGGTGTCTTCACTTATCAACATGCTGTATTTTGATAGAATAGTCGCCTTTCCATAAACAACTGATGCAATTTTACTTTAAACTTTCATTGTTTACATGCGATTTACGCAATTTTTAATCATTTCTCTTATCAAAATGGTTAGATCTTTATACGCATTATATTAGCTACATGAAACTCTATTTTCACATCCGTATTACTTAATCGTCTGAGACTCTTTTCTTAATGCGTGTCTAATTATACTTTATCATTTCTACGCGTGCTTCCACTGAAAAATATTCTTATTCGCTTTACTTATGTCAACTGAACACTATCTACAGGGTATTTAATCTTTACCATCCGTTTAATACTCGTATTTCTCATTCCTACGCCAACTATGCGTCTTCCTATGTCTTTCCTGCGTCGCCCAAAACTATTTCTACTTTGTACACAGGGTGTTGCCTACTTACTATCTACTTCTATTTCTTACTTATTTCCTAAAATAACTACAATTTTCTGCTGCCTATTCTAATTACTCATTCTCTAGTGACCTTCACTATGTCGTGCACCCTTAAACAACCCCTTATCACAGCAATATATATATATATATATATATATATATATATATATTTATTGAAGCGAAACTGTGATACAAGTTAAATGTTAGTTTGTAGAATTATATGTTTGTTTTGACTTATACTATACTATAATTAAAATTGCACAAAGGTATGTATATATATATATATATATAAAAATCTAATAATTGTTAACACATTGTTTTAGTATTTATAGATAAATTTATTGATTATGGTGTTACCGAAACGCGTCAAATAAAAGATTACCACTACATTTGTTATTGCTTATATGTGAAACTGTTCCAATATACCAAGATTTTGTAATGACCTAATTCCAAGATTATTATACCCATATTATATATATATATATATATATATATATATATATTCTATAGAAAAAGTGCAAAATAAAGTAGTCTGCTATATGCATTACAAAAAACACGGTTTTTATGATGCACAAATATCAAAAAGATGGTTGTGTGAAAAATATAAACTCTCGAAACTAGAAAAACAAAGAAGAGTATATTATATCGTATATATGTATAAGATGCTTCCCAATATTGTCGACGATCCTAGCTTCTTGGCTAGAATTAATTTCAGTGTATCTTCTTATACCACAAGAAGTATAAATACTTTTTACATCACACATCTTGCTCACAGCAATTACCACTTAAATTCTCTGTTATATAGAATGTGTATGGCATATATCTTGGTTCAAAACGAGTGTGACATTTTTAGTATTAGCTATAATGACTTAACTAAATTATTACAAATTTTATAGCACGTTTTGAATTTAATAACATTCCTCTTAATATGATATATGAACTTTGTAATAGGGTATAAGTAAACCTATTAAGTACTAAATAAATCATTGAGCAATGGATCCACTGTGCTGGATGCCGCATACAACAAAGTGAAAGGTACTTTTAGCAGTTGCTTTAAACATTAAATTCTTAAATAAATACTATTTTCAACTCTCAATATCTCTATAATGTAATTTGAGGCATATGTTACATATGACAAGTTAGTATTAAAAGTAAATGATTTTTAAGCAAGGTATCGTAGGGGATCGTGAATGCTTCGTCTCAATTAACTCAAAAATGACTACGGATATCAGCTTTAATAGAGAACGTTTTTTTACACAGAAATGTCCAAGCATTCTTATTATACAGTCCGAATTTATAGAGCTCTACACACAAAAACTTTATAGGCTAAAACAGGCGGTCCTTCAAATGGGATGCCCATGTTATCGAAAAATTGATACATCTATTTTATTTGGTATAAAAGAATAGGTAGTAAGCAAAAATTAGATTAATATTTCTTTTGTGGTTCTTCAGATTAAAAAAAACTCCAATATCACCCAGTTTCCTTAGAGTGGCAGTAACTCCATAGGGGATACATTTTACGCAATATGTCTATATATATCTTTTTTTGCTTATTTTGTACTAAAGAACACTTCCTGAAAATAGTGCTGCACACTTTTGAAATAGCCTATATTACTGCATGAATTGTTGAAGCCACTATCTCCTAAAGTGATACAATTCACACTCAAAATAGATTTGTAACTTAAGACTCTGTTCACGGAATATACTTTTTTAATTAGAACTGTATACTGCTTAACTCAGAATTTTATTTAGTTTAAATTTACTTTAACTTATAGACTATGTTGGAAGATAAAATGAAAGCAACTGATTGGGAAGCTACAAATGATGCCATGGAAGAGGAAATTGCTAGGCAATCTTATATTCAATATTATCAGGATACGGAACGTCGGTTAAAAGTTGAAAGTAATACCACTACATCTGCTAGTAGTAGTTCAACAATTACTTCAGCTATGTGCTCAAGTTCTAGAACCACACGAAGGGGCTCTATGTCGCCAAGAGGATCTTTATCCCCTAAGGGTTCTTTATCTCCCAAGGGAGCTTCTTCTCCCAAGTATTTTCCACAAGGTTGGTAGTAATTAAATAACAGCTTCAAATTTTAATTATTGTAATAGGATCATCCCGAAGCTTAAACGAAACAACTTCATCAACATTTGAAATAGCCGATATTGTGTCTTATAGTCATCAAGTGCACAATAAAGATTTTGGGATTGAATCAAATGTCATTAGTTCTAATTGTAATATTATTACAGAAAATATAGCTTTTGTTTCACAGCATGAAGAACCGTCTTTGTCAGCAAGTATTAACTTTGATGAGGATGGTATGTTAAACTTTATGTAATTAGATTAAAAATAAGCTCAATTTATAACAGAGTATCAAGACTGGGAGGAAAGTATTATGGCTCAAATGCTTGCGGAATCCCAACACACATATTTTCAAGATTTAAAGAGACAGGTTTTGAAACGCCATGGGTCACCGGGACCATCAACTTCTCATTAATTAATAATTAAATACTGTTTTTATTTGTATAATTATTATATAACACATTAGTGTCTTTGATGTATATTTGTGTCTGAAGCACAGTTCTCTGATAGTCATATTATTTCGATTGTATGCATATTACTTAATTTAAACTATCGTGTTGGATACTAAAATTGTATTTATATTGTGATTGCTAATTTATTTCCAAATTAGCTTTTAAAAATATAACAATGTTACAATATAATATTGTATTACGTTTTTGATTTTTTTGTAGGAAAGAATGATTAATTTTGTTTTTAAACAGAACATTTCCCTAAGACTGTTGTAATTTTAGTATTATTGGTGACAGTAATACTCTGGTATTTTATAATGGATTTGTAAATATGAATGTGTAACCTTGTAGTCTCCCAGAAATTCAGTAGTCTGTTTATAGTTAGGTAACATAACTTACTGATTTTTCTAATACTGCTCAAGAGTAATTCAAGCAAACTTCAACTTCAAAATGTTAAAATTTGTAAGTTTTGCTTAATGCTCTATCAAAGAGTGAAAAGTAAAAACAGGAATAAATTAGTTTTGGAGCATTTTTGAGAATTGCCTTAGATGTAAAATAGAGATTACCAGAGCATGAAGTTAAGAAAGTGGATCTGGCAATGATCCATGGGTTTCAAGTTATAGTCGGATACATCAATTCAGGTATGTATGCTTAAGATTGTGATTGAAATAAATCATCCAATACTAGTTTAGGGAATTTTATTTAAAACATTGACATAATAATCACATGGTGGTAATCAAAAAAGAAGTCTATTTTGGCACAAGTAAAATGAAATGTAGCCTCCATAACAGCATGTGAAGCATCAACTTTATTAGTTCCAATATGATGTGATCTATTCCTGGAAGACATATTATTATTAATCATAACTATGGCCATGAAAGCCTTAAACAAAATCAAGTTTATTTTGACATGAATCAAGTGAAATGTTTTACTAAAGTAAATATTTAGGACTTTGATTCCCTTTATAATAAAAGAAAGTTGCAAGTTTATTCTTGCCTACAATATTAACCTTTCATTGAAAAGTTTTTGTGGTTGCTCGGTGTTTCAGAGGAAAAGAAGTGGACTGTATTTTAGTGGTGAGAGGTAGAGGTGTAAAAGTTTATAATATTATGCATGATAAAAAGTCACTCACCAAAACTGTTGCACTGTAGTTTTATCTATTGTGATGCATCACTGGAACGTCATACGGAACTATTTATGAGTAGCACTAACCTGTGTCTATGAACAGCACTAACCCGAAATCCACAAGGGTGAATAGGCGAGAAGTAAGAGGTAAATAATTAGGATATGCAAAGGTATTAATATACAACCTAATTGTGAGTGGTTGCGATCGTCTGTCGAACTAATAATTACGCTAACCGAGCGATATGATTGGACAACTCCGTGGATATGCACGTTAAACCGGGAGCGGTGCGAACATAAAGATTGTTAAAAACGGGGAACGAGGGGGTATTTAAATAACAAAGGGGGAATAATGATAGGCATTTCTTCCTAGCTAAGGGAACGGTCATCCCGCCGTTTCTCAGGTTTACAAGAAAGGGCGGAAGAACAGTAAAAATTAAACTAAATGAAGCAAAATATAAAAAAGTAAAAATTGAATTTATTGAAGGGGGATAGGGAGAAGTTTATTTACCGGACGAATAAAATCACCGCTGGTGGCCTTAATCGAAGCCACACGAGTCAAGGCCTGGAAATAATTTGGTAACCCGACCAAGAGGCCAGGTGAAAGGGCTGGTATTGATTCCTGTAATATAAACTAAGTCAACAATTTTTAAATCATTTGAAGGACGATTCCATCTGTTTCGTTGAATGAGGGTATGTAAATACTCCTTAGACCAGCTTCGTTAAAATAATTGAATAAACTAACAAAGACGGTGCCACCGAGAATTCAGGTTAACAAATTCATCAAATGTAACTTCGGGAAGACTTCAAATTGGACCGTCAATCAAAAAGTCCCCTGGAGTAAGAAAGTCGATATCGTTGTTCGGATCAAAGGAAAGGAGGCATAAAGGCCGACTATTCAAAACAGCTTCAATATGGGTAAACATTGTAATAAGTTCTTCGAAAATTTGAGGTTGCCTTCCGAGAGTATGTGTTAAGAACAGTTTAGCTGATTTTACACGACTCCCAAATGCCTCCAAAATTTGGGACATAAGGAGGGTTAAAAATTCATCTGACTTCGACGCGAGGCAAGGGTAGACAACAAATCGTCATGATGGTCTCTTAAAAATCAAGCACTTCCTTCAATTACACGTGATGCACCTCCAAAATAACAATAAACTAACAAAGACGGCGTCACCGAGAATGCAGATTAAGAGATTCGTCAAACGTAACTTCAGGAAAACTTCAAATTGTACCGCCAATCAAAAAGTGTTTTTGAGTAAGATAGTTGATATCGTCGTTTGGATCAAAGGAAGGGAGGCATAAAGGCTGACTATTCGAAACAGTTTCTATATGGGTGAATATGGCAGTAAGTTCTTCAAAACTTTGGGGTTGCCTTCTGAGAGTACGTGTTAAGAATAGGTTAGCTGATTTTACACCAGACTCCCAAATGCCGCTAAAATTTGGGGCATAAGGAGGGTTAAAAATCCATCTGACTTAACGCAAGGCAAGGGTTGACAACAAATCGTCATTATGGTCCCTTAAAAACCGAGTGCTTTTTTCAATTACACGTGATGCACCTAGGAAATTTCTGCCACAATCTCAGAATAAACAGTGAGGTAGACCACGATAAGGAACGAATCGGGTAAAACATGCCATAAATGCATCAGTGGAAAGCTCTGTTGTGATGGGGGACATCCCGCGAGATGAGATGTCTGCAGGGTTCAAAATACCGGAAATGTGGTTCCATTGTGATAAATTAGTGTGATCGAGAATGCAGTTGATACGATTTGCTACAAAACTGTTAAATAAATGCATAGAGGTTCTTAACCAAGTTAAGACAACTTGAGAGTCGGAATATAATTTTATCCTTTCTAAAGGATAATCAATGGGTTGGAAGTAATCGAGTGGATCAATTGGGAAAGCAGCATAAAGCTCTAAGCGAGGTATTGTAAGAGAATTTAGAGGTGCAACTTTGTTCTTGGCTTTCAATACATTGCAAAAAATAGAGGTTGCAAAAGTTACCTGTAGGTAGACGCATGTACCATATCCTTTTTCGTTAGCGTCACAAAAACCTAACAAGTGGTAAGTCATTAATCCGTGATAATCTACGTGGAATTTTGATCCGAGACAAAATTGAAAATTAGTTACAGAAGTTTTTCCATTTAGAACACCAGTTATCATAAGGGGTGTTATGCCAGTTGAGCTGCTGCAACCATAGCCGTTGCAGAAAATATTCAGCTGCAAAAATAATAGGTGATAACCACCCTAGCAGATGAAAAATACGTGCCATATGTGAAAGAACATTTCGTTTAGTAAGAGGTCCTTCAAAAGTAAGGGTGTGGTAGGTGAAAATATCTAGAGCGGGGTCCCATACTAAACCCAACATTCTAATACTAATATTAACAGAGAAAAATAATGAGGTTTCTAAATAAATTTTCTCAAAATTCCTTAGAACTTTAGTAGAGTTGCTGGACCATTTACGAAGTCGAAATTGCCCGAGCGATAAGGTCTTTTAATTCAGTTTGGAGTTGTTTGGCGGCCTCAATCGAATCTGCACCAGAAATTATGTTGTCCATATATGTATTATTTAATAGGGCACGGGATGCCATAGGGTAAGAGGACCCTTCATCTGTAACTAACTTCTGCAGAAGTTGCTGCACAACAAAAGACAAGGGTGAAAAACCATAAGTGAGGATTTTGAGTTCATACTCGCGCACAGACGTCTTTGAAGAAGGACACAAAAGTATGTGTTAAAATTTGCAATCCTTTGATCTACCAAAATTTGACGGTACATCATACAAATATCAGCACAATGCAACAGCATGTGAACGAAATGGGAGTATTATTTCAGGTATTCTTTTTTGCAAATTAGGGCCTGCATACACACGTTCATTCAAGGAGACCCCAGAATCATCAGGGGCGGACCCGTTAAATACAACACAGAGTTTAGCTGTGCTGCTCGTGAATTTATGAACAGCATGATGAGGTAACACATATGGTGAGGAAGTTTCAGCAATATTCATATGTCCTAAAGACAAATATTCCCGAAGGAAGCTGTTGTATACGATTTTATTATCAGGATTACAGTTCAAATGAGATTCTAAATTGAGACAACTTTTCAAAACCACATGACGATTGCTACTGAGAGAGGTAACATTTTGAATAAATGTTAGTGAAATTATGTAACAACCTATTTCAGCGGCTTAACGGTGTCTAGAAAAGGTTGTTTGCAATAAACATCTTCAGGACTAGGATTTGTGGGATGTTGAATTTCTTCAATTTCCCAAAATTTGCGTAATTCGTGATCTAAATTTAAAGAAGTAGTAAATAGCGAAGTACAGAAGAAATACTTTCCGCAGTCGGAACTTGACCCATGATCAAAACTGCAAGAGGCTTTCCATGAATAATTTGGCAATTATTACTAAATAAAATTTGTGAGCCTATATCTGCGCCTAATATAACATCAACTGATGCAGCTCGATGGAAATCACAATGTCTCGTAAATTGTTTGAGATATGGAACAACCTGGAATATTTTTAGTAATACTTGGAAATATAAAGGCTTGAAAACAAAGTTGCGCATGAGAATGTTTAAAACAAATTACACAGTGTACCAAACCTTTAGAGCTGCAGGGAACATCAGATAAATGAAACGGATATAGCATTTGTTTCAGATCCAGTGTCTAAGACACAACGTGCGGACTGTAGGTTACTATGGGCGTCTAATATTTTAACTTGTAGGTTACCCAGTAGTATCACATGGTTACCGAGAGTATGATAAACATTACATGTAAATAGGACTTCTTTAGAGTTTGCGATTTCAGGAGCATTAATGATTGTGGTTTGTGTGAACGAGTGGTCACATTTCTATTATGAGGTCTATGCAGTAAAGGATGATGCCAACTAGAGACACGTGTTACATTTGCCTCGAGATTTACATCCTCGAGTATGATTTCCCAAGCATTTTACACAACGAAATAATTTCTTGATAATTAAATAACATTTACCAACACTTAAATTTTTGAAAGAGGTGCTGCCGTAAATTTTGTGATTCCCATTACAACGGGGACAAGAATTATTGGTGTAGTCTCTAACTGGAGCATTAGAATTTGTAATCAAAAAGGATTTGTGCGAATTCAACTTGAAATGAGAAACTGAAGCTTCAATATTTCTGTTTTTAAATCAGAATGAAGTTCTAGTGTTTGGATTTGCAATGTTAAAAATTCAAACAATTTAGAGCATGTAGGAATTTCAGATCCAACCTGCATATGGAACGTATTTTGGGTTTTAAAATCCAAATTGCGATAACTGAGCGAAAATAACAGAAAATTAACCATGTTGTCAACTTGGAGATAGTTTTTATTGAGTTCTTGTATGAATAAATCCCACATGATTGCAGAAGTTTTATTTACAGAAATAATATATACCGCCAGTAGTTTAAGACATTTGCAATCCTTAATGAAATCTTAATTGAATATTATTGTCCCCTAACTTGAACACCTAGAACAAACATTACAAAATAAATACACTTGTTCTACACAAAATGTAGTTACTAAATTAATATAAATGTTGTACCTTAAAAGTGATGAATATAATTTTAGTCGTTGATTGCTTGAGATGTACAATAAGAAAGAATGAATTTATTAATAACATTACACATGCTTATCTTGTCAAGATAATGACATTTGAAGTGTCTCCAAACTCTAACTAATATGTACATTTATGATTTACAAAACAGAAACTCTTAGAATATATATATATATATATATATATATATATATATATATATATATATATATACATAACACCTCCCACTAAAATTAAACATGCGGTAGTGGGTAAAATATTTTTTTCTTTTTCGAAGCTTCTTTCTTCTATGGTAAATAACGTTTTGTTGGTTTTATGTTCCGCTTCCGTTTTGGTGTTACTGTTGCTGTAGGTGAACTCAGTTTCTTCCGATCTTCCTTGTCCTCGACAAACTGCGAATTAAGTGATATTCTTGTAGTGGAATCTTGATTCGCTATAACAGTTCGGGCTGTTCTAAAAAATCTGGTAAATTTACGTTGTAATCAGGAGAATCAATAGTTTGCCTTGGCTCTGAATTTAGTTTCGGTGATTTGTTAAAATTTTCTTGGTGTGGATTATTAGAAGTGGTTGACAAAAATCAGTTCGAAACTTAGGAAAATCAAACTTCCCTATTTCATCAAAATTTTTTGTTACTGACTTTATGTGGTCTACATATCTACAAATCATTTTATTATTATACTGAATTACGTCAATATTCCCTATTTTCTCTATTATAATACCTAGTAACCATTTATTTTCGGTCTTTGACATACTGAAATTTTTGAAAATTACGTTAGAACCAATTCCGAAAGATCTTTGTTCCTTTAACCTTAAATTCCTGTTGCGCCACGGTTTGATGTTTCAAACTATCAGGTTTCATAAGATCTAGCTTCGATTTTAATTCACGATTGAACATTAAAAATTGTGGGACTAACTTTAGTCGTGGAATGAGGGTTTCTCCGGTAATGAATTAAGAAATTATTTAATTTTGAATCTAACGTTCCTGTCGTAAAATATATTTTTTCAAAGCGTTTTTTAATATGACAACATACCGTTCCGCTTGACCATTAGAACTAGGGTGGTATGGTGGTGTGCGAATATGCTTTATTCCTAATGATTTCAGAAATTGTTCGGAATCGTATCATTGTCCGATACAATGCAATTTGGTATACCGAACCTAGCAAAACATTCTTTTAATTTTGAAATTGTTACTGCACTCGTTGCAAAATTTACACAGAAAATTTCCGGCCTTTTAGTGTACAAATCTACTATAACTAGAAAATATTTGCCTAAAAATGGACCAGATTAATCTATATCAATCCTTTCCCATGGATTTTCTGTTACTATCCACGGGTGAAAAGTATTCTTAGGTGGTTCCCTCGAATTTTGAATACACACATGACAAATTTTAAAAAAATTCTCAATATCCATATCTATTCCGTTCCAATATACATGTGATCTAGCAATAACTTTCATTTTATTTATTCTTAGATGTCCTGAATAAAGTTCTTCGAGAACCTTTTTGCATAATGACGCAGGTATACAAACACGAATTTCCTTCAGAATGCACCCTTGTTCGGTCATCCATTCCCCATCCTGGTTAGATGACCAATGGTTTTTCTTACCACTCACAATTGAATTATCGAGTTGCGATAAATATGGATCTAATTGAGTTTCATGCGCTATCTGCTCGGCTGTAACCGGAAGTACTAGCAATTGATTCATTTGAAAAACTGCAGCAGCATCAAGCGAATAATTTTATCCACTGACTGCGATCTTGAACAAAAATCTGCATTAGAATGCTGATTGTGCTTCTTGTAACGGATTTCATAATTAAACCCTTGAAGAAAAATAGAATAATGAAGCAAACGAGTTGCACTTAAGGACGGTGCGCCCTTCTCAGAATTAAAAATTGCTACAAGAGGCTAATGATCTAAATATAAAATGAATTTACGCCCATGTAAATAGAAAAACTTTCCTGATGACTCACACGATTGCTAAAGTTTTACGATCTATTTGTGAATTCTAAACCTCTACTAACATATGCAATTGGCCTCTCCAAACCATCAGGCATGATGTGTGAAATGACACCTCCAATTCTGTATGGCGATGCATCAGCATAAACTACAATTGGTTTATTAGGATCATAATAAGTTAAAACTCTCCCAGAAGAAATTTCCCTTTTTACTAATTGAAATACTTCCTCTGCATCAGGATTCCATTGAAACTGTTCTCCCTTTTTTAATAATTTATAGAGAGGGTGAAGTTAACTAGAAGCATTTGGAATAAACTTGAAGTAATAGTTAACCAGTCCGATGAAATATCGTAACTCGGTAATATTTTGTGGTGCCTTGGCATTAAGAATCGTTTGAATTTTTTCCTTTGTTTTATGAACGCCATCGTTATCTAAAACATAGCCCAGATATGTGATCTGTTTTGGGAAGAATTCGCATTTCTCTCGTTTTAGTTGAATACCATATTCTCTACATTTTGACCAGAATAATTCTACATTCTTTAAATGCGAATCTGGATCCGGTGATGATATTTTAATGTCATCGTAAAATATTTATAACACGGAAATGTTTCCAAATGGCAGGAGCGCTACTAATACCGTACATTAGACGATTTACTTTGAATAGCCCTAAAGACGTGTTAATTGTCATTAACTTAGAAGCTTCTTCGGATACTCGCATGTGCATATATGCCTCACGAATGTCGAATTTTGAAAAATACTTCCCATTCAAAATTTTAGCAAGAATCTCTTCAATAGTAGGAATCGGATGTTCATCCGGAATGATGTTTGTTTTTAAGTGACCCGATAATCCGCCATCAGCCGAATAGTTCCATCTGCTTTCGAAATAGGAATGATGGGAGTCGCCCATTCTGGATGCAAAATTTTATTTAAGTAGTAGCTGGTAAACCTGCGAGGTGAGTCATAACGAGTTTCCAGCTTTTCAAATGCTTGGTTGAATAAATCAGGTCTAGAGAAAGATCGGCTGTAAAAGCCAGGGCTTCGCCCTTCACATAGGAGCGGAGGTACAAATATTTATGAGCAACAGGCACAGTTTCATTAGTATGAACCAAAGTATGATAGATGGTAATGAATGGAACCCAGTCTTCTATGTGCCCTGAAAATGGAGTGATACCCAGGGGTTCTAAATAATGCGAACACGTATGCGGTTGTCGGACCGGCTGTGGCAGCAGCTAGCACCTGTGTTAATTTTCCTTTTATTTCAATATAACGGGTGTGAATAACACCAATCACATCGTTGAATGAAAATTGAAAATCTTGAACCTTTTCTTTAGGTTATTTAACCTTAAAGTTGAATTCAAAAACTTGATTTAGAAGCTCATCAAATTTAGTTTCGATGGCCCCTACTCGTTGCAATTTTGCCTGAAAAGCGGGCAAACATGCTAATGTAGCAGTTTTAACAAAGTCTGCTATTGAGGTGAGTTGCGAGGACAAATTTTGCAATTTGCTTTCTAATAATAAAGCGGTTTCGGCCATAATAATATAGCGTATATTTATAAACAATTTGAAAGTGAAGATTTGTTTATTTTATAATCGTGTACCTTGTGATAATTATTACTGTAATATAAATTGGAGGTTAGCAAAGCGATAAACCAATCAGCATATGTTCTGTTTTGAACTGATAGCAATGTTCATCAATTTGTTGAATAGAAATGTGAGATTTTGATATTTTATTGTAATTAATCACCAACATGCCATTCTTTCCATTTAAAGTATTGTTGGGCATGTGAGAGAGAATGATAAGTAGGTCGTAACTTGTTTAACCGTACATAAAATAATGTAGTAAAATCGCAAGGGTGGCTAATTAGTAACCGGGTTGTTAGAACCAAAAACTGTTTCTAGGAAACAAAGAGCAATCGTTTATCATGTGGTGTAATTATTATTCCATGGTATCAACCTCTAAAACCTTTAAACAAGGATGTATTGAATAACTAATAGAATTTCAAAACGAGCATAACATTTTCTTTTTAATTTTCTTAATGTAAACACACAACACACTACATTTCCATACTGGTGTGAACAACATTAAAAATGCATGGTACCATCCTGAAGCGAATATACTTTATACTAAAAATATGCAACAAAATAAGTATGTAGTTCTTAAACACTTACCAAGGGAATAATTATTTAACAATTAAAACAACCATCCTGAGGTGAATACAATTTATACTAAAAATATGCAATAAAATAAATATGTAGTTATTAAATGCTTACAAAGGAATAATTATTTAACAATTATACCGTGCCATATTCCATTTTTTCTAAGAGTAGCAACTGAAATAATTGATAGTTTATTTGTAATTATGGTAAATGTGGTGAACTAATTTTGTCTGGAGATGAGTAGTTCAAGTATAGCGAACAAAAATTAAATTTGTTGGTTATTTTACAAAGAGGAATAGCCAATGACTGATGTCGCTGTTTGCAGCTTGTCAGATTGGGGCGTCCTTCTTTGCAAAACAACCAACAAAGATCTTGGATTATACGGCTATTATAGTGTATTTTTATATACAAAACATTTCCCATACGTCTTCCATACTGGAATATGAACAACTAGCTATCGGAAACTTTTTCAAATCTCCGATATTTTATTGAAGATGGCATTGCCAGACAAAATTTAATAATGTTAACTAGTCTATAACAACAAGCAGAAAATAACAAATGACCTGTTACCCACTAACATTAGCGGACTTTCTAAGAAGGTACTGCACCTAATGTTACTGGGGACTTCGGTCAACAGAAGCTAATGTACTTCTAGTTTAGTGGTGAATTAATTTTGTCTGGAGATGAGTAGTTTAAGTATAGAGAACGAAAATTAAATTTATTGGTTATTTTACAAAAAGGAATAGTCAATGACCGGTTTCGCTGTGTATGAGAATATGTTTTGTATACTAGAAACCGCGAAAGAAGATATCTACAGCACAGGCGCCTAGCGCAATTTACAACATACCTTTAAGATTCTTTTAAAGCTTTACTAATGGATACGAAAAAGATAGCAATATGATTTGTGTTTTTAAGTAATGATATACGTGAACAGGTTTATGTAAGAGAGTTATGTGGACGTAGGTTTGTATCCTAATATAAAAATGGACATGATTTTACTAGGGCGGTAATCCAATCTATCAAGTTAATTTATTTGATATATATTTATTTTAATGTACTTGCATTTATATTAATTGAATTTATTAAACCCTTAAAGTATTAAGACAACAATTTTAAAGTAGTAAAAGTAACTACTTGTGTGGAAATAAAATACTTTTCACAACTGATATTAATTTGGTATTTATGAACTAGACGCTACATTGACTTGAAATTTTCAATTTAATACATATGGTTACAAGTCATGACGCAGGTATCTTCTTTTGTGGTTTCTACTATATATATAAAATGCACTATAATTCCCAAATAATTCAAGGTCTTTGTTGGTTGTTTTGCAAAGAGGGACACGTCATTCTGACGAGATGCAAACACAGCAAAACCGGTCATTGGCTATTCCTCTTTGTAAAATAACCAACAAATTTAATTTTCATTGGCTATACTTGAATTACTCATCTCCAGACAAAATTAGTTCACCATTAAGCTAGAAGCACATTAGCTTCTGTCGACCGAAGTCCCCAGTTACATTAGGTGTAGTACTTTCTTAGAAAGTCTGCTAATGTTATAGTGGATAACAGGTCATTTGTTATTTCCACCTTGTTGTCATAGACTAGTTAACATTATTAAATTTTGCCTGGCAATACTATCTTCACTAAAATATCGGAGATTTGAAAAAGTTTCCGATAGCAAGTTGTTTATATTTAAGTATGGAGGACGTATAGGAAATGTTGTGTATAAAAATACACTATAAATTTTGCCTGGCAATAGTATCATCACTAAAATATCGGAGATTTGAAAAAGGTTCCGATAGCAAGTTGTTTATATTCAGGTATGGAGGATGTATGGGAAATGTTTTGTATATAAAAATACACTATAATACCCGTATAATTCGAAATCTTTGTTGGTTGTTTTGCAAAGAGGGACGTGCCAATCTGACTAACTGCAAACACAGTGAAACCGGCCACTGGCTATTCCTCTTTATAAAATAACCAACAAATTTAATTTTCGTTTGCTATACTTGAACTACTCATCTCCAAACAAAATTAGTTCACCATTAAGCTAGAAGCGCATTAGCTTCTGTCGACTGAAGTTCCCAGTAACATTAGGTGCAGTATTTTCTTAGGAAGTCCACTAATGTTATAGTGAGTAACAGGTCATTTGTTATTACCATATAGTAAGTGTGTAAATTCTGTCACTTTTGTTTGGATTTCTTTCTTTTCCTTTTGTGGGATGAAGTATCCTATCAGTCTGCATTGTCAATAGATGGATTCCTTATTGAGTTTACTTCTACTGAAAACCGTAAGTTACATAATTCTAAACGATAATTTTAGAAATTGCATGCCAATTTACACCAATAAATATGTTTTTATTTATTAATTATAATGATAGTGAGATGGCCAAGCTTCTAAAGGACTATTAAAGTTTGTGCATGTTTATTTACAATGTTTTTGTAAAAAGTGAACTAGGATGTTTTTCTAAACATTATTGAAATTACACTGTAACACGTATATGTTTTGTTGCAGCATTACTAAAATTGGTTTTAAACGTTATTTGATTTAGTAGAAGTAAAATTTTATGCGTGAAAATTAAACTATCTTTTTCTTAATATAGTCATTTTGGCCATTTACTAAATTATAGAAAACTAAGTTTTCCTTTTGTGTATTTAGAATTGATCTTATGTCGATATTTTGAAATATTCTATATAATATGGTTTAGGTGTTATTTAATATGTTGAGTTTCATCTGCAAGTGCAGATCCATCAGCCTCGGTAAAGCAATAACTAATGTGAGGTAAAAAGGCCTACTCGGAACAATGCCCTTCCAAGTAAAACATAACCGGGTAAGTTCACAAACAATTGGTGGTTTGGCGCCCATTTGATTCTTACAAAAACAGTTATAAATAAAGCCTTTCAAGGTCAGTTATTAATTCAGAAATTCAGTAGTTTTGCACATTATCTTAGAATTTGTATTTTCTTTATTATATGATCCCCACCCCCTTCAAGGTAATCACAAAATTAGATTGTAATCATAATGCCGTTATTACGTGTAACAAAGTAAGTATTCTGTATAAAGTTTTCTGCATTTACCGTTTAGTTTTTCCAGTTATTTTGCATTTTGATGGATATGGTTTTAGCGAGTTACTTTTTCTATAAATTTGTGTCTGATGTTTCTAATTAACATGTGTTAGCTAAACCTACGACTTACTCAAAACTAGTTCTGGGATTAACCATTTATTTTTTGTTCATGGATTTTCCTGCACATTTTGATTTTAAATTTATTTGTAATAGTAATTTTGTCTAAAATACTCCACACTACTCAAGTAGATCCTACTAGAAGACATCTTAAATAAAGACGCTTATGACGATCTTGAATTCAGATCCAAGACCCCGACTAACTAGCTAGTTGTAGAGTCAACTGGAAAAGAACCTTCAAAATTTATTAATTGAAAAAGTTACAAAACGGGTTAAATTTGCAAGGTGCACGAGAAGAGACTTGCGATAATGAACCCAATATGAAGAGCAGCTAATTAAAGCTGTAATCTAGAATTAGGACTTTAAATCTACAAGTATTCTACACATGCTATAGAAGTCACCAATTAAATTTAGCCATTAATGAGTACTAGGGTATAATTAAAAGCAATTAGCAAAATCGGAGAATTTAGATAAGATTGCACGAAACAATATAGAATTAATTTTTTCTAATGTACTTGATAGTAAGGCACCTTAATTGTTAAAGTTTTTGAATTTTTTCCACACAATTCTAAGCTTTTAATTACAAAAAGATAAATAATTTTCTAGCAATAAACTTAAAATGGTTTTTTATACAAGCAAAGTAGTTTATTGCATGGAATTTACTTCAGAAGAGAGAAAGTTTTTGATTTCATAACAAACAATGATATTAAAACCAAATCTCTATTAAACCTTAGTTTTAGTTTGTGGGGACGTGAATATGATGATTGAGCATTATTTAAAATGTTTGCAAATTCTCTTATAATATACAAGGATGGTGTTAGAAATAATCTCTTAATTTAGTATGTTTTTAAGTCGTGCTGAAAAATAAAGTTATAGAACGAATTACTAAAATTTCTCTATTAGTTCAGTTATTTATCATACAAGTCATGCCTATTATTATTATTATTAAATGTCTTTATTCAAAAAAAGTATTTGTTAACAAAACATAAAGTAACAAAATAATAGAATATGGGCGAAGTTCAACTTGATGGGCATAACCATCAGTTGCTCTACCACTTAACCCACAGTGAATTGCGCAAAATAACTTAATATTCTAGTTAGTAACATCGAAGCAAAATAATTGTTACTTACGCTAACGTTCTACTCAACATCTCAAACCTTATGTAAAAATTAAATATTTATATGACTAAACTCCACTAGCATTTAAAGTTCAGACAATTCTTAAGTAAATTAGAGCTACATTCCAGCAAGCATTTGAAACATAGCTTTTTTAAAAGACGTTACTGACAATGTCCTCATGTTTAGCGAAACATTATTATAGTGTTTGGCAATGCAATAAGTAAATGAGCGTTCATATATAGCACTAACATGTGATGGAGGAGTTAATGCACCCTTAAATCTAAGGTTCACATTATGGACGTCAGTGCGGAAAGTAATTTTATTATACAAGTACCGCGGTGTTTTTGTTAACATAATTTTATGAAAGAGAGACAGCGCATGTAGTGTCCGTCTATTAATCATACTGAGCCATTGCGCTTCCACTTTTTTAGAGCTAATATGTTCATATTTTTTTACCCCGTATATCATACGGAGACAAGAATTTTGAACCTTTTGAATTTTATTTTGGTCTACTACAGTGAGACAAAGACCATACACTGTATCCGCAAAATCTAAATGAGAGAGCACGAGTGAATTACATAAAAGTTTTTTAGTTCGAACAGAAAACAAATGCCTATTTGGGTAGATACTTTTTAGGTTACCATATGCCTTCTGCATGTATTTAGATACGTGTTTGGAAAACCGCAGTCCCGCATCAATATGTACTCCAAGGCATTTAAGATCATTTTTACCACTTAATACAGTATCACCAATATTGAGACAAAAATCTACTGCTTTAAGTTTGTTAACACGACTGCCAAATATAGCCATATCCGTTTTGCTAGTATTAAGACACAGGCTGTGCTTTTTAGAGAAATTCATTATTTGAGATAAATCATAATTCAGCGCAGCATTAGCTTGTGCAATTTCATCGACTTCAAAAGACATGTATAGCTGAGTATCATCAGCATACAAATGAAGATTACTCGACAATAAACATGTCTGCATGCATGACGTATAAACTATGAATAGTAATGGACCCATAATTGAACCCTGTGGCACACCTAAAGTAACTTTTTTTAAGACCGACATATCATTATCCGTTTTAACACATTGATATCTGTTACTTAAATATTGCTGCACTAGGTTAATAGCTGACGAATCTAATCCAATATAATGTAGAATGGCCAGTAGTGTTACATGATTTATGGTGTCAAAAGCCTTGGAGTAATCAAGCAGTACTAAACAGGTTATTTTACCATCATCACATGCTTTTAGTATATCATCGGTAACATGTAATAATGCAGTCGAGCAACTATGGTTTTCTAAAACCAGATTGGTGCAATGGTAGAATGTTATGTTTCTCTAAGTAAGTTCTAAGTTGGATGTTCATAATTTTTTCTAATATTTTTGAAAAAGTTGGTGAAATACTAATAGGACGAATATCTTTAAAAGTCTTAGGATCTGAGATTTTAGGAAGTGGAATCACTTGTGCCCTCTTCCATATTGTTGGAAAACCACTATGAACTAGACAGTAATTCATAATATGCGTAATGTATGGCAGTAGAAGTGGAATACACAGTTTGATGGTAAATATATTAATATTATCCAACCCAGTTGCATTACTACTAATTTTATTTATAATATCGAATACCTGTAGTTCTGTAACTGCTTGAAATTTAAAATGCTCATCTACCCCTGCCAGGACGTTAGAATGATAAAAATGTATTGTTTCATCATCTGGTGGTATGAAAATGAGTGAATTAATAAAATAATTATTAATATTTTCCGCATTGTTTAAATGGCATGGCAAAGTATTCAACTTACTACGGTTAGTTAGCTTTTAATCTCCATCCACATCTTTTACTACTACATTTTCAAAAACACTCTCAAATGCAACTTTTAGCTTGCCTAACTGCATAGTTTACCATATTTCTAAATTGTTTATATTGCATCCAATCACTAGTGGCATGACTTTGCTTAAACTTAACCAAGGCACGGTCCCTCAGTTTCATGATAACTTTTATATCATCAGAAAGCCACGGCGCATAATGTTTGGTGATTCTGCAGGTTTCTACAGGTACATGCATATTTAAAAGAGTTATTAAGTTTGAGGTGAGAAACTCGGCTTTATCATCTACAGTGTCACAATCATATATATTTCTCCATGGTATTGCCATTAACGAATCCTTAAATAGCTTGTAGTTTAATTTTTTAAAGTTGCGAAAGGTTTTATAAACTAATCGTTGTACCTGCGATTTAATTGTCACTTCACAGTATACCAAATGATGATCAGCATAGTCGAAGGGTAATATCCCGATTATGCTAATAAGTTCGGGTTTGTTTGTAATAATATAGTCAATCAATGTGGCCGAGTTCAGAGTTACCCTAGTAGCTTGATTGACCATTTGTTTAAATCCTATATCTACAAAAAGCCTATTAGCATATTTACTTTCCACACTATCAAAATGCAATAAATCTACATTCGTGTCGCCCATGCAGAATACTGTATCAACCTCGAGTAAAGTATCTCTTATACTATCTTCTAATACGTCAAAAAATTCCTTATAATACCTCCTATGGGGATTATAAATTACACCAACAGAAAACACATGACCTGATACTTTGCATTTAATCCATAGTTGCTCGATTTCATTACTTGTTTGTATAATATCATATTTAATGGTATTCTTAACATATATTGCAACTCCCCCTCCACAAGTATATCTATCTTTACGAACAATATTATAATTCATAATACTAACTTTGTCAGATGTAATATGTTGCTGAAGCCAGGTTTCGCTAACTCCGAATATGTCAAAATTATTCAACAAAATCACCTCCTTAACTTGCTGAAAATGTGGCTGTAATGAGCGAACGTTTAAATGTGCTAACTTAAGTTGTTGCATAATTACAATAACTACTTAAAATAAATTAGTTAATTTATTGTAAATACTGAATAAAGGGAATAATAAATTGCTATAATTGGGGTTGCCGTAAAAACTACTTGCCGTCACTCACATGCTAAATAAATTGATTACACTATACAACCAGTTTACCCTACACCAGTAATTAATAATCAACAATGATTTTCCTTAAACATTACAAACTAAATTACTATATAATACCATTAAACAAGGAACACACAAGCTGAACGTAAATCTATTCTAGTTTATTTGTGTGATATCAGTGACCTTAGTTCGTTGACCGTTTTTGATAACAAAAATATTTCCATTGATTGACCATACTTTACCTCTTTCATATCTTTTTAAGCATTCCTGGTAAAGCAAATATTTATGCCTAGATAAATCTTCTACTATTCGAATACTGGAACCCTTTAACAATTTTTATTACTTAAAACCATATATTTACTTCTGTGAGCCATAAACTTGACAATAACAGCCCGTGCCTTTCCACTAATTATTTTTCCAACCCTGTGACACACATCTATATCAGCTTCTGTAATTCTAATACCTAACTTCTCCGTAAACAATTTAGGAATCACAGTTAACAGTTCCTCATCAACCTTTTCTTCCATACCAAAAATTCTTATATTATTTAGACGAGTGTAGTTTTCTAGGTCATCTAGTTTTATTTTTAAATCGACATTTTCTTTTTTAAGTTCACCTATAGTTTTGTGTAAACCAGCCAGCTTATCTTCTAACGATTGCATTATTCTACTGGACACTCTCTCAGTGATGACCTCCATGAACTTGACATCTTGCATTAAGTTAGCTATGGATTGTTTAATGATATCAGTAATATCATTCACCTGTTCTCGAGTAAAAGGCATTGTAAGAAAGAGTAACAATACACACACATAAAATTATGTAAGGTATTAATATTGATATTAGCACGGAGCGACACCAATATACGTCTTTACACCGAGACGAACATCGCGCAATCAATGTACATTATGATAATTATATGGTCAGCATAATTTTTTGACACCTATGAGAGCCGCAATAATAAACAATCACATTCACTAATAGATAATCATCAGTGGTCCAATGGTTTCAGAAAAAATAAAGTCGCAGGTAGGATGGGATGGGGCAACGCAACTGTTGATTTTCAGTTTTTCAATCAAGGAAAATGTTTATAGGGCTTTGTTTATGCTATTTAGCGTATCAAACACCAAACATGAAAGAGGGTCAACTTAACGACTGATAGTTCTTCATTCGTACTCTTCAATGCTTCAAATTCATTGTTAATGCTCTCAAGCTTCAGGAAAAACAAAACAACTCACAGGGTTTAACTTAACATCCTTATCCACTTCCTGACCAACGAAAATGTGCACAAACAGTCTAAAATGGTTAGGCGGTTCCGTGGCATAGTTGGTATGTGTGTGACTATTACGCCCAAGGTCCCGGCATGGTCTGCTTGAAAATGTTAGGCGAGCATTTTTCACAAAAATACGCCCTCGTTCGAATGAATATATTGTTGCGATCCACTATTAGGCAACCCGTCAAATTACAAACGCTGGAGGCACAGCATATTCTCCAGGATTCGAGAATTCTTCTAGAAATTACTAGATAATGAGTCATATCTTTAATTCAGGGTATATATAAGACCGCTTATGAATGTAAGGAGTTAGTCTATATAAGAATGTCGTATACTAATTATATCGTGTATAGTGAATGTAGTTGAGCTTTTGAAAGTCCGAGAGTAAACATAAATGCTATATGAGCTGAACGTGTCTAATGTACATGCAGCTTGTATTATACATAAATAGATAGAAGTGTATTGAATAATAGTTGTGTTAGTGTTATTAATGGACCTATGGTAAAGAAGTTAGTTTAAGAAGATATTAGTGCTTGTAAATTCATTAGTGTGATAGTGATTCATTGTTAATTGGACTAAAACATCTATAAGTAAGGCATATACTGTTAATTAGACTTGTGAACAGTGAGTAATAAAGACTCTTGTTATTACTTGTTTTAAATTAGAGAAACGCGGTAGTAGTAGCCCGCTTCACTGGTGTCAGGTGCGGGGTATATAGTGATTAGTTTAAAAGGAAAGCACACAAGTTTAAAGACATTTAAGTAGTTTATATATGGCAGTTACAAGAAGCCAAAGTAAGATGGACGCAGAAACGTTAATGAGTTTCCTTAAGGATTTTAAATCCAGTATAGAAGAGAGGTCGGCTAAACTGGAAGTGACACTAAATGAAAACGTAGTGAGGTCAGTTGAACTGGAATCAAACCTTGCCGAAAAGTTTAGTGAAAATGTTGAGAAAATGGAAAAGTTGAGTAGAAATGCTGCGAAAATGGAAATAAAGTTTAGTGAAAATGGTGAGAAAATAGAAGAAAAGTTAAACGAATATGCTGCAAAATTAGAAGAAAAGTTGAATGAAAAAACAGCCACGTTAGAACAAAGATTAATGGAAAGCTCCATTGCATTGAAAGAAGATTTCACTGAACAGGTAAAAACAGTTGAGCAAAAGTTGGACAGTAAATTGATAAAGATGGAAGAAGATGTGATGAGGGTGCAAGAACAAGTGATTTCACTAACACGGCCACTTGAATTAGCAAACCAAGTTGTAAATCAGAACATTCCGGAAATAAGAAGCATGGAGAGAAGCGAGTCAATACAGTCTAAATTTAAAGTGAAACCACCCACATTCGATGGCAAAACACCTTGGCCAACATATTTGAAACAATTTGAAGCTGCGGCAATAGCCAACGGTTGGTGCAACAAAGAGAAAGCTATCTCTCGAATAGTGACCCTACTGGGGGAAGCTCTTAACATCTTACAAACCATTCCCGATCACCAGCAGAATCATTACGACCTCTTAACATCGAAGCTTGAAATAAGATATGGAGACGCTCACCTTCAACAGGTTTACCACGCACAAGTTAAGAACCGCTCGCAAAAGACAAATGAAAGCCTGCAGGAATTCGAAGCTGACATTGCAAGATTAGTTAGATTGGCATATCCAACGGCACCAGATAGTTTCCTCGAACAACTGGCTGTTCAAACATTTGTGGATGGCGTTAAAGACAGCGAAATACAGCAAGCGCTAAGATTAGCACGGCCAAAATGTTAGATGACGCACTGGCTCATGCGCTTGAATTTGAAGCAGCTAAGCAGACATCACACAGGATGAGTCACAAAGTTCGGTCTGCTTTAGAGGAACCTGGTCAAGCGCAGAACAGCATAGATGAAATAATCAACTGTGTGGAAAAGCTTGAAAGACAATGACCGCGGAGATGGGGTCTGCGATGCTGGAACTGCGGTGAAGTTGGTCATATACAGAGATGCTGCACTCAACCAAAAAAACAACCGGTTGAGCAGCAGGAAAACTAAAGCAAGTCAACGTAAGAGGGGCGAACGTCGACAGCACAACGTAGTGCCCCGGAGATTATCATCCGTGTTGCATCGTCGATGGGGAGTCTGGACAGCATTTATATCGATGGTAGAATTAATGGTAGGGTTGTCCGATTACTTGTGGATACAGGAGCGACAAGAACTATTGTGAGACCAGATTTGGTTGGTCGTGGAGAAATGCTATCTGTATCGGTGTGTCTCCGAACGGCAAGTGGTGAGAAAATTTGTACTCACGGAGAGACTGCCGTTACGTTGGCAATTGGGGACAAACTAATTAATCATCGGGTGTTGGTAGCTGAAATTACAGAAGAAGTGATCTTGGGAATGGATCTCATGAGAGAATATGGGTTTCATGTAAACATGAAAGAAAATGTGCTTCGGATAGATGATGATGAGATTCCATTTCAAGGGACGAGTAACCAGACGATGCAAGTTCGAATAATTTGTGATATGAAAATAACCGAGAAGGCGGAAGTGATAGTAATGGGACACCCGGATGGTACGCTCCGGGAAGGACAAGTATGCATGATGGAAGCAACTGAATCGGGAATAGGTCGTTAGGGATTAGTGATTGGAGGAACGCTAGTAAAGTTTCGAAGTATGATACCAGTAAGGGTGCTAAACATTAATCCCCATACGGTGACCCTGAAGAAAGACATGATTGTGGGAAGTTGCATTCCAGTATGTCAAATTAAACGTTGTGTGGACGACACAAAAGATAAACCAGCCAACGGTTGCTCACAGAAATTGCTGGACATGTTGATACCTTCGTGTCAAGGATTAAATAGCGACCAACTGGGCAAAGTAAAAGAACTGGTTGGACGATATCGAGGTGTGTTTGCACTGGAGGATAGTGAGAAAGGAAGGACGAATGTTGTGCAACACAAGATCAATACTAGAGATGCGCAACCGATAAGACAACAACCCAGGCGGCTTCCTTTGGCAAAACGTAAAGAAGCTGAGCAAATTATCACCGATATGGAAGAACAGGGAGTGATTGAACCCTCGAATAGTCCATGGGCATCCCCGGTAGTGCTTGTCAAGAAAAAGGACGGCTCGACAAGGTTTTGTGTAGACTACCGGCGGCTTAACAATGTGACAAAGAAAGACAGCTATCCTTTGCCCAGAATTGATGACACCTTGGATACTCTATCCGGATCCAAATGGTTTTCGACCTTGGACTTGAAAAGCGGATACCGGCAGGTAGGCTTGGAGCCAAACGATAAAGAAAAGACTGCGTTTACAATTGGAACTGGATTATGGCAGTTCAAGGTCATGCCATTTGGATTATGCAATGCCCCTGCTACTTTTGAACGATTGATGGAGTCGATACTGCGTGGACTGTCCTGGAAGACTTGTCTGGTGTACCTATACGACATGATAGTGTTAAGCCGGTCTTTTGAAGAACATCTTAAGAACCTAGAGGAGATATTCCAAAGATTACGCGGGGCAAACCTTACATTGAGCCCCAAGAAGTGCCACCTATTTGGAAAAGAGGTGAAATACATAGGACATGTCGTTTCGGAGACCGGAATAAGAGCTGACCCTGACAAGAAAAAAACGGTACAAGAATGGCCTACACCAACAGATATACACCAACTACGCAGTTTTCTAGGATTGTGCACATATTACCGGCGTTTTATACTTGGGTTTGCGAACATTGCCAAACCGTTAACAAAATTAACCGAAGATGGACAAGAATATGATTGGAATGACGACTGCCACAGTGCATTTGAACAACTGAAACGGCTACTAATTACAGCACCGATTTTGAGTTATCCACGGATGGACGGGAAATTTGTGTTGGATACCGATGCCAGTAACACAGCTATAGGAAGCGTTCTTTCTCAAGTGCAGGACGGACAAGAAAAAGTTATTGGGTATTTCAGCAAGATCTTGTCGCGGCCAGAAAGGAACTATTGTGTGACAAGAAGGGAGCTGTTGGCCGTCGTCAAATCCGTAGAACACTTTTATAAGTACTTATACGGCCGTAAATTCCCGTTGAGAACAGACCATGCTGCACTGAAATGGTTACTACAGTTTCGACATCCTGAAGGGCAAGTGGCAAGGTGGATAGAGCGACTGCAGGAATATGACTTTGACACAGAACATCGTGTAGGAACTAGCCATCGAAATGCAGACGCTCTGTCAAGGAGACCTTGTCCGGTAGACTGCAATCATTGCTCCAAGATGGAAGAGAAAACAAGTGTCGCCCATAGAATGACGGTAACCGATGATACTTGGCAACCCGGAAGAATATGAGAAGACCAGGAGAATGACGCCGAATTGGGACGTATTATTGAGTGGAAAAGTAGAGAACAACGACTAGCTTGGGAAGAGATTAGTATTTGAAGTAGGAGCCTGAAGGCATACTGAGTACAGTGGGACTCCTTGATGATTGAAAATAGAATCTTGAAACGACGCCTGGTATGTGAAGATGGCACTGAGAGACTTTAAGTGATAGTGCCGAGAAGCAGAGTGCCGCAAGTGTTGCAACACTTGCACGATGGTATTTCCGGAGGGCACTTTGGCGTGAAAAGAACTCTCGAAAGAGCGAGAAAAAGATTCTATTGGGTGAACTGCAAAGATGATGTGAAGGAGTGGTGCCGGAAATGTGAATTGTGTGCCTCTGCAAATGGCCCGGTCACAAAACGGAAAGCCCCAATGAGACAGTATAACGTGAGGAATCCTTTTGAGAGGGTAGCCATTGATATAGCTGGTCCGTTTCCTGAATCAGAGAAAAGAAATAAATACATCTTGGTTGCAATGGATTATTTTACCAAATGGCCGGAGGCATATGCTATACCTAACCAAGAAGTCGAGACGGTTGCAGATGTATTAGTGAGGGAGTTGTTTTGTCGCTTTGGAGTTCCGTTGGAATTACACTCCGATCAAGGTCGGAACTTCGAATCAGCGTTGTTTCAAAACGTCTGCAAGCATCTTGGAATTAGGAAGACTAGAACCACGCCACTTCATCCCCAATCGGATGGAATGGTTGAAAGAATGAACAGGACGTTAGAGAAGTACCTGGCCAAAGTTGTCTCTGAACATCAACGGGACTGGGACCAATATTTACATTTGTTTCTACTGGCGTGCCGATCTTTGGTACATGCTAGCACAGGATACTCTCCAGCTTGCGTGATGTTAGGACGTGAATTGCGGCTACCATGTGATCTTCAGATTTAAACCTGGAGAAAAGATCGCAGGTGAAGATTACGTTAGTAACCTTCGTAAAAGATCAAATAGCATTCACGAAAACGTCCGAAAGAATATACAGGCAGCAAGCGATCGAATGAAAATCACAATGTGACACGAGAGCACAAGAAGGTGGTTGGTTATCAACCTGGAGAGTTAGTGTGGTTGTATAATCCACAAAGAAAACGTGGGTTGTCGCCAAAATTACAAAGACAATGGGAAGGCCCGTACGAAGTGATGAAAAGGATTAATGATGTAGTGTGCCGGATCAGAAGATCTCCTCGTGGTAAACCGAAAGTGGTACACTTTGACCGTTTAACATCCTACGCTGGCAACAACCAGGAAGACCCGAATAATGATAATGGTGTTCGACAAGTTATTAATCATAAGCCAAATGTAGATTTTGAGAGCTTTATGGCGGCGTATGGTGGTTCCGCTAAGACGAGATTTGGCGTTGTTGTTGAAAAACAGCAAGATCTGTTTAGAGCATCAGAAGAGTATTCCCTTGCACATTGCGTAGCTCAAGATTTGGCAATGTCAAGGGAAATAGCTGTTGTTTTCAAGAAAAAGTTTGGATGTGTAGATGAATTAGTACAACAGCAGCCAACTGTAGGAAAAGTTTTGGTTCTTCAAGATAAAAATCGTTATGTTTACTATCTGGTCACCAAAAATTCTTCATGGCAGAGACCTAGTTATGGACATCTATGGGAGGCTTTGCTAAATCTTAAGGCGCAGATGATGTAAAATGGAGTAACGAGACTAGCAGTGCCCAAGCAAGGCTGTAGACTGGATCGCTTAGATTGGAGGATAGTCCGAAATATGCTAGAAGTAGTTTTCCAGGGAACCAACGTCCAGGTCCTTGTTTGTTGTTATCAACCGGTTGCCTACCAAGACCAAGAAAAGAGTGTTGACTGTTATTTCCAACAACGCGGTGAATGCACCAGAGGAGATAGCTGCCGATACTGTCATCGAATTGGCGTCTTAATGGATTTACAGTTACGAGCCCCACGTTGGGCGCCAAATTTGTTACACCTTACTTCAAATAAGATTTGTATGACAACACATCACCTGTCTATTAAAATTAAGGCTTTAAACACTAGCGTGTAACAATTGATTGAAACACTGTTATTACGATTTGCTATTCACAGTTCAGTCAAGATCAGATCTTACCAACTCCCACTTATACATGAATATTAGCTTACTCGCCACCATGAACTGCCGTCACAATTCCGCTAACTGTTGTGGAGCTTGAGACTAGACCTCCGTGGATACTCTGGCCCTGTAAACACAAGTGAATGAATAACTGAAAGAGTTAACACAATTAGCCCAATTTAATACTCCTTGATAGGGATACAGAGGTACAGTAATTCAACATATGTTTATATAGTTAGTTATGAAACGATTAAGTATTTAATCCCTTACACATTCAAGTGGGCCAATTGCATGCAGTTGGTTTACAACGTGTAATATCAGTATACTGTTTACCCCAATATTACTTAAGGACCTTAGGTCCCCGAAATCGCAAGGTATATAATTACTAATAAAAAGTATTGGAAGGTTAATAATAATCATGAATAATAACTTAGCTTGAACTGTGACTGGTTATATAATGCTTCCACTAAAATCTTCATCTGAGCTTGACTGCTGTGCAAAATTAACTACAAATGGATAGGATTTCTTTGGTAGTCTTATTCTGATAATTCCAGTAAATATGCTTCCTTGTCGGTTCTGGATTAGGCTGCTTCCAATTCCGAATTTAAAAGATGAACAATCCAAATCTTTTATAAAACAACTTGACAGCACGTGGTGATTGTAAGTGGTGAATCCGACTGCGTCGATATCCAACATAAATAAAACTTACATGGAATTACGAGGAGATTTAGCTAACTGAAATCCCATAAAACTTTAATGGATGACCCGACTATAATTCAATAAGATCGGATAATTAATTAGCATTCTCCCTTTACCACTTAACAATTTTAGATCCGGCTTTTCCGGCGATTATACAAGAAGAAGCCACCCAAAACCCTGACCAGAACAGTAACCCCCACAATGCGTTTCCGCCAAAAAGAAGCAGGAGTAACATGGTGAAATACTAAAATTCCTAGGATCTGTAGCCTTCAAAATAGTTATGAAACACAGAATAAACTAGTAAGAGTATTGAATTGTGGATTTATAATTACTCTCTCAGTTTGAGGTTAACAGATGACCAATAGCAAAGATGAACTTCCATGAAAATTATTACACAAGACTTCTTTTAATTATCAATATTAATATATACTAGTTTTAGATTTGAAATAAGTAAATCATTTGGAAATCCTTCCTAAAGTATTTCCCATTGAACTTCATAAAAGAATATATAATTATAAGTAGCATGAAGTACTAAAACAATAAGAAAAGTCATTCTAAAACCAGTGACATTACAACTACACTTTTGGGATGTCACAACGTAACGGTTTTAAAGAGGGGACAGTGTTGCAATCCACTATTAGACAACCCGTCAAACATACAAACGCCGGAGGCACAGCATACTCTCCAGGATTCGAGAATTCTTCTAGAAATTACTAGATAATGAGTCATATCTTTAATTCAAGGTATATATAAGACCGCTTATAAATGTAAGGAGTTAGTCTATATAAGAATGTCGTATATAAATTATATCGTGTACAGTGAATGTAGTTGAGCTATTGAAAGTCCAAGAGTAAACATAAATGCTATATGAGCTGAACGTGTCTAATGTACATGCAGCTTGTAGTATACATAAATAGATAGAAGTGTATTGAATAATAGTTGTGTTAGTGTTATTAATGGACCTATGGTAAAGAAGTAGGTTTAAGAAGATATTAGTGCTTGTAAATTCATTAGTGTGATAGTGATTCATTGATAATTGGACTAAAAACATCTATAAGTAAGGCATATACTGTTAATTAGACTTGTGAACAGTGAGTAACAAAGACTCTTGTTATTACTTGTTTTAAATTAGAGAAACGCGGTGGTAGTAGTAGCCCGCTTCAATATATAATAATATATAATATTATTTGTCAGTTTAAATTGCATTTTCCAACTACAGCTCAAAACTACATTTGGATCTGTGATGAGTAACCGCAACTAATCTCATGCTATCTATTTCTTGCTTAATCTGTGTTACTACTCAAGGATATCCAAAGATTATAACCTTGCAAATGTCAGTTGATTTTTGGCAGATAAACCCCTTTTCTGTATAATTTCATTTAAAGCTTAAAACTATGAAATTTTTTAAAGTGGAGGTATGTCGTTATTGTTGATTGTTATTTGTAGACTATAAATATACTAAACTACTTGTGTAAATATGAAAGGCTTGTATTTTGTGCCTTTTTATTTAAAAAATTGAAGCTTCGAGCAGTTACTTTATGCCAAGGCGGTGTTGACATTTTCTGGCACAAAGTTTCTCCATCACATTCATTTTACTTTTTCGTACTGAAAGTACAGGGTACAATGTTGTACTTATTTTTCCTTTATAGGTACATAAATGAACTACCATGCCACGAAATCCAGTCAAAAGGCTAGGAACACGTTTATACATAAACTATACACCTGAAAGGTTACAACAGGCATTGAATGAGATTTCGATCGAAAATATTTCCATTCGACAAGCCGCCGAAAAATACAGCATACATAGGAATACACTAATGAACAAATTAAAACTGCTTCATACGGGTGTGCTAGGTCGTCAAAAGATTTTTACAGATGCAGGAGAATTGGAATTTGTTAAGCATATTATCGCATCTTACAATTTAAAAGTTCATAATTACAATTCCGCAAGCGCGGTTTACTAGACACAACGGCAGTTGGTAGCGCTAATCTTTATACAGATTTCGGCGCGCCCATCTGTCAATGACGTCACCCAACATGCAAAATTAAATGCGCAATTACGCAATAAATAAATGTTCGAAATGCAGTATAACAATTAAGGCACTTACCTAAATCGGTACAGCTTCCTTCAGGTTAAATAAAGATGGCGTCAGCACGTCCATAAGGGCTGCTGATGGCCCCCTTTAAGGTATTTCCCGGAGGGTACGCCCAGCGTCCTTCCAAAGCGCTCCGACCAGCTACGGCAGTCGCAGTTGCTACCAGGACTCGTTCATCTAGGGTCGTGGACTCCGGTTCACCCTAGGCTGCTTCAAATTACCTCTACCTATGTAGGGATCGAATAAGGAAACAGGTATAAGAACGACAAACAAGATAAGCAAAGGCAATGAAATCTACATAAATAAAGATAACGATACGTTACCGAAAACGTCCACTGCACTCGAAGTTCCAGGCAAAACAGTCACGTTATAGAGTTCCCCGGAAACTTCTCCCACTTTTTCTCCGCCACTCGCGTCGCACGATCTGGCGCAAACGCACTCTGACGTGACGGAAATACACGCCAAGTCTTTTGAATTTGTGGCGCGAAATTCCCGCATATCAAGACTAAACTAAAAAATGTTTAGTGCCAATTTGGCACGTAACAATCGCGACAAAGCCATAAAAGAAAAAACTTAAAAAAAGAAAAAGTCTGTTAGCACAGTAACAGCTTAAAATCTAAATCCTAGTTACCCTACATAAATCCTAACTTAAAACCTACAAAATGTTTATATAAGGCGCCGCCTGGTTTTTTGATCGATAACACGTCTACCGAATTACCAGGAAACGAAATATTTAGCCCTATTGTTTTTGATTACACTAATAATCGACAGTACAAATTTGTCGGGGAGCATAAAACACTACTTAAATTAAAACAGATGCGACAAGTCGCCTAACCTATCTAAACTAAAGCTAACATTAAAGTTTCCTACGTGCAAACGCACATGAGCGTTGCATCAAAACTATTCTTTGTTGGCAAAAAGTGCCCAAATTTAAAAATGTTCATCAGAGTGAGTCACTCTACACTCTAGCAAATTTTTGTTACTGGTACTTTAGTTTTCTAACGATACACATCAAAACTTGTCCATAACATGGTTGTGAATCGACAAATTTACCAAAAGTACCACCCTACTAAATCCTTACATTGCTAACCTAACAAATTACATTTCTACATCAGGTTAGCTTTTTCACTTAATTTCAAGAAAAAATAATTCCCACGTCTGGTCATAAATACCAAACGTTAGGAAGATAAAAAGATAAAACAAGATCTCAAATTGTCATTGAAGATAATAGATAAGATAACGATATTGAGCTTAAATTGTTATCATCAAAGGTAATGGATAAGATAACGATATTAAGCTTTAGTTATTATTTGAGATACTAGGTAAGATAACGCGATATTAAGCTAAAGTTATTATTAGAGATAGTAGGTAAGGTAACGCGATATTAAACAAAAGTTATTACTAAATATAATAAGTAAGATAACGCGAAATTAACTAAAGTTATTACTAACGGTAGTCGGTAAGATAGCGATATTGAACTAAGATTGTTATTAAAGTTAATAGATAAGATAATGATATTAACCTAAGGTTATTATCAAAGATAATAAATAAGATAAAGATATTAACTTAATCATTACCAAAGACAATAAATAAGATAAGGATAGAGTGGCTCTGTGGAGCCGTTAAATGGGCATTTCTCGTACCCTATAAAAAGAGCGACCTGTGAAGCAGGCCCGTTTGCAAGAAACGGCACGAGGGACCGGCAAAGGCATTTCGGTGCATCCCTGCACCCGGCGTTAATCGATATCGGTGATACAATCACCCGATATCCACACGATATATATCGAGATATATATATATATATATATATATATATATACTCATCCACTCACACACTCATACATACCTTCACTGTCAGCGCCCATGCGCTGACAGCGGCACCGCATGACCTCACAAAAGATTCCCAGAGACGTAGTCCAGGTGTCTGTGAAAACCTCCCGCGCAACCACACGGTGACTGACGGAAATGAAAAGGCAGAGAAATAGAAACGGTAGAAAGAGGGAGGTAGGTTATTTGGAATGCATAAGAAGCACTTCCAGGTAGAAGAAAGTAGAGGAAGGGCTCGCATTGAGCAAAAGAGACAGAAAAAAGTGGATAGTAAAGCGCTACTCAACCAGCCAATGTGGTCAGTAGCCCGGAGTGAGGGAACATCACTCTTATGTGGCAAACGGGTGTTCCGGGACGAGAACAAGTCCACCGAAAGAAGAATAAGGCAGAAACGGAGACAGCGGGATAAAAAAAGTAGAGTTCTTGGACAAGCGTCCGAGAGAAGGTAGAGAGTTGTCCCTATTGAAACAGCGCAGTCTGAAGGACCACCTGCGATATTAATCCGACAAGATAAGGTATCATACGTTTAAAAATTTACTAGACTCTTAAGAGAACTAGTACGATCATTTTCCTAACGAGTACATCCACTACGATAAGAATATCAGACAAAAGTTGACACAACAACTCAAAAGTATCATTAAAGATACAATCACACAAAAACCCAACTGTTTCAAGGTAGTTTTTTAAAACGGTAACGCCCTAAACACACAAAGATGCCTAATTATAAGCAATTAAATACAGGTACACTGTCCCAATATGCTAAAACAACCGAGAATTTAATAAGATATCCATAAGAAGCGATAGCGCCTCACCACGAAGTTCAACAAAAAACAATGAAAAAAATTGTTTATAAGTTATGGCGATTTAATAGAAAAAGAAAGAAATAATGATATAGTATAATGTGGGCAACTGTAATAATTCAGAGGAAAAACACATAGAATAGGCAATCCTAGTTTTTTGCAACTGCGAATATGAACTATTTCTTACAATGGCATAGGTCGCGACTACTATGTAAGCCCAAAGAAGAAAAACATCCACTCTAACATCAACTAAAACCAATCATAAAAATTAATGAGTTATTACAACCAAAGTTACGACAATTACCACATAATTAAACGATGTAAGAAAAATACTAAAAACCAAATAATATGTTGTAGGAAAACTTCGAGGATTAATTAAATGAAGTGACAGGGTTATACTTGGGGGTCTAGAGGATAAAATAATATATAAGTAACGGTATGGTCAAAGAAAAGTCAACCAGAAGCAAAAGGTTTAAGGTAAATGAGTTAAACGTAGGTGTATAAGAGAAGGAATAAGTAATTAAAGATACTAATTGATGGTGAGAACAAAAAAATATTAGGTAAATTGTGAGGGGAATAAAAGGTGAAAAACTTAAGTAGCATTTGGGTCAGCAGAGAATGGCTTAAGGTCTTTAATATGCCACCTGCCTTGGCGTTTTCCTTCAGCATCTTGAAGTTCATAGATAAGGGGACTAATAACACGAGTGACCTTACAAAGGATGAATTTAGGGGCTAATTTTGAGGAAAATTTCTTAGATGCATCCGATAAGACATAATTCCTTTTCCAAACTTGTTCGCCCAAGGCGAAGGAAATATTTCGTTTATGCAAGTTATAGTGGTCCTTACTCTTTTCGTAAGCTTTTAACAAATTTTTTCTAACGTCGTTAAAGATAGAAGGTAATGATTGTTGGTCTTTGTCCCAGCGTACTTTATCGTCAAATTCAATTACGTTGGTATCGTCAGACACTAAACCATAGTAACTCCCATCGATTGGGGTATATCTTCCAAAAACAAGAAATGATGGAGTGAATTGGGTTGCTTCGTGTTTAGATGTACGTAAAGCTTGAGCAATTTTAAAAAATATGTTCATCCCATGTAGTATGGTCTGAATCAATATAGGAAGAGATAGCGGTAACTAAAACTCTATTTACTCTTTTGGTAGGGTTTACTTGAGGATGGTATTTTGCGTTAAACCAAATTTTTTGTACTTTGTAACTTTTGACAAAATTCTGAAAATCTTTAGAGATAAATTGTGCCCCATTATCACAAAGGATAATCTGAGGAACACCAAAGATAAGAAATACATTTTGCTCTAGGAATTTAATTATAACAGCAGATGTAGCTTTACGTAAGGGTTGCACCATAACAAATTTAGAAAACCAATCGGTGACAACTAAAAGATATTGGTTACCTTTTTTGGATCAGGGGAGAGGTCCTAATAAGTCAAGCGATATTAATTGAAAGGGATAAGATACACGTTTAAAGTTACCCATTAAACCAGAGCGAGCCTCTTGTGAACTCTTATGAGAACCACAAATTTTACAGTTCCTAATATAATGACAGACAGATTGTTTTAGTGTGGGCCAATAATATAATTCAGATATTTTAGCGAGGGTTTTTGTAACACCAAGGTGCGCAGCAATGGGATCATCATGACATAATTTAAGCACTTCACTGCGGTTAGCGGTAGGCACGACAAGTTTCCATTCAGGAATATTAGATATTTTATGAGGGGAAGAAGATACAAATTTATATAATCTATTATTAGTTACACGAAAGGTAGGAAATTTATCGGGATTATCGGAAACTTTTTTAATCATATTAAGATACCAGGTATCAGGAGTTAAATTTGGAATGTTAAGAGAGACAACATCACGAGATAAGGCATCAGGTACGATATTTAATTTGCCAGGCCTATGCCTAACATCAAAAGTGAATTAAGAGATACGCAAGTTCCATCTTGCCAAACGACCTGCGGGTTGTTTTAAGTTATTTAGCCAAGTGAGAGCTGAAAACATTAGGTATATTGTCAAAGAAGTAAACGTGAAAAGGTTTTAGATGTACGTAGGGTTGAACGATTTTAAAGATAATTTTATGCCATTTAATGAGGTTTAAATTGATATGGGAAGAGATAAGAGTAATCAAGACTCGATTCACTAACAAAATTGTTGAATAATAGAAAGATATCTTGTAAAACATATATTTACCAGGATGGGAAGCTCTCGTTTGAGTTTCACCCAAACTAATAAAGAAAAATTTCAACATCATTCTTAAAAAAATGATTCACAAATTCTAAAACGACAAACTTACAATGTAAATCTCGTCTAGACTTATAATGCTTAACGACCGGCACTTGGGGTCTCGTTCTAGACTTACAGAGCTGGACGACCAATTCGAATGGCAAATCTCGTTTAATGGATCTTAAAGTTCTACGTTGAAATATCGATATCTAAAAAAATACGCTATCAACACAAACTCATACTCGTTATACAAAAGAAATATTCCACGATACATGTATAAAGAAACAGTATTCCAAATTATTGGAATGTTCTTTCGATATTGCGGGAGTTATCAACAACTATCATAAATGAGTTTAAATAATAAAACGTTAACGACAATTCCTTTATTTCAGTATTTAAAGGATCAGATATAAAGAGATCCAGTTTATTACAACATTTTGGAAGGTAAAAGATATGGTTAGATAATTTCGTTAACTATATATAAATGCAAAATCTCCTTTAAAAGGCATTTGTAAGGTATAGTATTTAAATTTAATTACGGTAAGTATATAAATCACGAAAAAAACACGTTTAGAACTGTATTAGAGCAAGATAGTATTTAATGAAAGAAATATATCACGGTTAGGTTACAAAAAGACACTCCAAATTATAAAAAGGTAGATAATATGTGTTATTTAACAAATAAAACAAGATCCCGTTAGTCTAGCGTTTTAAAAAAGATATTTTAAAGGGCAATTCACTACATTAAACGTTTTTTAAATACAAAGCCTCTTTAAAAGTAATTCGAATATCATAATCAGACAGGTAAATCACTAAGACACTTTTTAAAATGTAAACACAAGACAGTGTTGATTTATGGTTTCAAAACAGATTTTTAAAGTCGAAAAACAAGCAAGGATTATGTTTTAATCTAATATAAATAGATAATTTTCGTAATAAACAGTGTTTAAGGCATGCATTACTTAAATGCTTATTTATTTATGTGTACTCACGTGTATAGTTTGTGAGGTTAATGTATTAAAATCCCTCCTAAAAACTTGAATTTGCATTTAAATACAAACTGTGCACTCACAATAATATAATTAAAGTTAACAAAAGCACACCATATTTAAATCGGGAAAACATTAAATCTACCAAACATTTTAAATATAAAAGCTGTATATTTCAATGTCAAAATGGCCGCCTACCTTCAGTTAGCATAACAACTATTTTTGACATCTAAGCAATGTGGTGAGTTACAAAACAGGAACATAGGATTTTAAGGTCATTAGATATTAGATAATTGATTGATTTTTTTTAGTGAAAAAGCTATAAATAACATTAGTTAATACATTGTATGTTTATAAAAGAAGTATTACAACCTAAAAACAAAGGAAAAAACCCTTATTTTACACCTCACACGTTAAAGCCGCCATTCTTACAATTTAAAAGTTCATAATTACAATTCCGCAAGCGCGGTTTACTAGACACAACAGCAGTTGGTAGCGCTAATCTTTATACAAATTTCGGCGCGCCCATCTGTCAATGACGTCACCCAACATGCAAAATTAAATGCGCAATTACGCAATAAATAAATGTTCGAAATGCAGTATAACAATTAAGGCACTTACCTAAATAGGTACAGCTTCCTTCAGGTTAAATAAAGATGGCGTTAGCATGTCCATAAGGGCTGCTGATGGCCCCCTTTAAGGTATTTCCCGGAGGGTACGCCCAGCGTCCTTCCAAAGCGCTCCGACCAGCTACGGCAGTCGCAGTTGCTACCAGGACTCGTTCATCTAGGGTCGTGGACTCCGGTTCACCCTAGGCTGCTTCAAATTACCTCTACCTATGTAGGGATCGAATAAGGAAACAGGTATAAGGACGACAAACAAGATAAGCAAAGGCAAGGAAATCTACATAAATAAAGATAACGATATGTTACCGAAAATGTCCACTGCACTCGAAGTTCCAGGCAAAACAGCCACGTTATAGAGTTCCCCGGAAACTTCTCCCACTTTTTCTCCGCCACTCGTGTCGCGCGATCTGGCGCAAACGCACTCTGACGTGACGGAAATACACGCCAAGTCTTTTGAATTTGTGGCGCGAAATTCCCGCATATCAAGACTAAACTAAAAAATGTTTAGTGCCAATTTGGCACGTAACATGCAATGTCTGCATATGGATTCCCAGTGACTCCTTTTGATTTAAGAGTCATTGTGAAAAATGTATTTAGACAAGACGGGTAAAAAGGAAATTCGCTTCAAGAACAACATGCCAGGTGTAAATTGGGCGTAATCCTTTATAAAGCGTCATAAAAATGGCCTGGCACACCGGGTTGCAAAAAATATATAACGTCCGTGTGCAGCCGTTGATGAACTAATTATAAATGAATATTTTGACAACTTAAAAATAGAATTACAGGGAGTTCCACCTACCAATCTATGGAATTATGATTAAACAAATCTTGCAGATGATCCAGGATTTGAAAAAGTTTTAGTAAGAAGAGGAACTAAGTATCCACAAATTATCAGAAACTTCACAATAGCTAATACATCTATAATGCTCTGTGGAAACGCAGATGGTGAAATCGCCCCACCGTATGAGAATTATAGATCTCAGAGACTATGGCACACATGGGTGGAAGGAGGTCCCGATAAAGCACGCTAAACTGTAGCAAATCGGGCTGGTTTGACAGTCAAAGCTTCGAAGATTGGTTTATAATGCTAATGCTTCCTATTTTAAAAACCAAAAGGGTAAAAAATATCACTAGGCGACAACTTAAGCTCTTATTTGAATTTTGAAGTTGTTACAGCCCGTGAAGCAAACAATATTTCCTTCATTGCTTTACCGTCAAACGCGACCCATTTGCTTCAGCCCTTGGACGTAGCATACTTTAGACCTGTGAAAATAGAATGGCGTAAAATCCTAACCGAATGGAAAGATACAGGTTATGGTAAGCGGTGTTCTACAATTCCTAAAGACAGCTTTCCTGGCCTATTAAAAAAACTTTTTAAAAAGGCCATCACAATGGTTCAGATAATTTAAAATCTGACTTTCGCAAATGTGGTTTTTATCCGCTGAACAGAATAATCGTGCTCGAAAGACTACCTAAAAACGTCTTAAATGAGGATGCGGAAGTAGTAGTAAAATTGACTCCTTTAATAGAGCACTTGCTTGTGCAAATTATGATATCATTGTCCTTACAGAAACGTGGTTAAATAGTGATTTCAGTAACAATGAACTTTTTAATAACAGTTATGTGGTATTTCGTCAAGATCGTAATTATGCCAATCAAAGTTGTAACAGAGGTGGTGGTGTGCTTATTGCTACTTTAGCCTCTTATCCAACTAAGATTGTTAAATCCTCTTCTCGGTCCTCAATAGATGAATTGTGGGTGCACATCAAGTATGGTACATTACAATATATGTTGAGTGTGGTCTATATTGCCCCAAATAGCTCCCCTGAGATTTACAAACATCTTGCCGAATACTGAACATTTAAAGGATCATTTTCCCGAGGTTACTTTTATAATATTGGGCGATTTTAATCTTCCTGAAATTATCTGGATTTTGGAAGATGGGATTCTCATGCCGGGAAATTTTCACAATAATGTTGGGGAAGAAATCTTGGAATTGTTTTTCTTTTTGGGATTTCAACAACATAATTATATAAGAAACAATAATAGTAGAATTTTAGACCTAATTTTTACAGATCAGCTTGATGATGTGAAGATTATTCAATCTATTTCTCCATTAGTAAATATTGATAAGCAGCATCCTGCTCTTGAGTTTTTATTTAAGTCGGTGAAAGTAAGGGATACTATTAACACCTCTGAAGATGCAGTATACTATTTTGAGAAAGAAAATTATCATGCACTAAATGACTTTGACAAAAGTTATGATTGGAGCTTTATCAATGATATAAATAACATAGATGAGGCTTGTGCCAAATTTAATGAAGCTCTTTTTGGTGGCATAAAGCAGTTTGTTCCACTAAAAAGAATATTTGTTAATAAATATCCTAGATGGTATAATCTTGACACTAAAAGATGCATTAACCAAAAGAATAGGCTTTATAAAAAATTTAAGCAAACCGGATCTTCTACTGACTATCAGAATTACTCTGCGGCTCGTAGGACATGCAAGAATCTGATCGACTTGTCTTATTTTTTGTATGTGTCAAATATTGAAAGTGGGGTCTCTTTGAATATGAAACATTTCTGGTCTTATATCAATGGCATTCGTAAAGAACTGGTATTCCCGTTAGGATGGAATTAAACACTAATCAGTATGACAATCCGGTTGACATTGCTAACGGATTTGCCAGACATTTTCAAGCATGCTACACAACCCACAAAAATATTTCTCATGGTACCTCACACTTACATTATAGTAAGAGTACTGTAAATTTATCGTTTCATAAGTTTACTAAGGATGAGATAATGAAGAAGATATCTGAACTTGATGTGAATAAAAAAGCGGGACTTGATGGTATTCCTCCACTTCTATTGAAGAAGTGTGCAGAATCGCTTTGTAAACCATTATTACAACTTTTTCAAAAATATTTCGATGTGGGGGAATTTCCATCAACTTGGAAAATTACAAAGTTGTTCCCGATCTTTAAGTATGGTAAAAAAGACCAAATAGATAATTATAGAGGAATATCACTATTATCCACTATTCCTAAGTTAATGGAAGCTATTATTTCTGACGAAGTTTTTGAAACCTTTAAAAATAGCATAGTCGAAGAACAACATGGATTCTTTAAGGGCCGCTCTACTTGTACTAACTTGGCAGTCTATCAGAATTTTCTAATTTCGTCACTTGAAAGTGGCAAACAAATAGATGTGATATACACAGATATCCAGAAGGCATTTGATAGTGTGTGTCATGAATTATTATGTTCCCAATTACATTTATTGGGAATACATAGCAATTACCTTAAATGGGTAAGTTCTTATCTAGTTGGACGAGTTCAAAAAGTTGTTATTGGTGGGGCAAGTTCAAATAATATTTCAGTTACATCCGGAGTTCCTCAGGGGTCTCATTTGGGTCCCATTTTATTTAGCCTTTTCATAAACGACATATCCCAAATACTACGTAACACTAAGTTCCTGTTGTATGCAGATGACCTCAAATTGTTTGCAGCTGTTGGTTCTACACAAGACTATATCATGACCCAAAACGATATCAATAACCTTGTTCGATGGTGTGACATGAAAAAGCTGTGCTTAAATATCAGTAAATGCAAAGTTATGAGATATTACAGATGCAGAGACCCGATTGTTTATGAGTATGTTTGTAAATCCCAGGTTCTAGAATCTGTTTCCACTATTAATGATTTGGGTGTAACATATGATTCGAAGTTAGCCTTCAGCTGCCACATTGATAACATTAATATTAAAGCTTTCAGGATGTTGGGCTTCATCAAAAGGTACACAAAACATTTTTCACATGTTACTGCAATCAAAGTTTTGTATAATGATTTAGTACTTAGTATCCTTGAATACAATAGTATTATTTGGTCTCCTATTTATATTTGTCATTCTACGAGACTAGAGCGTATTCAAAATAAATTCACTAAGTACCTGTTGTGGAAACTTCACTTTACACATGACGCTTTTACAGCAAGTACCAGATTGCAATTGTGTGGCATGACTACTTTGCACCAGAGAAGACTTAATGCTATGCTGATATTCTTGTTCAAGCTTGTCAATGGTCTTGTAATTTGTGAATCCTTAGTTGCTGAGGTATTGTTTCGAATACCGCAGCGTAACACACGTATGGTACGTTTATTTCAAGAAAGGCAACATCGAACTAACTATGGCACCTACCACATATCAGATCGGCTATTGGTTAATTATAATAAATATTTTCAGGAATTGATTTGTTTAGTTTAAGTTTGAGTGCAGTGAAGAAGATTGCATGATCCCTTAGAAAGAAAGGAGCATGCAATATTTAGGATTATTGCTCTATTGTGTGTTTTATTATACCATATTGTTATATTATTATATTGTTATGTTATTATATTTAGTTAAAGGTGGTCAGTTGGAAACAATGTTTCTGTAGTTCCATATTTTTTTTAAATAAATAAATAAAATAAGTGCTTCTTTTATTGAGTTTCGGAAACGCAACGAGATGATACCACAAAGCCAAGACAAATAAGAAAGCGTAAGCAAATTAATGTGATTCCTGGAAAAAGCATATCATCTGCAGACTTAGTGACTTCTGATAACGCTGATGCAAACATAAGAAGAAACGAAATAAGAGATTACAGAAGAAGACATCATATTCATCAACAGAGCATGAATGTTATGTTCAGATGGTTATTCTGTTCAGGAAAGTGACTGTAGTCCGTTGAAGAAGAGTCTGATTATGAACAGCCAGGAACTTCTGACAGGCAAACTAAACACTATCTTGATGCAAAAATAAATCATGCTAGATCCCGTGATTCAAGTGTTTTAAAAGAACATCTTGTGCATAGTTTAAAACTAAGCAGTAGTAGTGAGTCTGACACTAAAATCTTTAAGGAAGGTGATTATGTAGTAGTAAGCTTTGATGGCCAAGAATATCCTGGTAAACTAATTGACGTTGACAATGACACCTATTTGGTTAGCGCCATGAAGAGAAGTAGTTGGTTGTGGAAATGGCCTGATGTGAACGATAAAATATGGTACAATGTGGAAAACGTTTTAAAGGTTATTTGTGAACCAGAAATGATGTCAAAAAGAAGATTGTATAGCATGCCAGAAATAGCTAATTAAGTTTTTTAATAAAATAAGCATTACTTGTATATTTTTAAGAATTTGTCTTTTAATCTATTATATGTCTGACTATCTTGTATGGGGTACTTTTAATTATGTCTTTGATAGAATTTTACTATTTAGTTCTGCACTAGTTGATTGCATGGGGTATCTTTGTACCAGACTTGATGTATCTAAAATATGAAAGCTATCACAAGTTTAAAGTTTTGACATAATGGTCAGTAGATCGAAATGCAAAATAACTTTTAAGTTTTTAATTGCGATTACAATAAGTTTTATTTAAACCTATCCAAGTTTGCAAATTTTGACTTTATATGTTGTATGTATGTATGCGATATATTTAAATATTAATTATTATTTTAATAAATTTCGTAGTTTTACAAATAAGTTGTCTCCAAAGAAACTACGAATATTTGTGCATCAAAGTAATACTTCCGTTTGCAAAGTTGTTGCTTTATGCATAGATACTATCAAAATAATTTTAAAGTAATTTTAAGGTAAAATAGTTTTCATTTTAAAAATATCGACAGTTACTTTACTTTATAATCTAATGCAAATAATCAAAGATACTCAAATATGGGATGTTGTTAAAACTTTAAAACAGCAAACATGTAAATGACATATAAATGACATATGAACAGAGCACACCAAAGGAGTTTTTTTTTTGTTTAAACTTAATATTAAAATATCACATCTACTTGATATAAACAAACAGCCAAGACTGAACAATATTCGAAAACCAGTCTGCATAAATTAGGGTCCATATGTACAGTTAGATTAAACAATAATATATGTTTGCAATGAGCCGTGACTTTATACAATTGGAAATAATTAAGTTATCCTGTAAAGATTAGAATAATTATATAAGAAACAATAATAGTAATCTTTACAGGATAACATAATTATTTCCAATTGTATAAAGTCACGGCTCATTGCAAACATATATTATTGTTTAATCTAACTGTACATATGGAACCTAATTTATGCAGACTGGTTTTCGAATATTGTTCAGTCTTGGCTGTTTGTTTATATCAAATAGATGTGATATTTTAATATTAAGTTTAAACAAAAAAAAACTCCTTTGGTGTGCTCTGTTCGTATGTCATTTATATGTCATTTACATGTTTGCTGTTTTTAAAGTTTTAACAACATCCCCATATTTGGGGTTCTTTTGATTATTTGGCATTAGATTTTAAGTAAGTACTGTGATATTTTAAAATGATTTTTTACCTTATTGACATTTAAAAATTTTTTTGTAGTATCTTTGATAAAGGCAACAACCTTTGCCGAAACGTTAGAATATTAATAAATTGATGCAAAAATAATATCGTATCATTCTTTGGACGACAATATCCCAATTTGAAAACTACAGAAATTGATTAAAAAATATTAGACTAGTCCAATTGACTAAAAAGGAGCTCTATTTGTATATATATATATATATATATATATATATATATATATATATAATATAACACGTACTAACGTCCTTTACGAAGTCCTAAAAGACATATTCCGCGAATGATACAAAGCCCTCTGCTGTTTTACAAAGCCTGAAACGGGCTTCCTAAAAATTTGTGTGTATTAAATTTGATTTCGATAGATATGGCCATAAATAGCGTTTTTACAAAATTTACCTAGACTTCATAAGTCTGTAAAGTATCGCAATTTATACACCTTTAGTTGACGGCATTGTCCTTAAGGGGGCGCGTTAGTTCTGTCGTATATACACTGTATATAATATACTATACAGTCTTTACGAGCCAAATATGTTTGATGCCTTTTAAAAAGCCCATAAGGCTGGCAACCTTGTGCTGCTCAGATTAATGTATGTCTCAGGCAAATACTTACTTCTTAATTAGCAGATTACATTTTAAAGCAACAGTCGGTGGTCAAATAAAATACAGCATTAAAAGTTTATATTTTAACACTTGTTCTAGCAGTAAGAATTCCATACAAATTCTTGACTTTCAAGATTTATATTTGCAGTTAGTTAAAGATCTTCAACAACTGAGCAGTATTTGTACCATTATTTTAAGATGCTGCATTCTCATATTAATTTCATTATAGTAATAAGCATCCTCTCTTGTTACGCAAAAGGACACATTTCTCTAATAGTCCAAGAGGCAGCATCACCAAAATGTCAGTCATTTCATCATTGTTTGTATTTTGTATACACTATCTGTAGACTAAAATAAAAAGTTTGCCGCAAGTCTGTCGGTCTGACAGTGGTGGACACGAGGGCTATGACACCATGATTGTAGTAAAATCAAAAAATTTTTAAGTGATTTTATCGTGTGAAAGACCATGTGCACATGCAAATTTATCAACTATAATTAATGAAATACTGGTCTACCACCACCTCGATGGTGGACTATAACTCTTCCGGGGATAGTTTTGATTTAATAAAGAAAGTTTTTCAAGTGATTTCATCAAATGCTAGACTAAATGCAAATGAAAGGTAATTATGCACAATTCATTAAAAAGTCATTCTGCCACTTTTCAGAAAATTAAACAATGCACGACCAGCTGGTATTGCCGTAGATGCGCAATAACATGCTTTAGAATTCATACTTTATGAAGTTTTATCATATACTGTAGTAATAATCAAAGGATTTGCGAGTTCAAATAAATTTTTTTGCCCTACTTTAGGCGTAATTAACATTTACGTCACTAAAACGCACTTGTGTAAGTTGAATTTACTAGGATGGTTGTTAAACAAGGCGTACATTTTTATTTACTTTATTATGGTATTCTGCGCAGACAAGAAAGAAAGTAGTAAAGTAAGTGATGAAAATCACCCACACCGAGTACCGTAACAAAACGGAAGGTAGAATAGAAATCCAAAAGAATTGGATTTCGTGCTAGCTCACAACGTCGTAGAGCGGGGTGGGTCACACAGAAAGAAAAAAATTGGAAACCTCAGTAAGAAATTTATTTATAAAACCGTTAGTTAACATGGTATAAAAAGGAATATCTACAGAGACCAAATCGAACATTTACGTAATCGTCATGTTAAAACATAATGGAAACAAGAGCGTCAGCTTATATACAGGGTGATATTAGTTATATGTTATTGTAGGAGGCAATAGAGATTGATTAGCTAAACAAAAAACCTATAAAGCATTTTACTTTTGAATCGTTTTTTAAATGCCCAACCAGGTCAACTTAAGTAAACGTTTTAGGACTGCTGTTTTGTAATACATTTTTTAAGAAGTACTTACGTATAAAAGTGCTATCCTGAATCATAACACGCACATGAAGTGATTTCACAATAAGTGTTTGCGATTTCACCATATCTGCAAGTTCGTTATTGGTGTAATTCTCGAGTTTTCGTATTTTCAAAAACAACTTATTAATCTACTAACGCAACAAAAAACTTCAATTACCTATATCCACTTACAATTAAGTCTCAATACTGCATTTAAATGTATTACCTAAGCACGTAGGTGAAACACAACACTCACACACAATTACAATTACAACATCTAACCCCGGTTACGAGCTATGTAATGAAAAAGTACATTCAACTTGAAGTAGGATATCGTATTCTGCATAAACACTGAATTGCAACAAACGCATTTGAAACGTCAGGAATCAAATACAGTCGATCACATCAGCATTATGGAATACTACTTTTTGTTGTGATTATTATCTAATCATGCGAATTTTAGAAAAAAATTGAAACTTTTTTCAGTAACAGCTAAAGTACATTGAGTTATTTTGTTTGGCTGCAAAATGCACTCCATTTAACTAATTTAAGTTTGCTGAAGGTCACAACTTAATTGGTCGACTTCAAAAACCATGATTTAATTGTATATTTTATTTGTGACCTAGTCAACATTGCAGTGGTTTTAAAGCAATTTTAATACTTTTTGTGTGCTTATTTGTAGCTAAATTGTTTGCTTTAGACCCCAGGTTTATTAACAATTTTTGTTTGTCTTATCGGTCTCTACACCCCCTTTAAATTAATGACATAAAACTTATGCCACCATGTATAACACAACATGGTAATACAGGGTGGCATTAGTTTTATGTCATTAAATTAAGGAGGTGGTAGATATTGATAAGCTAAACAAAGAAACTTATAAAGAATTTTACTCTTGAACCGACATTTGAATGCTTGACCTAGGTCTATCTCAGCACAAGTTTTAAAACTGCTGTTTTATTACATGTTTATAAAAAAAAACTCGCCTATGCTCGTGTTATCCTGAATCACATAATGCACATCAATTGATTTTATAAGTGTTCAATCATGCATTTCACTAACCTACATAGTATTTCTAATTACCTAAAACCTATAATTACAGTTATCTCACAACACTACATTTAAGTATATTACTCAAGCAGGTGATGGAATTGCATCATCTGACACTAGTAACAAAAGCAAACAGGAAAAACAAGCTTGCAAAACGTTTAATATGTTCAATGAAAAAGTACAATCGACCTAAAGTAAATTACTGCTGAATTGCTAGAATATCCAGACTACAGGGCCAGAAACCTAATAGTCGACCAAATCAGCATAAAGAAATTTTATTTTTTGTGATTATCATCAGAACTTCAGTTTTAAATGACTTTAGTAGCAGGTAAGGTGCATGGGTTATTTCGTTTTACAGTTCACAGATATCACATTTCAATAAGTTATGTCTGCATAATGCCACAACTTTCTTGTCGACTCAAAGGAATGATATTATTGTGTATTTGATTCATGGCATAGCTACACGTTGCAGAGGTTCTATAACAATTTAGATAATTTTTTTTGTGTGTCCGTTACTAGCTTAACCATTCATTTTAGACCACAAGTTTATATATATATATATATATATATATATATATATATATATATTGATATGATAACGCCGTACTCGGTGTAACAAACGTTCTACTTAACGCCACCGCTCTGTGTTTCTCACTTTAATCTTTTACTTTTATTATTATGCCACGGCTAGCCCTTTTAATGTACACAGAGTGCACCACGTTACAATGATCAATTTTCTTTCACCCCTAAAAAAAAATATCATCTACAAAAATCTCACACGTGGTGTAGATGTATTGAATAAAATGCTGTTTAAGTCTTGTATGAAACTCATTGTGTTTGTAGAAGGTGGTCTATAAACAGCAGTAATGCCAAATTTTAAGTTATTCTTTTGAATACCAAACAAATAAACGTATTTTCAGAATAAATAGATTTTGAGATTTAATAATGCAGTTATTACTAACATAAACTATTATGCCATCATTTTGACTGTACCTGCCTTCACTATAAGAAACCGAGTAGTTGAGAATATTAACAGAAGTTATATTATTAATTATCCCAGTTTCCGATAAAATAATAACACCGTATTTCTTACATTTACTAAGATGGATTAAAAGGGAGTCTACATTTTTCAAAACACATTATATTTAAATGATAAATGCTAAAACTTTTCAACTATCCAATTCTATTACAAACAAAAGCCTGATAATCTTCAATACAATCAAAAGAATTAAGTTCATAGGGTCAGCACCTAAATCATCGATAATAGTGAGTAAATCCAGTATATTGTAATAAGAATACTAGTTGAAAACAAATAAAATTATATAATAACAGTATAGAACTTAAGTAGTGGTTATAAAATATCAAAATTAATTGTTTGCAACACTATACCGCACTATAGCATACATACAATAAGAAAAATCAAAAATTCAAAAATAAATCAATGTAATCTAAATTAAACGAGTTCGAATTATTGTTTGTGTTATTACGAGCTAAAGGTTAACAGGTGAACTAGTAAATGTCTATTCATTATTATACGCTCGTAATTAAAATAGTAACAGATGAAAAAATTTAAACCAATCAAGAACATTAATAATTACGTTAGTGAAGCTAGTGGCCACTATCTACCGGCCGCTAAATATGAATACACCTACCCATCTCCATTACTACAAAACCACGCCTACTGAACTGAACAAGCATTCCTATTGTTCAATTATATTTCTTATATTGACCAAATTATCTTTATGCATTTTAAATCTAAGGGTGATTGAAAATAAATAACTTTGCGATTCCTATATTATTCTCTTGCTCTTTTAAATGGAAATACATGTAATTTTTATAACTTGTCTAAAACCTGCACTCCTAAAACTTGTTAGACAGCTAATGTAGGTATTCTAAAACAACATACCTTTTACAGAAACGTGTTCAGCCCGGTTCACAATTTTTTTGGAATTTGCGTAATGACACCATAAGAAAATTAAAAGTTTTTTTCTTAGCTTCTGTAAGACCTGCGCTCTTGAAACTTGGTAGAAAGCTAGTGTAGGTGTACCGAAACAGCACATACCTTTTACAGAAACGTGTTCACCCCGGTTCCCAAATTGTTCCGAATTTATCAAGGGACATATTAGAAAATTTAAAAATACATTTCTTAGCTACTGTAAGACCTGCGCTCTGGAAACTTGGTAGTCAGCTATGGTAGGTGTACTAGAATAACACATACCTTTTACAAAAACTTGTTTGCGCCGGTTCACAATTTTTTTTAGAATTTACGTAAAAACAACTTAAGCAAATTAATACATTTTTTTCTTAGCTTCTGTAATACCTGCACTCTTGAAACTTAGTGGCCAGTTAGTGTAACTAACCAACACAACACATACCTCTTACAGAAACGTGTTCACCCCGATTCATAAATTGTTCCGAATTCATCTAGGAACATTTTAAGAAAATTAAAAAATTTCATTTCTTAGCTTCTGTAAGACCTACGCTCTTGAAACTTGGTAGCGAGCTATGGTAAGTGTACTAAAATAATACATACCTTTTACAGAAACTTGTTCGCCCCGGTTCACAAATTTTTTGGAATTTGTGTAAGGACAATTTAAGCAAATTAAAATTTTTTTTTTTAGCTTCTGTAATACCTGCACTCTTGAAACTTGGTAGGAAGCTAGTGTAAGGGCACAAACACAACACATACCATTTACAAAAACGTGTTCGCCCTGGTTCACTAATTTTTTGGAATTTGTGTAATGACATCATACGAAAATTTAAAAGTTTTCTTCTTAGCTTCTGTAAGACCTGCGCTCTTGAAACTTGGTAGGCAACTAGGGTAAGTGCACTAAAACAAAACATACAATTTACAGAAACGTGTTCACCCGGTTCACAAAATGTTCAGAATTTATCTAAGCACATCTTAAGAAAATTGAAAAATTCATTTCTTAGCTTCTGTAAGACCTGCGCTCTTAAAACTTGGTAGTCAGCTACGGTAGGTGTACTAAAATTACACATACCTTCTACAGAAAATTGTTCGCGCCGATTCACAAATTTTTTGGAATTTGCGTAAGGAAAACTTAAGCAAATTAAAACATTTGCTTCTTAGCTTCTGTAATACCTGCGCTCTAGAAACTTGGTGGCCAGCTAGTGTAACTAACCAACACAACACAAACTATTTACAGAAACGTGTTCGCAATGGTTCACTAATTTTTTGGAATTTGCATAATGACACAATAATAAAATTAAAAATTTTTTTCTTAGCTTCTGTAAGACATGCACTATTGAAACTTGGTAGACAGCTAAGGTATGTGTACCAAAACAATACATACCTCTTACAGAAACGTGTTCACACCAGTTCACAAATTGTTCCGAATTTATCCAGAGACATTTAAATAAAATTTAAAAATTCATTTCTTAGCTTCTGTAAGACCTGCGCTCTTGAAACTTGGTAGTCAGCTATGGTAGGTGTAATAAAATAACACATACCTTTTACAAAAACTTGTTTGCACCGGCTCACAAATTTTTTTGGAATTTGCGTAAGAACAACTTATGCAAATTAAAACATTTGTTTCTTAGCTTCTGCAATACCTGCGTTCTTGAAACTTGGTGGCCAGCTAGTATAACTAACCAACACAACACATACCACTTACAGAAACGTGTTTGCCCTGGTTCACTAATTTTTAGGAATTTGTGTAATGACACAATAAGAAAATTAAAAAAATTATTTCTTAGCTTCTGTAAGATATGCGCTATTGAAACTTGGTAGGCAGCTAAGGTAAGTGTACTAAAATAACACATACCTTTAACAAAAACCTGTTTGCGCCGGTGCACAAATTGTTTTGGAATTTGTGTAGGAACAACTTAAGCAAATTAAAACATTTGTTTCTTAGCTTCTGTAATATCTGCGCTCTTTAAACTTGGTGGACAGCTAGTGTAAGTGTAACAACACAAAACATACCATTTACAGAAACGTGTTCGCTGTAAAAAAGATTCATAAATATGTATCCTTTCCTATTGGTTGTATTTTTAATTTTTAGGTTTTACCGGTTAAAAGTATAGTTATAAGTTTAGTCATCATAAATGTACCGCCATGATTGATTTCTTTCGTTCGTTACTAGTTATATATAAAATAGTTTATAGTGGAATGTAAATTGAGACATAACTATATATTGTAATAAAGAAATTAAACTAAAGACTACAGTTTTCTTACGATTTTGCTCACAAGGTTATGGGCCCAGCAACGTAAAAATTGCCAAGTTTTATAAAAGGAGCGGTGAATAATATAAAGATGGCAAACAACAGCTGATGGCTGTTACGTATTCTTAATAATTAATTTATGTAAGTTGTAATACCATCATGAACGAAGTTTTATTACTTTAATTGATGCCAAAAGAAAAAGAGATTATTGAATTTAATAATTGTCTGTTGAAAATTGCATCATAAACGAGGTTCAACGATAAAATATATTATTGGCGCGAACCGTAGTATTTTTACCTGTATAAAGTTAAAATAGCACTTGATAATTATGATACAAAATGTGCTTTGGAGTTTGCAAAATTGCAAGGAGCCGCTAATTATAGAGAATGGCAGATTGATATAGAGATGCTCTTGCGTGCTCATGGATTGCACGGCTTTATTATGAATGTCGATAAAGAAAAGGAAAATGTTCCATCTGAAGGTGCACCAGATAAAGAACGAATTGAATATACATTTCGGCGAGATAAGGCGTTATCGACTATTTATTTGTCATTAAGAACATTAGTTAAGTCAATTGTTAATGGTTTAACAGATCCAAGAAGTGTATGGACAACTTTAGAAACTAACTTTGACCCATCATCAAAGGCACTAATAGGAAGATTATTAACAGATTTTTTTCTTACAATTATGCAAGAAGATGAATCAATTGCTATATATATAGCAAGGCTACGTGACTTGCAACGACGTTTGTTGAATTTAAAATGTGAAATTAAAGACTTGTATATTGCATATAAAATGATCAGCGGCTTGCCAGAGCGGTACAACATTATAGTTCAGCATTTGTATCAACTTCCGGATGAACAGTTTTCTTCAGATGCCGTTGCAACAGCACTATTATCGGAAGAAGGGCGTTTGCACAATTCTGTTCTTAATGTAGTTAATAGTACCAATATGTCTAAAGTTTCAGGAGCATTTGTGGTTGGTGCCACTAATAGGCACAAGGCAGGGTTTGCACGAAAACCTCCAATTAAATGTTACAAATGTAATGAACCAGGGCATATTGCTAAACATTGCATAAAGACGAATAAAACATTTGAAGGTAGCCAACCATTTTCAAATAGTTCCAGTGTTGTAAGTAAGTATAATGTAAAATATAGACAGACAGGTAATAATCATAGAGGGGCCTATGTGTCCTCAATTTTACAAGGTTCATCTTATATAGAAGGATCTTGGTTTTTAGAGTTGCACAATACCGAGAAACTCGCTGATGTAAAATATGAATTTATTTTTGATACTGGGGCAACCCATCACTTTTGTAGTAATAAAGAATTATTTGTAGAATTTACAGAAATTGATAAGAGTGTTAATCAAGGAAAAGGGGTTTTATCAGCAAAAGGGATAGGAAAAATTTATGTTAATCTGATAAATGATGACGATTACAAGGTTAAAACAGAACTTAAAGAAGTATTTTATGTACCTGGTTTATCCAAGAATTTGATTAGCTTAGGTACAGTAGCAGAAAATGGATTTTATTTTAAGGGAGTGAATAATTATCTTGATGTTTATGCTCTAAATGGTGTTCTTTTTATATGTATCAATAAAACTAAACGTTTGTATGTAATTAAAGCAGAGAAAGCAATATCTGCTAAAAATTTAGAACCTAGTGTAAATATTGCTTCTGCAGATTTTAAATCTTTATCACTTTGGCATAATAGGTGTGCACATTTGAGTTAAGAAAACTTTTATGGGGCTATTAAAAACAGAATTGTGCTCGGTGTCAATGATGTAAATAAAGACGAAGTTCATTGCCACACATGTGTTGAAGGAAAGCTTAAGAGAGGTCCTTTTAAAAGGTTAACTGGAATCCAATCAAATAGACCACTTGAGCTTGTTCATATCGATTTATGGGGAGAAGCTCTTACTGTGAGTCCTGGGGAACCAAATATTTTTTAAACATTGTGGATGATTTTACATGTTGGGTTACTGTATATCCACTTAAAACGAAAAACGACGCATTTGATCGTCTTAAAGATTTTATTGCTCGATCTGAGCGAATGTTGGGAATAAAGGTCGTTTCCATACGTTCTGATAATGGGATGGAATTTTGTTCTAACGAAATTGAAAATTACGTGTGTAGTATTGGTATTAATCACCAATTAACAAATATTTATACTCCAGAGCAAAACGGTGTTGCCGAGAAAATTAATTTAGAAGTAATTAATGCCGTTAGGACATTATTCCTTTCATCAAGGTTGCATGCCAGATTTGGGGCCGAAGCACTTCAATATTATATTTATACTAAAAATCGTATACCACATGCGACTAATTCAAGTAAAACTCCATATGAAATGTGGACAGGGAGAAAAGTTTGTATATCTCATTTCAGAATTTTCGGTTGTCTTGCCTTTATTCATGTTCCTAGACGTTATAGAAATAAATTAAAGGCAAAATCTAGGAAGGGATTATTCAAAGTTATGCGGCTTTTACTCATGAGTATAGAGTATTTGACCTGGTTCGCAAAATTGTTTTAGAACTCAAACATTTTAAAGTAATTGGATTTAAAGTATCTTCATATTGTCCATGTATTTTTCAACTTAGTACGGAATGTGTTGTTTTATTATATGTCGATGACATTGCAGTTTTCTGTCCAAATAGAAATATAATAAAGTGTGTTTTTGACTATTTATGTAAGCACTTTGAAATTGTCGACCTTGGACCTATAAAGAAATTTCTCGGGATAGAATTTGAGTATAAAGAAAACAGTTATAGTTTGCATCAACAAAAGTACATCTTAAAACTACTAGAACATTTCCATGTTGGTCTAACTGTTCCCGTCTATACCCCTATGGATGTTGGAGTTACTTTCCAAAATTGTGTTGAATCAGAGATAGATGATGTGCCATTTAGAGAATTACTGGAATCGTTGTTGTTTCTATCAAATAGAACACGACCCGATATTGTGTTTCCTATCATTTACTTAGCTCAGTTTTCATGAAAAAACAGGAATTCACCACTATAATTGTCTTTTACGAAGTCTTAAATATGTTGGGAATACAAGTAGTTACAGTATTAAGCTATCTCTTGTCGATTCTTATGAATTACTTATGTATACAGATGCATCGTGGGATACTGCCTTAGACTCTCGTAGGTCTTTTAGTGGCTTTACTTGGTCGTTAGGTGGTGTTTTCCTTGGATGGCAGTGTAATATTGAAAAATGTATATCGCGACGTGCTATGGAAGCAGAGTATATAACTATGGATTCTGCGTGTATAGAAATCCTCTGGATTTCTAGAATCCTATCTGAATTCAAGAATTCTAATTTTAACAATATTAAACCAGTTATACTTTGCAATAACCAGTCTGCTATACATTTTTCAAACAATGCGATAATTAGTAACCGTACTAAACATATTGATATCAGATATCATGCTATAAGAGAACTATTAAATGAGAGTCATTTATCAATTAAATATATTCATAGTAATTGTAATGTAGCTGATATTTTAACGAAACCTTTATTATGTTCTAAGTTAAGAATATTTGTTAATTACATTTTTAATTATGTTATGAATAGGGAGAAATTGTGAAAAAGATTCATAAATATGTATCCCTTCCTATTGGTTGTATTTTTCATTTTTAGGTTTTACCGATTAAAAGTTTAGTTCTAAGTTTAGTCGTCGTAAATGCACCGCCATGATTGATTTCTTTCATTCGTTACTAGCTATATATAAAATAGTTTAAAGTGGAATGTAAATTGAGACATAACTATATATTGTAATAAAGAAATTAAACTAAAGACTACTGCTTTCTTACGATTTTGCTCACATTCGCCTTGGTTCACCAATTTTTTGAAATTTGCGTAATACCATCATAAGAAAATTTAAAAGTTTTTATCTTAGCCTCTGTAAGACCTGCACTCTTGAAATTTGGTAGGCAGCTAGGGTAAGTGCACTAAAGCAAAACATACCTTTTGCAGAAACGTGTTCACCCCGGTTCACAAATTGTTCAGAATTTATCTAGGGATCTCTTAATAAAATTTAAAAATTCATTTCTTAGCTTCTGTAAGACCTGCGCTCTTGAAACTTGGTAGTGATTTATGGTAGGTGTACTAAAATAATACATACCTTTTACAGAAACTTGTTCGCCCCGGTTCACAAATTTTTTGAAATTTGCGTAAGGACAATTTAAGCAAATTAAGAAAAATTTTAAATTTCCTTATGGTGTCATTACGCAAATTCCAAAAAGTTAGTGAACCTAGGGCAAACACGTTTCTGTAAAAGATATCGGTTGTTTTAGTACACATACACTAGCAGCCTACTAAGTTTCAAGAGCGCAGGTCTACAGAAGCTAAGAAAAAAATTTTTTAATTTTCTTATGGTGTCATTACGCAAATTCCAAAAAACTTAGTGAACCAGGGCAAACACTTTTCTGTAAATGATTTTGGCTGTTTTACTACACCTACACTAGCTGCTTACCAAGTTTCAAGAGTATAGGTATTACAAAAGCTAAGAAAAAATTTTTTTAATTTGCTTAAGTTGTCTTTACTCAAATTCCAAAAATTTGTGAATCGGGGCGAACACGTTTCTGTAAAAGTATGTGTTGTTTTGGTATAACTACACTAGCTTTCTACCAAGGTTTAAAAGCGCAGGTCTTACAGAAGCTAAGAAAAATATTTTTTTCTTATGGTGTCATTATGCAAATTCCAAAAAAGTTAGTGAACCGGGGTGAACACGTTTCTGTAAAAAATATGTGTTGTTTTGGTACATCTACACTAGCTTTCTACCAAGTTTCAAGAGCGCAGGTCTTACAGAAGCTAAGAAAAATTTTTTAAAATTTTGTTGTGGTGTCATTACACAAATTCCAAAAAATTTGTGAACCGGGTCAAACACGTTTCTGTAAAAGATATGGGTTGTTTTAGTACACCCACACTAGCTGTCTACCAAGTTTCAAGAGCGCAGTTATTACAAAAGCTAAGAAAATTTTTTTTTAATTTTCTTATGGAGTCATTACGCAAATCCCAAAAAATTTGTGAATCGGGTCGAACATGTTTCTGTAAAAGATACGGGTTGTTTTAGTGCACCTACACTAGCTGCCTACCGAGTTTCAAGAGCACAGGTATTACAGAAGCGAAGAAAAAAATTTTTAATTTTCTTATGGTGTCATTACGCAAATTCCCAAAAATTTGTGAACCGGGTTGAACACGTTTCTGTAAAATATATGGGTTGTTTTAGTACACCTACACTAGCTGCGTACCAAGTTTCAAGAGCGCAGGTCTTATAGAAGCTAAGAAAAGAATTTTTTAATTTTGTTATGGTGTCGAACACGTTTGTGTAAAAGATGTGTTGTTTAGTACACCTGCACTAGCTGCCTACCAAGTTTCAAGAACGCAGGTCTTATAGAAGCCAAGAAAAAATATTTTAATTTTGTTATGGTGTCCTGACGCAAATTCCAAAAAATTTGTGAACCGAGTCCAACACGTTTCTGTAAAACGTAGGTGTTATTTTAGTACAGCTACACTAACTGCGTACCAAGTTTCAAGAACGCAGGTCTTACAGAAGCTAAGAAATTTTTTTTTTATTTTCTTATGGTGTTATTACGCAAATTCCAAAAAACTTAATGAACCGGGGTGAACATGTTTCTGTAAAAGATATGGGTTGTTTTAGTACACCTACACTAGCTGTCTACCAAGTTTCAAGAGCGCAGGTATTACAAAAGCTAAGAAATTTTTTTTTAATTTGCCAAAGTTGTTCTTACGCAAATTCCAAAAAATTTGTGAACCGGGACGAACACGTCTTTGGAAAAGGTATGTGTTGTTTTAGTACACCTGCACTAGCTGCCTACCAAGTTTCAAGAGCACAATCTTATAGAAGCTACGAATCAAACTTTTTTAATTTTGTTATGGTGTCATTACACAAATTCCAAAAAATTTGTGAACCGGGTCAAACACGTTTCTGTAAAAGATATGGGTTGTTTTAGTCTGTCTACCAAGTTTCAAGAGCGCAGTTATTACAAAAGCTAAGAAAAAAATTTTTTAATTTTCTTATGGCGTCATTACGCAAATCCCAAAAAATTTGTGAAACGGGTCGAACATGTTTCTGTAAAAGATACGGGTTGTTTTAGTACACCTACACTAGCTGCCTACCAAGTTTCAAGAGCGCAGGTATTACAGAAGCTAAGAAAAAAATTTTTTAATTTTCTTATGGTGTCATTACGCAAATTCCCAAAAATTTGTGAACCGGGTCGAACACGTTTCTGTAAAATATATGGGTTGTTTTAGTACACCTACACTAGCTGCGTACCAAGTTTCAAGAGCGCAGGTCTTATAGAAGCTAAGAAAAGAATTTTTAATTTTGTTATGGTGTCGAACACGTTTGTGTAAAAGATGTGTTGTTTTAGTACACCTGCACTAGCTGCCTACCAAGTTTCAAGAACGCAGGTCTTATAGAAGCCAAGAAAAAATATTTAAATTTTGTTATGGTGTCCTTACGCAAATTTCAAAAAATTTGTGAACCGAGTCCAACACGTTTCTGTAAAACGTAGGTGTTATTTTAGTACAGCTACACTAACTGCGTACCAAGTTTCAAGAACGCAAGTCTTACAGAAGCAAAGAAATTTTTTTTTTATTTTCTTATGGTGTTATTATGCAAATTCCAAAAAACTTAGTGAACCGGGGTGAACATGTTTCTGTAAAAGATATGGGTTGTTTTAGTACACCTACACTAGCTGTCTACCAAGTTTCAAGAGCGCAGGTATTACAAAAGCTAAGAATTTTTTTTTTAATTTGCCAAAGTTGTTCTTACGCAAATTCCAAAAAATTTGTGAACCGGGACGAACATGTTTTTGGAAAAAATATGTGTTGTTTTAGTACACCTGCACTAGCTGCCTACCAAGTTTCAAGAGCACAGTCTTATAGAAGCTACGAAACAAACTTTTTAAATTTTGTTATTGTGCCATTACGCAAATTCCAAAAAAATTGTGAACCGAGTCGAACACGTTTCTGTAAAAGATATGCGTTGTTTTAGTACACCTACACTAGCTGCCTACCAAGTTTTAAGAGCACAGGTATTACAAAAGCTAAGAAAAGATTTTTTAAATTTGCTTAAGCTGTCCTTACGCAAATTCCACAAAAATTGTGAACCGGGTCCAACACGTTTCTGTTAAAGGTATGTGTTCTATTAATACAGCTACACCAACTGTCTACCAAGTTTCAAGAACGCAGGTCTTACAGAAGCCAAGGCAAATTTCTTTTTATTTTCTTATGGTGTTATTATGCAAATTCCAAAAAAGTTAGTGAACCAGAAGGAACATGCTTCTGTAAAAGATATGGGTTGTTTTAGTACACCTACACTAGTTGCCTACCATGTTTCAAGCGCGCAGTTATTACAGAAGCTAAGAAATTTTTTTTTAATTTGCTTAAGTTGTCCTTACTCAAATTCCAAAAATTTGTGAATCGGGGCGAACACGTTTCTGTAAAAGTATGTGTTGTTTTAGTATACATACACTAGCTGTCTAACAAGTTTTAAGAGCGCAGGTTTTACACAAGTTAAGAAAATGACATGTATTTCAATTTAAAAGACCAACTGCTTAAAATATACATGTAAGAATAATATAGGAATCTCAAAGTTATTTAGTTTCAATCACCCTCAGATTTACAATGCGTAAAGATAATTGGGTCAATATAAGAAACATAATTAAACAATAGAAATGCTTGTTCAGTTCAGTAGGCATGATTTTGTAGTGATGGAGATTGTTAGGTGTATCCATATTTAGCGGACGGTAGATAGGGGCCGCTAGCTTCACTAACGTTAATAATTATATTATTTTTAGTTAAATTATTGAAATCAGATATATTGTTTATGAATGTTATTGTTACCTTTAAGAAAAATAATAACCATCATTACTCCAAGTACTAGGATAATTAAAATTTTCGTGTACCTTTCGTAACAGATATTGACGAGCCAATGTTAAATCCTCTTCAATAACTGTGCCACATCCTTTTAACTTGAATATTTGTTTGTAAACAAGATTTTGTATGTTATAAGAATTAAATCTTATAATAATCGGCTTAGGTTTACCATCGACTTTTTGAAATACTCGATTACTTCTATAAATGGAACACGTGGTTACAACAATGCCTAATTTATCCTGAAACATTTACAAGTAATCCGGGGATTCTGGCAAGTCATAAATATGCAAACTACTATGTCTTGCATATTGCTCTAAGGCGTCGTTTGTCTTCTTGAATGCTGATAACCTCTTGTGCAACTCAAAGTTCTAACTGTAGGTCTTGAATTGTATTAGCGAAAACTTTAAACATGTCCTCAATTTTATCAGAAATTCGTTTATATCTTCGATAAATATAGGTGAAGCTAAAACAATTTCAACAATGCGTAATACAACAGCTTCGTCTTTTTCATCACAGTGTGAAGCAGCAGATATTAGAGATTACGTTCACTTCCAGGCATATTGAGATCAAACTAATAATATTCGCAATAATATTTTCCACTTGTAGAACAGGTACTGTAAAAGTTCATGAGCATATAGTAAACACGTCTATTAATTTTTTGTTTCTGTAGTTGTTATTAGTTATGCTAGTATAATATGCATTTTCTCAACATTTGGCAACATAATGGTAAATCAATTTCCGAAGAGGCATTGCGTTACTCTATTAAATGGAAAGTGTTACGCTGATATATACTACAAGAATATTTAATTAATAATTTCAAACGCTGATTTAAAAAATATCGTACCTGCTAGTCGATTATAACTTAATAATTTGTCAATAATAATGCTACTCAACAAAGAAACTAGTAACTGTAAGAAGGAGAATAATGCTAAAACCGTAATATAATTAGTATTTTAAACACCGACTTAAAAACAGAATACCTGTAACATCAATTCCTTGAATTTCGTAAGAAACTATAATACAATTAGAATTAGCTTCAAGATGGTGAAGGGCTTCCCAAATAAAACAAGTAGAATAGAGGTTAGGTTGTTTATACTTTTTCATTCATAAACAGAGACATACAAAGGCTAAATATATTCCATGATACTGCAGTACCTCTATTCGCTACTGAATATCCGCATAATTTAGTTTTTATTCTTCCCTATCCAACGGATGATCTCCTCTTACTTATGTATGGGTCAACAATATCAATGTGTGCGTTTGCGCATACTCATCCCAAATCATTTGCCCAGGATATACCCCTTGGTCATTTATTTATTTCCAACGTATTTTAAGTTTCAGAAATGTAAAGTAGCTTTATAATCTATATTGAATTATGCAATAAATATACTTTATCATTGTTTCTATAGTTATTTATTGGGGTTATTAACTTTTAGAGCCATTTTACACAATACTCAATTTCTATCTAAATTTAGTACTAAATTTGTTTCTAAATTTAGGAATAAATTTAGTTGTGTGTAAACACAACTATTTAGAACTAAATTTGGTACTGAATTATGGATGGAATCTGGTAATATCACACTTGTCCTAAATTTAGTAATAAATTTAATAAAAACATCCTGGTATTTGAAAATGGATGATGAAGTTTTGTTGTTAGCGAGTGCAGCAATTTGTTTGTACAAAATTGCTGAAAAACGTAAAAAAAAACAGGAAAGACAAGAGAATGGGGTGCCGTCCTTGGCTACTAAGACGTGGCGATGGAAAGAAAATTTTAACAATGTTAAATGTAGAGTTAAATGTTGAATATCCTGATAGTTATAAGAACTTTCTTCGACTATGTGCAGAGGAAGTAGATTATTTATTAAGACTCCTTGAAAATCACCTTAAAAAGAATGATACATTTATGAGAGATGCAATTTCTGTACGCAGTAAGTAAGTAGCTCGTTTCAAAATACATGTGCAAATATAATATAAGATTGATAATTTATTGTAGATTAGAAGTTACACTTCGCTTTTTGGCTACAGGAGAGTCCTTTCGATCCTTGATGTATAGTTGTAGAATTCACGAAAATACAATTTCTTTATTTGTATCGTTGGTTTTTGATGCTTTAATAAAAGCTTTGGGACCAAATTACCTTAAAGTAGTAATTATTACTAATTATGCAGTGCGTTTCATCGAAAATTACTCACTCCATATATAAATAGCTTTTGATATATTGATTTTTATAAAATATGCAAAAACGCGTTAAAATAAATATTATAGAAGCATATTTTGCCAAACACACGTTTGGTATAATTTCAAACCCTGTATTCATAAAACCACAACCTCAATTTTTTGGGTCCCCGCATCTTACCCGACTAATATTATTACCTTGGTTACGCCCATGATGGAATTCAAATGTATAATTTTTATAGGTGTTCCTTTTACCCGAGATCTCAGTAGATATATAGAAATTCCGTTCTTTTTGTCATCTTAAAATTAAGATTTTATGAAAATATTAGTTCCCGTTTTGCCCCTAGAGCACAACCTTTCCAACTATTTCATTTGTGCAAATTCCGCTCATTTATATTGAAGAAGCGTGTAAATCTATGAAAGTGAGGTTATTTCATGTTTACGAATGAAATTTCTCAAATGTCGTTCTTTTTGTAGACTGCTATCCAAAATTATCTCATCAAGACTCAAGATTATATAAAAGTCAGTGTATCAAAAGTTATTTGGAGGTTGGTAGTTTTCATTAAAATGTGCGGTATAATGTGCCTGGTTATTGAAGGTTCATTACAAAAATGTTATAGGTACCTACTACAGTTGGGGTGTGGGAAAAAGTAGCAGATGATTATAAGGGCATTTGGCAATTTCCACAATGTTTGGGTGCTTTAGATGGTCGACATATAACATTTAGACCACCGATATCTGATGGTTCATATCCTTACAACTATAAAGGCACACACAGTATTGTTTTGTTAGGGTTGGCAGATGCTAATTATAAATTTATATACGTTGATCTTGGTGTTAATGGAAGAATTAGTGACGGGGGTGTTTTTAGTGCCAGCAATTTTTCAAAAGTTTTATAAACAATTGCTTTAAATTTTCCCAAAGAAAAGTGCTTACCAAGCCGCTAACAAAACGTATCATATGCAGTAATTGCAGATGATGCTTTTCCTCTGTGGCCTAATTTACTAAGACTCTTTCCTCAACGAGGTCTTAACCATGATTAAAAAATATTCAACTACAAATTATCAAGAGCTCGTAGAGTAGTTGAGAGCAGCTTTGGCATATTAGCAAACCGATTTAGAGTGTTAATAAACCCCATGCATTTAGCGCCAAAGTTATTACATAATTACTCATGTTCTGTTTAAAAAAAATATTACTTTAAAAAGTTAGACAAAATATCATGCAATTTACAAAAGGCGCAAAATAAATTTGGAAAGAAATCTTCATGTGTGGCAAGGCTAGTGAGAGAAGAAGATAAAGCTTATTTTAATTCTGAAATTGGACAAGTGCCATGGGCAAAAGGACTCTATTAACAGACATATTGTAAAATCCTTTTTTTGTAATAAAAAAGTAAACATTATTCTCAGTATTTTATTCAAATCTACATTTTTTAATTGCATTATATAACATATTATTAATTTCTTGTTCAGTATCCAGCAAAATATTTGGTTCTGTTATCAAATTAAGTTTTGAAGTAACATAATCTGCATATATTTGATTGTCAGTCTTTTTTTCTATTACATTGCGACTTTTGAAAATACTTGCAGTATCTTTAATTGTATCTTCAGCAGGATCTAAGACACGCTTTTTTGCTTTGTTTAGTTTTGTTTGATGTGTTGATGGTGGATTAAAACTAGTGGTAGGAATCGAAGAGATCAGCGAAACATTTTCATTTGTTGTAACCTTTTCTGTATAATATTGAGTCACATCATCATCCCCCACAATGTCCTGGGATCTGTATTCAATTAAAATATTCCCAGACTGAAGTGGTTCCACTGTTGATGTATCATTTTGCTGAAATGATGTGAATTATTGATGATGCTTATTAAAAAAATTATATATTGAGGTTAGGTTTTTTTATTAATTCAAATTTTCCATTACAAGGATAGAAAATTCTATTTTAAAAGTGCTCTTAGGAATGTAGGGTTTGTATTATTAAATATATATAAAGAAATACCCTTGAGATCCTTATTGTTAATAATACCTTCCAGTTATATAATGCAAAAATTGCTCCCAGTATTTTACTATATATAAGTACTGACAACTGGAATTATACCTGCTTAACATTAACCGCAGCGTGCTCAATTATTGGCTAGCTACCTAGTGCAGAGCACCCTTGGGTTTTAAAACACGACAACCGAAAGCAGCTTATTTCTGAGAAATTGTTTGCTGTTTGAAACCTTACCGTATTTAAATCAATTTGGGTAGATTCATAATCATAATCTTGTAAGATAATGGAGTCCACAGATTTTCCTGGGTTAATATGATCTAATAAAAATTGAAGTTTACTGTAATGCCAAATTGTTGGAATGTAGACCTGAAATTAAGATTTGTTATGAAAGCGCTTGCAGGTTAGTTATATTATTTTTACATCGTCAACACCTGCACCACTACTTTTGGATTGTTGTACCTTCTTATATTCTGTGGTAAAATTCGTTTTGAGTCCATTCCATTTATTTTTTATTTCTGAAATTGTTACATTAAGATGTAATTGATAGAGTGAATCTTTAATATTTTTTAAGGCTGCATTTCGTGCATGTTTATTATGATACAACCCTGATTTTACTTTATATAAACAAGGATTGTTATAGTAGGCATCAATTAAGGTGCGTACTTGATCATTAGACCATGACATAATTATAAATATAAGTTAGGAAAATCTGTTTATTTGAACGACAATAAACAAGAGGGTATAACATACGAAAATCATACATAACCTACAATAACAATTCATTATGAAATTAAAATGAAACTATTGCCCAGATTTGAGAGTCCATTTATTGAGAAAAATAGGACGGGTTTTATAAATTATGCACATAATTTATATCCTAAATTATAAACTGAATTTCTATGTATTACACCTTTCTAAAAATACTTCTAAATTTAGAAACAAATTTAGTACTAAATTTAGACTGAAATTGAGTATTGTGTAAAATAGCTCTTAGACACCAATATTATTTTCATTACAATATTGTGAGTTTGATACCTGGATATATTATATTAATATTATATGCATCAGTATATTTCCGATTGCTGTGTTTAGGAAATATTTAATATGGCAAAAAATATGCGATTTGTGTCCTTTATGTAAATTATTCATCAATCACAATAGTCCTATACCTAATTGCTACTATTCAGGACATGTGGTTTTTAAATTCACCCGAAGTTGCTTAAAAAAAAAGTGTAAAGTATTTACAAAACCTGTATTACATTAGTAGTGGTTAGTTTTTCAACTAAATAACTAAAATTTGAATAAACTCCTTATGAAAGTAAAAATTCTATTGTTGGCCCCATTACAAACATGAGTTAGACAAAGTTACCACCACCTTACTGGATGCCTAGCTTTTCCAACTTGCCTCACACGCTAACACTGGCGATTCCAGTATGTATATAGTTCATTGTTCTAAACTAGGTTTACCATATTTTAGACCATCAGACTTGACAGTTTAGAACTCTAGTTTACACTAGGTTAATCCTAGATTACGAGACAGTGCAAAGTAATTTTAAACTTTAATTATATTTTAGTTTTAAGCCGAGTTTAAGAACTATGGTGTAAACGGCACTTACTATAACTCGTGTTTGATATAACAAACATGGATCAATTCTTAGGCATAAATCAAAAAATTGTTTCAGGCCTTATTTCTTGTCGTTTTATTTTGTTTTAAATGCAGTCAAACCTGTAGAGCTATCCATTTTTATTTTAATCGAGTCAGAAAAATATTATTATAAAGTATAGTCCTAGTGTTAAATATGACTACAGTCACCGATATAAACCATATTTTATAGCGGCCTTTAATAAATCTCATCACAAGAAGTTCATATAAAAATACACATCGTTATTGGTTGGATAGTTCAAGAATCTTTTCCCGTTCAAGTTTGAATTCTCATTTATGATGACATTGATGTTTTATAAGCAATTGCAGTTGTCATATTCAGGAAGTTGCCGCACCTACCCTTAGTTTCCAATGTTTCTTATTAGATTTACGAATGTACATAGTGTAATATAAATTAAGTTATTTGGAATATGGTCGGATGTTGTATGTTATATCATTTGTATATTTAAAATAAGCGTAATAAAATATCGGACACAGCTTTTAGGTTAATTTAATGTTAATTTTTCCTACAAATTAGTATATGCCAGAATGTCTGCCACTGACCGAGTATCTTTAACTGATGCATTATCAAATGTTGATGTTTTGGATGAGTTGCCTTTACCTGATGAGCAACCTTGTATTGAAGCCCAGCCATGTTCCGTGGTGTACCAGGCAAATTTTGATACAAATTTTGAGGATCGAAACGGTTTTGTTACTGGAGTAGCGAAGTACATTGAGGAGGCCACAGTTCATGCAAGTTTAGTAAGTGACGTGCTAAAGAGTTGATTTACTGATTGTTGTATATTGTTTTGTAGAATGAATTGTTAGATGAAGGACAAGAACATGCTGTTATGTTATATACATGGCGTTGTTGTTCTCGTGCAATACCTCAACCAAAGTCCAACGAACAACCTAATCGTGTTGAAATTTATGAGAAAACTGTTGAGGTTTTAGCACCTGAAGTTAACAAGCTGCTAAATTTTATGTATTTTCAGGTATGTATAATTATTAATTATTCAATACTCATTATGTTAGATATAAATCTTATGTCTTCACTGTTTTGCTTGTTTGTAGAGGTGAATATTTCAGATGTTTATTGATTACATTTGATACACTTAGAACAAAAAATTTTTTATTTGATAGTTTTTTTTTATTTATAGTACATTGCATGACTTATTAAAAAAAAATTACAAATAATCGGAAAGTATGTAGAATCACTTAAATTTTCAAATTGCAATTAAAAATTTACAATATTTTTTAATAATTGCCAATTAATTAAATTCTAAAAGTTAAAACTACTTATAGTTCTGACATCACATGATCTCGCACATTCCGAGTGAATATGCTACAATAAGCTGTTATGTTCTTATAATACGATTAGAAAAATAATTTATCTTGTCCCTTAGCACGAACATATTCGTTCATAGACAGTTTTTACTATTATTGAAACCATAACAACATTATCCTAACGCATCTCAAAATTTTTTAAAAATTAATGTGCAGTCTAATCTCAGAGTAAAATTGAATTTAAATATGTGGTTTCTATTAATAAGCATTTCATGTAACTAACGTGTATACATGTGGGCATTAGTTTTATGTCATTAAATTGAGCAGGTGGTAGAGATTGACTAAACAAAAGACCCATAAAGCATTGTTTGTCTTATTGGGCTCTATGTCCCCTTTAAATTAATGACATAAAACTAATGCCACCCTGTATAAGGGTCCTCTTGTGTTGTTTAGTTCCGTCACAAACCATTTCGTTATATATAATAAACAGCACAGCTGTTACATGAACACAATTTTTGCACAGGTACACTATCAATTATTTTGCCTTGGTAGTAAAACATGTTGACTACTAACCAAAGTTGAGTTTTCACTTAACACAGTTTCTGCACTTATACACTTTTGATTATTTTGTCTTAGTAGTAAAACATTTGAATTACTAATCTACTTTGAAATCTTATCACCATTTTTCCTTTACCATTATTTTAGCCCAAATACAATTTTTGACTCTCCACAATTTTTGCACTTGTACCCCAATCTATTATTTTGTCTTAGTAGTAAAACATTTTGACTACTAATCATAAATTGAATCCTCAACACTATTTTCGCACATTACCTTTTCGATTATTTTGTTTTAGTAGTAAAACATTTCGACAACTAACCTAGCTAGAAATCTCGATACTATTTTTGCCACAACTTTATATTTTCTTTAACACGATTTTTACCACAACAATTTTTGCTACAACACAATGTTTGTGCATGCAGCCGATCGATTATTTTGTCTTAGTAGTAAAACATTTCGACTACTAGCTTAAATTGAAAGCTTCACACTATTTTTGCCTTAACAATATTTTTCACACTTGTACGCTTTCAATTATTTTGTTTCACTAGTAAAACATTTCCAGAACTAACCTAAGTTGAAACTTCAATACTATTTTTGCCTCACCATATTTTTACTTCAACACGATTTTTGTCTCAACATAATTTTTGCTCAACACAATTTTCTCACATGCATCTAATCGATTATTTTGATTTGTAAAACGTTTTGGCTACTTACCTAAGCTGTAACCTCAACAGTGTTTTTGCTTCAACATAATTTTCACACTAGTAGGCCTTCTATTATTTTATTTTGGTAGTGAAACATTTTGACTACTAACCTAAGTTGAAACCTCAATACTATTTTGCCTCAACTCAATGTGTGCACATTACCCTTTCAGTTATTTTGGTGTGGTAGTAAAACATTTTCACAATTAGCTTAAGTTAAATATCCGGACAATATTTTCGCTTCAATGCAATTTTCACACTTGTAGGCTTTCGATTATTTTGTCGCAGTAGTAACACCTAAGTTGAAACCTTAACACAATTTTTACACGTATACCGATTTAATTATTTTATCTTAGTAAAACATTTTGACAACTAACCTAAGTTGAAACCTCAACACCATTTTCACTTCATCACAATTTTTGCACATTTCCTTTACAATTATTTTGTCTTAGTCAAAAGATGTTACAACAACTAATCTAAGTTGAAACATCAACAGTATCTTCGCCTCCACACTATTTTCGTCTAAATATAATTTTCACACTTTTGATAATTTTATCTTAGTAGTAAAACATTTCTACTGCTAACTTAAGTTGTAACTTCAACACTAATTTTTGCTTCAACACTATTTTTGCTTCAACACTATTTTCACCTCAGCACAATTTTCGCTTCAATACAATGTTTGCACATACACCCAATCAATTATTTTTCTTAGTAGTAAAACATTTCCACTATTAACTTAATTTAAAACCTTCACACTGTTTTTGCCTCAACACAACTTTCACACTTGTAGGCTTTTGATTATTTTGTCTTAGCAGTAAAACACTTTAACTAACCTAATTTGAAACCTCGCTATTTTCCCATCGACACAATTTTCGCACATATAACCTGTCAATTATTTTGTCGTAGTAGAACGATATTTCGACAGCTAAGCTAAGTTGAAACCTCAACAATATATTTCCCTCCACACTAGTTCTGTCTCAACACAGTTTTCACACTTGTAGGCTTTTGATTATTTTGTCTTGGTAGTAAAACATTTCGACAACTAACCTAAATTGAAACCTCAACCTTATACATAGGTATGTCTTATTTCTGCATTTATCTAAGGTTACATATCAAAAGTGATAAAATAATTTCTTTGGGTATGTAATTTAGTAAATTTTTCAGGTATATAAAAAATTAATAATACGTGTTATATGCTAAAAAGAAACGCATCAAACTGACACAGCCACTTCAGCACAATCGAATGTGATCTGTACAGGAATTTTGTGCTCATTTGTTGCTAATTTGTTGCTCTATTCTCGGTATTGTTGCCCAGCCGTTTTGTTAAAAACAATGGCTGTGCTAACTTAAGATTAAAGTTAGCACAGCCATCTTGAAAAATGCAATTTGAGTGCCGTAGTCGAAGAAACGAATAGGTCAGAATTATGTGCTCTCAGATTATGAAAAAATATTAGCGAAAAATAAAGTGGATTAATGAAAAAAAAATATTTTAGAATATTGGGAGTACCTTTCACGCAATAACTTAAGGAATAACTACGTCAAATAATTTGTTACTCAGAGACGCGTGGGCTCAAAATGTTCGTAATAAAACGTAGTTTCAGAAAATATATAGATACGAATTCGTTGCTTGTCGCAAAGTATTGAAAAACGGTCGCAAAGGCATCAGATACTGCGCGCCGAGATGGATGCACTTAAGTATTTTGCAGAGCCGATGAACAATTAAGAAATGTTTTTGCACAAATTAAGAGCACATAAATAGCAGATAACAGGTGTAAAAAACTGGTTTTTTCAAGGAAGTATTTGTTGAGAAATTTTACTATATCAAAACTTTTACTTATTAATATATACAAATACATGTGGTTGTACACTTTGTGTTTTTTTACACATTTTTCGCTGGAGGAAAGATCATTATATTCGACTCAAGAATTTCCTGGGTGAAGTGCAATAACTGTATAATGCCCCACTTCCGTAACACTTCCACGCGTTGACATTGCAGGATATTTATAATCTATAATACCAGTTAGTATTAATTCGTTTTTGGAATTTAAGGGATTTGCTATAACCTTGTGTAAATCTTGCAATTTAACGGAAGCATTCTTATACTGAAGACTATAAATATTGAATATCCCTATGATCCTCAAATTATTCTAAACTATATTTTCCGTAATATGTATCTAATATATGTATATAATATGTACATAATATATAATACTGAATATCGTAACTTTTTAATAACCTTTTTTTCATAAATGTATTTAGTATTTGCAGGATATTTATAATCTATAATACCAGTTAGTATTAATTCGTTTTTGGAATTTAAGGGATTTGCTATAACCTTGTGTAAATCTTGCAATTTAACGGAAGCATTCTTATACTGAAGACTATAAATATTGAATATCCCTATGATCCGCAAATTATTCTAAACTATATTTTCCGTAATATGTATCTAATATATGTATATAATATGTACATAATATATAATACTGAATATCGTAACTTTTTAATAACCTTTTTTTCATAAATGTATTTAGTATTTGTATGTTTGTATATATGTGTATTAAATTTAGTAAACTGTTGCATATATGTATGTTTCATATATATATATATATATATATATATATATATATATATTGCTGTGGAACCTTCGTTAACTTCAAAGCTTCCCCAGGGTCAACATATAATTTTCAAAAATTCAAAAATTTCAAAAAAAAATTCCTTACCCTTTTATTTTACCTTCAAACTCCTTTAGCTTCCCTGGCTAGCTCAGCTGTGCTTCTTCTCGAATACCTAAATTTACAACCATACCTCTTTCACATTTGTACACCATTCAATAAAATCACCAAATAATACAACAATCATACAACCTTTTATTTACAGCTATTAACAGATAAATTATATTCACATGTGTTAAAAACAATTTGATACACTAATTATAAAACTCAAAATATGGTATGTTTTTAAAGTCCCTGATTTTTCTAATTATTTTCAAACAAATTCAATGAGATATGAGTAGATGGGCCCCACATGTTACCCTAAATTGACTGCACACTGGAGTATGGTGAGCTCATAATAACCCAGTTTAGTTTGTATATGCCCATTACACCTTGCATAAATTAAAACAAAATTTATAGACCCCTTTAGATTTACAATCCAATTTATAAAATTTTGGATGTTTTAAATACACCCCTTTTCAATATTTAACCTCAATAAATTGTCTAGTACATGTATCTTTTTCAATAAGTTTCTACAACCATAAATAAGCCCCAAAAAGTCAACCACCCACAGCACAAAATTTCACAAATGTTTATCAAACAACAGAAATTTTAAATACATTACCTGGAGAATTTTTCAGGCTTCCTTTCCCTTGAAGATGATTACCAAAACACCGTGGCTTCGTTTTCATTCACCGTGCTACTCAGCGGATTCACAGCACCATTCCATATATCATGCATACAAACTTGATTATTTGTGATGCTTACCACCAAATATCATGCTTCCATTTATTGATTTTCGTGCTTTGTATTGTAGTAGCCGTACCTCTATTAATTTAATATGCACTACACGTACTTCGCGTCAATAATTAGATGTTTGCTACTACTGTGTTTTACACTTGCAAACTACTATATTTACGGTAATATCATCACATAAAATACTCACAAAAAAAAGCTTTACTGTTATGATGGTCGGCATTCAGTACTTTATCGAACTAAAGTAACATAGAAGCAAAGAGAAGAGCCAGAGAGCCTCAATAAATTAGGTTCAGTAATTATATGTTTTTAAAACCCCCTCATGTGGACGCACTTCAAGCGAAAAGCTTATTTTCAAATTTAATTCTAAAATTTTTGAATACAACCGTCTTGAAATTCCTGAAATTTACTCTGGTCTACTTACCGTATATCCGAATGCGCCTTCAACCGTTGCGTGTATCTATGTTCGGAACACTGTCCACTTCCAACCAATGATAAAATTCTCTGTCATCACAAACCTTGTCTAAACTATATTTATCTCTGTCTTATGCATATCTGCAGTCGCGTTCAAAACCCCACTTTAGTTACAGGAAATCGATATTGATGACAGCCTATCTCTACTCCACGTGTATATGGCACGTGCATTTTTAATCGCTTTTATATCTGTCTCTATCTGTTGTATATAACCGATTGTGCATTTCCCTCGCTCTTTAAGTAGTTTGTTAGCCTTGTTGTTTATCCAAACTGACGGTTGAAAATATTTTCTATGAACTCCTATCTTAACATGCTCCCGACTTTTTCGAATGTAACCTTTTAGAACGTTGGTGTTTATGTTAATTATCGAACGTTTAGCATAACAATTCCTAGACTTTATATTTCTTCGTATTTGTATAAAACGAAATACATTTGCCTTGGAATTATTGATTTTCTTACACAGTACGTTCCCTTATGCTTATGCGTGTTGGATTAAAATAAATTGAAATTAATGATGCGTATCCTTGAACTTCTATTTGCTTTAAAACTGTATTTTCTTTAAGTAATTTTAACCTACCATTATTAATTATAAAAATACGTCAATACATGTCCGTTTTCCCTAAATGACTTTAAATTAATTTTGCGCGTAAAGAATTTGTTCTTTTCTATATACAGGATTGTTGAAATTTTATTGTTTCCCACTGATTTAACCCTTTGAATCCACAACAATATATATATATATATATATATATATATATATATATATATATATATATATATATATATATATATATACAGGGTGCCCACAATCTATCTCCGTATATGGGTAACTTTTTATTATAGAAGATACAATGTTGGTTAAATTAGCAAAGTTGAAGAGAAATTTACGAGTAGTATGATGCTTTTTGAAAACTCACCTAGATGCTCAACTTTTTAGATATTTGAAAAACTGAAATTTGCCATTTTCTTCAAACGCTAATAACTTTTTAACGGTTTAACCTATAGAGAAAATAAAACTGCTTGTAAGGTAACTTTTACGTAAAATTCAATAGCGTATATGACAATTTTAATTGAAATGGGTTTTCAAGCTACAAACATAACCTCACTTTTTAAATGGAAACCATAGTTCAATATAACCCAAATGGAAAGGTTTTCTTTTCTGATTACCCTGATGTAAGGGTTGATATACTTATTTTCAGTAGTTTCTTCATAATAAAGAAAAACGATTTATTTATTTATGCGGACATCAAGGAGTCCATGGATACATATTACAAACAAACAAAATGTGTAAAATCAATAATGGAAACACAAGTTTATTGTAACTAAATTTATTATAAACTAAGAAAATAAAATACTTAAAAATAAACTATCCATACAATACAAATAACTTAATCAAAGAAAACAAAAATTAATTAATGCGAATATGCCCACTCCTACATTAACATATGCTCAAAATGACCTCCATTAGCTTGCAAACACATTTCGCACCTTTTAATTAGGTTTTGGTGCACCTTATTTAACGTTTGTGGTTTTATACTTGTAATAGCTGCTGTAATACTATCTTTGAGTTGCTCAATGTTATTGGATTTTTAGCATACACTACATCCTTTACAGTACCCCAAAGAAAAAATCCAGTGGCGATAGTTCTGGTGACGTTGCCGGCCATGGAACAGGACCTGCATTGCCAATCCAATTTGGAAAACTATTATCAAGATATTCAGAAACGGCTTGAGCATTGTGAGCAGGTGCACCGTCATGCTGAAAATAATATAAGTTTTGCAGTAAATGAAGTGGCAAATTATCGAGCATTTCTTGCAATTCGTTTTGTAGAAAATTTAAATAGCGTACACCATTTAAATTATAATTATAGAAGAAAGGCCCAAGTATTTTATTACCAAAAATGGCACACCACACATTTATCGAAAATTGATGTTGATCCCGCCTTTCTTCTGTTAAATGGGGATTTTCCTGACTCCAGTAGACTGTATTTTTTCTGTTAAACATGCCTTTGTTAGTAAATTTTGCTTCGTCGGTAAATATAATAGTGTGATTAAAACCAGGATTATTATTTGTTTCATTAAGAAACCACCTACAAAACTGTTGTCTTCTCTCACAATCCCCATGATACAGTATATTGCTAACATGGGTTTTGTATGGTTTGTAGCGGTTTTGTTTTAAAATTAGGCGAGCTTTTTCTGTAGAAGTAGCGCACTCAATTGCAGTTTCTCGGGTGGACGCTGTTGGCTTAAAATTTATGTAGGCTAACACACGTTCTTCATCATCAGTTGTGAATTTTCTTTTATCAGTACTGGGTTTTGTAAAGCACCAAACCTTTTAAATTGTTTTCTAATTTAGAAAACAATCGTTTATCTGGCTGCCTTCTTTCCAAATATCTTTCATAATACATATCACCAGCAGCATCACAATTTCTGTTACAGGCATAGTAACAAAAGAGCATGTCATTTTTTCGTCGTTTGTATACATTCTCTATTATAATCAAATAAATTTAAAAGTCTTCTACACAAAATTTGCAACCCAGAGCAAATAAACACTTTAACTAATAATATCTGACAAATGCCAGTTGTTTTTGTTTATTTAAAATATGTATCCATGGACTCCTTGATGTCCATAATAAAGAAATCGTTTTTCATTATTATGAAGAAACTACTGAAAATAAGTATATCAACCCTTACATCAGGGTAATCAGAAAAGAAAAACCTTTCCATTTGGGTTATATTGAACTATGGTTTCCATTAAAAAAAAGCGAGGTTATGTTTGTAGCTTGAAAACCCATTTCCAATTAAAATTGTCATATACGCTATTGAATTCTACGTAAAAGTTACCTTACAAGCAGTTTTATTTTCTCTATAGGTTAAACCGTTAAAAAGTTATTAGCGTTTGAAGAAAATGGCAAATTTCAGTTTTTTTCAAATATCTAAAAAAGTTGAGCATCTAGGTGAGTTTTCAAAAAAGCATCATACTACTCGTAAATTTCTCTTCAACTTTGCTAATTTAACCAACATTGTATCTTCTATAATAAAAAAGTTACCCATATACGGAGATAGATTGTGGGCACCCTGTATATATATATATATATATATATATATATATTGCTGTGATATGCGCCTTTGGTTACGGGAACGGGTACTTTCTGCTGATCATTCGAGCCCCACAGATTGGGCGTCATAATTGCTGTGATTCCCTATTAGAATCGAGCCTCACGAATTGGGCGTCAAGATTGCTGTGATCCTCGTCAACATTAACTGGTCCGTTGACTTTCTTCTGATAAAACTTTCATCCTCATTCATAAAAAAAAACACATTCCTACCACAAACATCAACGTTAACTCTATTTACACCAATATTCACAATACAGTAAAATTTCAAAATTAAATTTTAGCATAAATTTCAGCATCATAAAATTTCAAGTTCAAATTTGTCATCATTTTAATTTGCATCCGGAATTAGAGTCCTTGTAGGATGCATACTAATTAAATAATCAATATTTGCAGACCTGAGTGTGAATAAAAGGGAGCATCTCCCACCCCTTTACGTTAATTTAACAGGTTAGTCTAATTGAGCTCAAAGACAGATCCAAATTTTCATCATAATCAAAAACATAAACCTGATAAATACTCCTTTCTACTTATACAAGAAAATTTTACCTTAAAATTAAAAATTTGTTGTTTATACAAATTTACTACTGTCCATTTTTATCAAACAAATTATAAAGATATTCAACACACACCAAAACATCTAAGAACGAACAAAATGCATAATTTACCTGAAGGTTAATGCACTCGTGGCTTCAATGAACATCGTCCTTGCTAATTCCACCATTCCAGCTGGTTTATGTTTACGTCGTCGGATTTCTAGCTGCCTTTCAAATTTTTCTACCCCACCATTCGTCTAAACGGTTTCAGGGTTTCTCAGGAACTCATCTAGATATATCGAAATCTTGTTTTGTGGATCCAATCACGTTTACAAATAACATTTGATTACTAACACTCACGATACATAGCACTGAAATTCATAATTCTTTCACGCTATACCAAAAACTGCCTACTTCTATTTATTTATTTATCGTTACTAATTTGGATAATTTAAATATAACTAGACTTTGTTACCTTCATTTATCTTCTCTAAGTGTACTAATAACTTTTAGTGTAGCACGTAATCACTTAAAGTATCGAATAATCAAAAAATAAAGAGCAAAACTGTTTAAAGTATCGAATAAAATCAAAAATATAAGAGCGAAACACCTATAAGCACGGGTTTATGGCCCGCTTGCAAGTCGAATTTGTCCTGCAACGGACAGTTTTTAGAAATTCGCATTCTCTTTTCCCTTCCGACGGCTCGGCACAGCGATTCTACTAAAAATTTGCACACGTTCAAGTTGAAATCTAAGAATTTTCACACGACTCGCAACACATCTGTGAACAACTAACTAATTATATATAGAAATTGTTATGTTTCCACCTCTCATATCTGCATCTTATTTCAACCAATCGTAGACCTAGTGACGCTTCCCAAATCACGCCTTTTATTATCAGTGTCTCTGCTTTACGCGTTTTATCTGTCCCTTTCTACCTTGGTCTGAGTGGTACAAATCGATATTCTTTACTATCTGCTATTTAAATCCACGTGGATTCCTACGTGAGTAAAATAACCCCTCATCTAGCATTTCCTGCTAAAACATCCGACCGTTTCCAATATACGTAGAAGCTGCATGTTTATCTATTCAAATTTATTAGAACGTGACATTTAAAAGTTGCAGGTGTGCGCTCCTAATGAACGTTTTAATATAATTCTCCGAGCTTTGTTTCATGGAATTTTAACCTTCCTTTTAGCTGTTTGTTACCAACCTTGGATTTTCACAGGCTTTTATGCTTATTATATATTACTAATGGTTCAATTAACTCCAATTAAAATAATAATGAATGGCATTGACTTCTACCCTTTAATTTTTAGCGAATACCAATTAAATATTAATTATTATTTGTACACTTTGTTTAATACCCGTTACTTAAAAATTGAATTAATTAATACAAATTTCGCACGTAATTTCGATTTGTTTCTTTATACAGGGTGATTAAAATTATTTGATGTCGTTAATTAATTTTCTACCCTGGTCTAAATTTGAGTAATATATATTATATATTGCTATGATATTCTCCCCACGATTGGCCGTACCATAAAATTGCTGTGCTATTCGCCCCACGATTGGACAAATCATAAAATTGCTGTGATATGCCCTATTTTATTGCTGTGTTATTCCCTTTATTATATGAAATATTAATTTTAAGGTTTTTACCCCGACTAGCTTACTGAGTAAATCTTATTGAATCAAATAAAGCAATTCTAGAACACACAATATAATAATTGATAATATTTACAACACTCAAAATTTTCCTTTTTGTACAAAATATCTACATACACCAGATTTATGCTTTTTTGAAAGCCAGCAAAAATATCTTTTAATTATATTCAGGGACCTTCGAACGTTCCAAGATACCTATTATATTTTCATATTATTTCAAGTGACCTTTTTGATGACTCTTACAAATATACAATGTATGGCAAATATCAAATTGAAAACAGTCTTTCAATAATAAAGTGTATTAAGATTGCTAACCTGGAATGGGTTCTGGAGTTCTATCCTAGTCTATGATCTGCATCCCCTTGCTGTGTCCGCTTTGCTTATTGATATGCCGGCCCCATATAAGAATCGCCTCCCATAAATCGCTTCCAATTAAAATCATACCAAATTACAGTACATCCAAAATTAAAACGTCCCAAATCGGATTATGTCCAAATTAGAATATGTCCATTTTTAAAATATCTCCAAAATTAGAATATCTCCATTTTTAAAATATCACCAAAATTAGAATATGTCCAAAGTTAGAAGTCCCAAATTAAAGGTCCCAAATTAAAATATCGCCAAAATTCAAATATCACCAAAGTTAGAAGTCCCAAATTAAAGGTCCCAAATTAAAGCCCTGTTTCGTTAATATTAGAAATGAATTTAATTGAGTTGCTTAACTTACGTCTATTTATAGATCGGCTTATATTTTGTTGCACAAATTCTCGCACTTTTAAATTTGATTTGTTTCAATTTTTACTTCACTAGTTACGTGAGTTTTTAACACTTTTGAACATAGTTGTTGCTCAGTTGAATATAGACTAAAATGTCATTCCGTTTCTATGGTATATATAAGCCCTTCCTCCAATTGTTTTCATTGGCGTGTTTACAATCTAGGCTGATACTTTTACCTTATCTAGCAGAACTTGGAATTTTTACAAATTACTTAGTTTAAATTTTCGATGAATGCTCTGTTCGTCACGTCCGCATTCAGCATATTGCAGTATTATTCGAGGATTTCCAACATTTGGCTTTTCAATAACTCACGTATTCGATGTTTGTTAATTTATCATATAATAGAACCGCCTGGTGTTTATTTGTTTCTACAGAATATTGGTTTTCTGAACAAATGTGTTCTCTTCTAGTCACGTAACGATTTTCTAATATTGAATTATTTAGGATGCGTTTACGTTGATATTTTCGACGCAATTGTTAAATATTTGCAATGCCAATTTATCTATCCTTACCGGTGATTTAATTTTTGATGCAATTTATTGCGTTTTAAAATCTTATCTTTACTTGTAAACTACACTTAGACATATTTATGTTCTCATGCATTTAATTTCGTATATTTTATATAGTGTCCTCTTAATTAACATTATGTAGAATGACCGATTTACTCTTATAATTTTTGTAATTATTTGCTTTTCTTAAAGTTGATGTTGTTTATATTTATTCTACGACCCCTATGACTTAATCTACCCTTAAACTACCCTATTATCATAGCATTATATATATATATATATATATATAATATATAATATATAATATATATGTAATATAATTATATACATTTTATGAAGACATATAAGAGCAAACTCTTTATAATGTAATTTCCACATTATTTTATCTTGTGGATTTTTCTAATTACCTATTGTAGAAAGTTTTGTTGTTTCAAATCCTGAGCAACCTTCATGGTAACATTTCTTTTTTCCACTTAATGTAATATTATTTGTTATTATATTATAAAAATCTTTTTTTAATATCATGCTGTATTCAATTTGAGCAGTTGTTAATTGTTTGATTCTAGCTGGGCATCCTCTATCGCACGTAGAAATCTCTTTGAAACTTGGAGTATTTTTTAAAAAAAGTTGGCTTGCTAAATAGCCAACATTGGTTTTGTAGTCTATTTGTACGCAATTGTACGTATCAGATTTGAGATCTGATTTTAAAATAAAAAGTGGCACAAGTATTTGTGCACGTAATTTATAAACGTATGCTTTAATGCCCTTATCTATTATGTGAATAACCATTTCATATATCTTAATGTTGTTTTCGTTGTTATATGTATTTCTTATCGTCAATAAAACATAACACTTATAAGGAATATTTTTCATTTCAAGATAGATTATGTATAATTACATTCAAAATAAATTTTTGGTTCGTATTAATGTACATATATACAAAGTGTTTGATTCGCATTTTTTTTGTGTGTAGATAGAACTACACAACAAATCGAAGGAAAATGTCCTTTACCATTTTACAATCACATACATTTTTGATATATTAATTATTAAAAATTGGCGAGTAATTGCAAGTGATGCAATAAAACGAACTTTTTAGACTAGTTCAAAATAGAATACCATCTGATATATGAATCAACTGATAATATGTTGGTAGCAGCGAGTAGCGTGTAATGTTCAACATTGAAATAGTGTATTATAATGTTATTCAGCATTATCATCTCCCATTGTTAAAAAATTGTCAGTTGATTCAAACATTTTAAATGAGATTTTATTTTGAATGAAGCTAAAGGACTGTTCCTACTGCATTACACATACTTGTTTTTTAATTTTCTATAATTAATATGTCTAAAAAAATTCATGTGATTTGCTAAATAATTTATATTTTCTTATTCGTGCGTGTGTGTGTGTGTGTGCGCACCCGTGCGTGTGCATGTGTGGGTGCACGTGTGCGTGTGTGTGTATGTGTACCTTGGTTTCAAATTCTTCATGATCTGATAAAACAACTAGAATAATTTATAATGAGCTATCAAATCCACAAGTGTTTGATTATCTATTTTTATGGATTGAAGCTCTGTACAATTGCCACTTTTTATTATAGAAAGTTTTGAGTTTTTAAAACTTAAGGCATCTTGAATATGTTGGTTTTCGCCTGGATATCTTGTTTTTGCTTCTCATTTTTATCTAAAATTACGCAACCCCAATTTTCTGTTTCTTGCGCAGCGAAAATTTTTTACACACCTTCCATCGAAGAACACGACAAACAAATACGTTTCTTTCCTATCCTTCTTCGCCATAACTTAACGAACATTCTTCTAGTGTATGTACTGCTATTTTACATGTTGCACAAGTATGTGCACCAGATGGTACCATATTATTGATACAAGCAGGGCACGATTTTATATCTTTCTGCTGCTCATTTTGCGGTGGAATATTCTGTATTATTTTATTTTCATTTTCTATGCACTACTTTATTAGTTCATCTTTCTTTCTTAATTCATAGTATGGTACTACTGATTTTTCTTCCGCGCTAACTATTTTTAATTTTCCATGTAGATAATCTAAATGAATTTTTATAAATTCATCTGCTCTTATAGGAAGACAATAATTTTTTAAAATGCAATTTTTTATTTTGTTGAACTTCCCTTCTACACTTGCAATGGATGCAGGTACTCGTTATGTTTACGGCTTCAGATTCTAAACGCTTTTAAAATTTTCTACACCACCATTCATCTAAACTTGTTTCAGGGCTTTTCAGGAACTCATCTAAGTATATCTAAATCTTGTTTTGTGGATCCAATCACGATTACGAATAACACTTGATTATTAACACCCCCGAAAAATAGCAACGAAATTCATAATTCTCTCACGCTATACCCAAAACTGCCTACTTTTGTTTATTCATTTATCGTTACTAATTTCGATAATTGGTACAGTAATACTCGCAAATATAACTAGACTTTATTACCTTGTATCTTCTTTTCTAAGTGCACTAATGCATAATAACTTGTATCGTAGCACGTAAAGAGCAAACTGTTTTAAAGTATTCAATAATCACCAAAATATAAGAGCAAACTGTTTAAAGTATTGAATCAAAATCGAAAATCTAAGAGAGCGAAACTCCTATAAACACGGGTTTATATAATAGCTCGCCTGCACGTCGGTTTTGTCCCGCGACGGCCAGTTTTCAGAATTTCGCATTCTCTGTTGCCTTCTCGACAGTCCGGCACGCGATTCTACTAAATTTTTGCACTCGTGCCAGTTAAATCTAAGAAATTTTCACACGGCTCGCAAACACGTCCGAGAACAACTAATTAATTTTGTATAGAAATTGTTGTGTTTTCACCTCTCATATCTGCAACTTATTTCACCCAATCGCAAACCCAGTGACGTTGCTCAAATCACGCCTTTTATTATCCGTGTCTCTGCCTTGCGCATTGTATCCGTCTTTTTCTAACCTGGCCTTAGTGGTGCAAATCGATATTCTTTACTATCGGTTATTTCAGTCCACGTAGATTCATATGTTAATATAAGCTACAGTTTATCCGACCGTTTGCAATATACGCAGAATTTTCATGTTTATCAGCTCGAATTTATTAGAATTTGACATTTAAAAATACGCAGGTGTTCAATCGTAATACTTTAAATAACACTTCTACGATTTGAATATTATTGGGTTTTTAAAAGTTTTTATGCATATTATATATTACTAATGGTTCAATTAACTCTAATTAAAATAATAATGAATGGCATTGACTTCTACCCTTTAATTTTTAGCGAATACAAATTAAATATTAATTATTATTTGTACATTTTGTTTAATACTCGTTACTTAAAAATTGAATTAATTAATATAAATTTTGCACGTAATTTCTATTTGTTTCTTTATACTTGGAATAATTAAATTACATACAAGTTGAGCATTTTAATTCTGCTTCTTTTTATAGAAAGCGTCTAGTGAATAATTTAAATCCCTTATTTTTAATGAAACGAATAAATTTGTATGCTCCACGTTTTAATAACGCGTATTATCTAATAAAATTCTATACAAACCCTACCTTCTAATTGAATGATTTAAATCTTCACAGTAGGCCTTTAATTATGCGTACTTTTTCCCAAAGCTTCCTTATACACGGTGATTAAAATTATTTGATGTAATTAATTAATTTTCTACCCTGGTCTAAATTTGAGTAACATATATAACTTATATTTGCAGAGCAATATTTGCGATAAACTTGTAAGTGGTGGTTTGTCCAATAATGAATAAAGAACGGATCTATTCCAATATTCTGTATAGAATTAAAATAAATACTTTTTCATAATACATAAAGCATTTATAGGGTCTGTATCAAAATGTTTTGATCTTATGTATTCATTTTTAGCAACATGCAGTACAGATGCTTTATATAGATGTGGAGGTTCTGGATTTTCAAAAGTTATAAGCTTGTTTGCTTCTTCTGAGCGATATAGTGCCACTGATTTAGTGTATAATTTTTGCCCAACGATTTTTCTTGATGGTGCTCGTAATATTGCTTGCTGCATGTTCCTGTCCCTTTAATTATCTTATATTTTAAAAGAACAACGTGTTGCTCATGTTCTATGTTGCATTGTAAACTGCTACCACATATACAAGTACCTAAAGAAAAGAATCGTATTTATTATATAAAAATATTCATAGTCAACATTATAAAAAAATTCTCATCTGTAGGGGAATCTTCTTATATACGGCCTCGAGAAGATTCTTTTAAAATCAAAAGGCAAATATTCTAACATTAAGAGAAAGAACTCGAATTATTAGATAATGTTTCTTACAATTCTATAATCTAAGCGAAAACTTACCGAAAGAGTATCCCTCTTCTTTAATGAAGAATAATAATATTATGTTTCGAATATTTTCCTCTTAATTTTAGAAAAAATCTCTTGAGATCATATATGAGGATAAAGGTGAGAGTATTTTTATTTTCCATGAACGATTCGTGCAGTGCATTCTGCGAATTTTATGGATAGTTAACAGTGTTCAATACTAAGCCTTAAAAAGTTAATAAAGACAATCGTGCATTTTCTCTAAAAGTAAAAGAAGAGAAAAGTACAACATATGGATATTGGAAGAAATAAGACACTTATAGAGACATAGCAGTGTCCTGTGTTACGCGTACTCATTACATTCAAATATAGAATATGTGAGACAGGTATAGAATAACTAGCTGGTATTACGTCTTGTACTACTTTTTGACTCGATTGTGCGACTGCGCTACATACATGACGGTGAGTGTATTATATCTCACAACAGAATGTTTATAATTATATAAAATTTGATTGTAGCTGATGCTCAAATCGAAAGACTTAACTATTACATATTTTATCTATCGACATGATCTCTATTTTTTAATTGATTTATCATCACCCGAATTGACAAATATGCCAGCATACGTAAAGATTTATATCAGCCGTGTCTTCATACAAACAAAATTTTGTCAGAATATAAAAGAAGACATCTGATACTGTGAAAAATTGTGCTAATATTGCAGTGATATTAAAGTTATATTGCGCCAATATTGCAACATTACTATAAAACTTGCTGCTGATTTACCGGTAAGAAAATATAATTCAAAATTATTGTTATAATAAAAATACAATACCAAGTTCAGCATTCTGTCTATCTGGACAATAGTGTTCAGCATATGCTATTGATGAAAATGTATATATAATTACAAATTTATATACTTACCATTAATATATCCAGACATCCCAATATTAGATAAATAATGATTTCGAAATCTAAATCCACATTTCAAATGTATTGCATGCCAAATCTTATTTGTAATAAATTCTTCCCAAACAGCTGGTTGAAGAGTTCTCCAAAATCTGTTTCGTATTTTATTCCCTTGTCTACGTTTACAAGATTTAATAACAATTAAGTTTTCAAACTCATCATCCGGTATTTTTATGATAAAATTAATGAGCTCTTTTTTGTTTTCATATTGTGAAGCAGAACTGTTCACTGTGGAATTATTTGTGTTGACTGTGTCGTTATTTATATTACTTGTATTTATATTTGTACTTTTCTCTTTGCGGGATGTCAATAAGTTTGTCACGTATACCACATCTATTGCACGAAACTATAGTATATAGTGAGCTAGGCATTATTTGTCGTTGCAAAGCTGCAGATATTTTGGACCAAACGATATCATATTTGGATATTATTTTATTTGACACAACATTTCGATCTTTATATGCCAAAATGTGATTTATAATAGTATCTTTCTTAAATTTAGGCGGATGTCCTCTACTACAACTCATTTTGCACTTTTATAAATATATATTTCAGGCTACAAAAGATGTTGAAAAACACGAGACACATGATGTTAAGGGTCAACAGCCTTAAGCAGATTCAGATTTGTAAGAATTTGTAAGAGAGACCGAGTAATAAATCAAAAACACAGTTTATTAATACGCAGTCTATAATATATAAGTCGCGGATCTCACTTGCGAGAGTTTGACTCGTACGGCATTCGAAACTGGAATGAGCAGACTTCGTGCTTTTTATTGTCGTTCATTTGTTTTTGGGTTTTTCCGCGAGAGAATAAAGGAAATCGCTAGGCTTGGCACATCTTTTTGATTCTCCTTATCTACCGGTAATCTTCACCCACCGCTCGGCCTGGTAGCGCGTATCCACTTTGCCGTGGCACAGTAAGCAGCGCCCCTTGGATCTTTCTTTCGACAAGTTGGACGAAATCGAAATCACCTCGCGCAGTATTATTTTCGCTTTCGACAGTAAGCGCTTACAGATTTGACTACAGAGGGCTTGCGCAGCGAAAACGCGAACCAATTTAACAGAAGATGCCACAACTCTCTAGATCAAGTTCAGATGAATAATAACTTATTCAATTGCTTATATCCAGAGGATTATAAGTTTGAAGAGATTTACGTGAATGGATTGATTCGAAAAAATATAACCAAACAGTTGAACGCTTAAAGCCGTGCCCTATCTAAGCGCTGTCGATCACGAGCTGTCGAACACAAGCAAACAGATGTATCTATTGATACGGCGGCTACACGACAATTTCCATAAAAAAGGAGTAATGTATCAACGAAATATACCACTAAAAAAGACAATTTAATTTTATAATATATATATATATATATATATATATATATATATATATATATATATTGCTGTGGTCCCATGGGGATAGTCTCTGGATCTCCCTAAAAACCATTCAAGCCCCAACGTTGGGCCGTCATAAGAGTGCTGTGGAACTGTGGATTAAAGTTTTAGAATCGAGTGTGTCATCAAATACTTTTCAAAAATAAAATTTTTCAGAAAAAAAATTTCTTACTTGTTACTTTCTGCTTCCAAAATCTTCAGCAGCTTCCCTGGCTAGCTCAGCTGTGCTTCTTCTCGGATACCTAAATTTACAATCATTACAATCATGGCGAGCTCATAATAACCCAGTTTATTAATGTATGCCTTTTACCTTGCATAAAATTAATACAAAACTAATAGACCTGTGTACCCTTAACAATCCAATTTATATTCATAATGAAATTTAGTATTGATTTACTAGCTTGGTATGGTATTAGTTGGACCTCGGTTAATTTAATTCACTCGACACTACTCACGTTAATAACTATGAGGTCTCAACTACCAAGTTACAAGTGCTAGTACTACATTTACTGTATTATGAATATTTTTAATACTCACATAAACTCTACTATAACGTCGGTCTATCGTTGTAACGTAGTATAAAACAATGAGAATACAAAGAGAGCCTTCCTACTTCTCCTAGAGTATTTATATTGTTCAACCTGCCACCTCTAGGACACACTTCACGCGAAAAACTTATTTTCAAATAACAATTCTCCAAATTTTGATATAACCAATTTAAAAATTCCTGAAATTTCTTTCGTGGACGCGCCGTATGTCTACTAAATCGCTCCCATTTGTCGCGTGTTCGTACGTTTCGACACTGTCCGTTCCTAACCAATGATGCTATTCTGTGGCGTCATAAAACCCCGCCTGTACTATTTTTATCTCTGTCTTATGCATATTTGCTGTAGCGTTCCAAACCCCACTTGAGTTGTAGAAAATCGATATTGCTGACAGCTTCTCATCACCCCTCGTGGATTAGTACGTGCGTTTTGAATATCAACGCTTTTATATCCGTCTCTATTTGTAGCATATTACCGATCGTGCATCTCCCCTGCTGTCTAAGAACTTTGTTAGTTTGTTATTCGAAGCAACTGACGGTTGAAAACTATTTTCTATGTAGTCCGCTTTATTATGCTGATAATTTTAAAGAAAGTAACCTTTTAAACATGCAGGTGTTCTTCTTACACGTTGAATTAAAATAAATTAAATTAATTATGCGTTTCTATTTGTTTTTAAAACTGGTTTTCTTTATGCACCTTTAACCTTTCCATCATTAATTATAAAAATACATCAATACTTGTCCGTTTAAATTAAATAAATTAAATAAATTTTGTGCGTAAATAATTTGTTCATTTCTCTATACAGGGTGTGTGTGTGTGCGTGTGTGTGTGTGCGTGTATGTGTGTGCGTGCGTGTGTGCGTGCGCGCGCGCGTGCGTGCGTTTGTGTGTGCAAGGTGTCCAGAATGTGATCACTAATATTTGATGTACTGGTAGAACTTGTCAAAATAATTAAAAAACTCATGTACCATTTTGCAATTTCCTCAATATTTATTCTGTAATTAATTAAAATATGTAAGCGAATGAGCACATGAGAAGCGACAGGACGTGCTCTTTGTATAAAAAAATGGCTTTACTTGTTAACAACAATTAATAAACAACTGATTTCTGGGAAAAATGACTAGCGTCATATAACAACGACTGCGTGCAAAATGTCTATATATTTTCTGAAACTACGTTTTATTATGAACATTTTGAGCTCACGCGAGTTAAGGTTCGGGCCTTTGGAGCTGTGTTTTTAAAAAACAACTTCAAACACTTAACAAAAAATTTAATAACTTAAACAGAAATTACAATGAAATTTAGAATAGCTGGTTCATAATAACTTTAATAAAAAATAATTAATTGTACTGGGCGAGTAGTCTAGGTAGACAACAATGCAAAAGCTGTAAACTCAGACTGACTGCCGGGCATTGAGCTCCCGGGCTTTTTATAATAACCTGCCCCTCACACGGCTTGTGGGAACTTGCAGATCTCATGTCTGCTTTACACTTTGTTACAATGTATCAATCTTAATTCTAAGTAATTGCGGTCTGTTGACCGCCTGTGACCTGCCACCTGCAGTATCACTGCCCTCACGGATGCAAAGTTGCATGTCCGTTCTCATGAACTGTCGATAACCTCTCTGGGTTATCCTTGTGTTACAATGTTGCATTGAACTTATACTTTTACTTAACAATTTCTAATAATTCCTATTAGATTCAATATATCAATATATATAGGTAATTGGGGATACATAACTCCTCCACCGTAAATGAAAAATTAAGGTTTTTCTTAATTTTTAAATGCATAAAATTCATTATTCAAATTCATTTAAAATTCATTGTTTCTAAGGGTATACTTATTGTTTCCTTTTTTCTCTTTGTTTCCTTAAATCTAGAACTGTTTCCTTCATTCTTATATCTGAGGTACATTTTGTAAAATACATATATAATTACAAAAATTATTAAAATGATTAATACAATTGTCCAAACACTTATATTATTATAATGTAACTTTGGCGTTTTGAGTTCACTTAATTGTTCTTTATAACTTTCCACTAATTTCACGGCGTGGTTGAGATCGTCTAAGTCTAGATGCTCTACCTTTATAGGTTTCTTAATTATTTCTTCGTCTTCTTGTTGTATCTTGAACTGTAGTTCCGGTAGGTCTGCAAGTTTCTTTGTTGCTATGGGATCTTGATAAACTCTGATTACTTCATCTTTCAATTTCACATAACAATCTTCTTTGAGGGTGATTAGTTTGCTTCCGATTAATGCTTGGTTATTTTCATCTTGGTTGCAGTGGATGGTTGCTATTACTTCTGTTGGGAAAATGGCTATCCATTTGTTATCTGTAACTTTTTGAATTTTCATGTTAGTTATTTGCACTTGTTTGGATTCACAGTTTTCGTAATGATTTGAGAATTTTAATAGTTATACTTCACAAGGGCTGTCTTCTTTAATGGTTGTTGTCGTCATCGATTGACATAAATATTGGTTTGGTGTTACTTCAGTACATTTTTCGTTTGTATAACCATATCTCAGTTCATTTAGGGATAGGAATTTGGTTTTGGGTATGATTACTTGGTATGTGCTAGTAACTTTTGTTGGAAAAGCAAATAAATGATAATAATGATAATTGTTACTTTCTACTATAGGGATTTCTATTAAAAATATTATTTCGTTATTCTTAATGTAGCCTTTTACTATAGCTATCTTTTCAAATATTAGAATGTTTGATTCTGTTACATCAAAAGGTAATTTACTGTTAATTATAAGTGATCTAATTCTTATTAATTCGTTTAATAAATCGGTTGGTTCAATAATGCTAGAGTGTAGGGTATTTAATTTTGCAATTGTTACTGCGTTTTCTAACGTTGCTAAAATTCGTTACATTAAAGTAAGGGTTGATATTATTTGAGTAAATATTGTAATTTTGTATACTGCCTAGTTTATTGGTAGTATACCGGGGTTGCTTTTTATTTATTGTTATTGGGTTGTCCGTTCTACCTGGGCGGAGGTTGACGGTAAGGGTGATGACTGTCCATCTGAAATTACAGGGTGTCTTAGGTTTTTCAAATGAATGTACTTTGTTATTTTACCGTTGTCTACTACTGCTATGTTTTTATCTGATATTTTCTTAATTTTAAATGGTCCTAAATTTCTGGGTGCTGTTTTATGTCGCTTGCTTTGAAAGTTTTTCTCATACACGGTTTGTCCTATTGAAAATTTATTTGAGTCGGTATTTTTATTTCGGGTTGTGGTGATACGTTCTTTATCGTTCTCTAATTTGTCTTTACCTTGTCATAAGTTATTTTTAGTTTCTGTTTGTGGTCTTTCGCATATTGTTGAAATACTTCCTTGTTGTAGTGTATGTCATAGGGATTTCGTGAATCTGAATGTCCTAATGTTAATTCTAAGGGTGTAAAATTTGTTGATGAGTGAATTGTGTTATTATAGGCGATTAGTGCGTATGACATTAAATTGGTTATATGTTCCTTTTTATAATTTATTCTTAATAATCGAATTTGTTCTAACAGGGTTAAATGTAGTCGTTCAATTAGTCCGTTTGATTCAGGGTGGTTTTCCGTTATGAAATGAATTTTTATTTTGTGAAGTTCTAAAGTGTTTTGTATTGTCTCATTTTTAAATTCGCTACCATTGTCTAGAGTTATTGATTCGGGTGCTCCGTAAAATGTGAAATATTGTAAAAATCCTTGGGTCACGTCGATGCTATTTTTGGATGTGATTGGTATTGCTTGGCCTATTTTTGTGAATGCGTCTATAATTGTTAGATAGTTTTGCGCTTCTACTACTAGAGTATCGGCATGTAGTTTTTGAAATGGTTTGTCGGGTGTTTTGGTTAACATTAAGGGTATCTTTGGGGGTTTCCTATCGTATTTCGCTCTGTCACATAGTTCGCATTGGTTAATAAAATCTGTGGTCAATTCCTTCATGTCTTTAAAATAATAACGTCTTACAAGTTGCTTTATAGTTTCGTTAATTCCACGATGGTTGGTTTTTCCTTCGTGTTGATTCCTAATTACATCGTTTATTTCGTCAGGGTCGTTTAGTGTTATTAATTTTCTAGTACATCTGATGAGTTCAGGTCCAGAGTTATTGAATAGTTTAATGTACAATTCTGAAAATCTTTGGTATAAATGTTCGGTGTTGAAATAAAAATAAAATCGTTTTTTCTCGGGGGTGTACTCTTTTAGAATTTTAATTATTTGTTCCTCGTTGTCATCTTTGGTTATTTGAATTTGGTATATCTTTTTGTTATCTACTTTTGTATATTTTACTGGATTGAGGTTATTTAAAACTTCGGTTATTATAAATTGGTTGGGTTTCATATCCATTGCTTCGTTTAAAATTTTAATCGCGTTTTTTGGTTCTTCGTTTTGTGTCGAATGTATCGTGTCGATCTCGTCTGGATCTTCCCTTATTTCTGCTTCGTCTACGTTTCCTATAATGGATTCCGTTTCTAATGCATTGAGTTGGATTCTGCTTAAAGCGTCTGCGTTGTTGTTATAGATTCCTTTTTTATATATAATTTCGTAATCGTACTCTTCGAGTCTGATTCTCCATCTTTGTAATTTTGAATTCGGTTCGTTCAGTTTGCATAGCCATACTAGTGGTCTATGATCGGTGTATATGTAAAATTTTCTTCCGTATAAATAAGGTCTAAAATATTTTGTTGCCCAAATTATGGCTAATAATTCTTTTTCTATGGTACTATATTTTTGTTCGGTTTCATTTAGGGTTCTGGATGCGTAGCTGATGGGTTTATCGCTACCTACTTTTCCTTGGCTCAATACTGCGCCTAATGCTACATTCGATGCGTCTGTCGTCAGTATAAATGGTTTTGTAAAGTCTGGGTATTCTAATACAGGGTGATTCGTTAATATGTTTTTAATTTTGTTTACGGCTTTAATAAATTCCGGGGTGTGTTCAATTTTGTTTCCCTTTTTTAAACAGTTTGTCAGGGGTTTGGTTATCTGAGCGTATCCTTTAATGAATTTGCGGTAGTAACCACTAAGTTCTAGAAATCCTTTAATTTCTTTGGTTGTCTTTGGTAATGGGTAATTTAGAACTGCATTTGTTTTGTCTGGATTTGGCATTACTCTTTGGGGTGTTATTACATGTCCTAAAAATGATACTTCTTTTTGTAAGAATTCACTTTTGTCTAACTGTACTTTAAAATGTGCTTGTCTAAGTCTTTCGAATACTTCTTTCAATCTTTCTATGTGTTCTACCAATGATGTAGAATAAACTATGATGTCGTCAAGGTATACAAGGCATTTTTCATTGTGTATTCCTCGTAGTATATTGTCCATGACTCTCTGGAAAGTAGCGGGTGCGTTCTTTAATCCAAATGGCATTCGTTTGTACTCGTAATGTCCTCTAGGTGTGCTGAAGGCTGTTTTGATATGTCTTTTCTTCCATCTCTACCTGATGGTATCCTGATGCTAGGTCTAATGTTGTAAAATATTGGCATTTGCCTAATTTGTCTAAAATTTCGGTTATATTTGGTAGTGGATATTTGTCATCTACCGTTTTTCATTTAACTTTCTATAATCTATTACCATTCTGTACTTTCTCTTTCCGGTTGCGTCTAATTTCTTAGGTACTATTAACACGGGCTGCTCCATGGTGAATTGGAGTGCTGGATTATGTCTTGGTCTAATAAGTCTGCTACTTGTCTGTCAGCTTCTTCTTGGCTTGCATGAGGTAGTCTATATGCTTTTGTAAAAATTGGCTTATTGTCTGTTAACTCGATATTATGTTTTACTGTGTTGGTGAATGTTAATGGTATTCCTTCGCAATGGAATGTCTCGGTATTCAAAACATAAGTTTTTAATTGCTCTTTCTTCTTCTTGATTGATGTCGGTATTGAAGCGGATGTTAGTTAAATTTTCTCTTAACATTTTGTCATGTTCTATTGGGTTGTAATCGTTTTCTAAATTTTCGTCTATTTCCATTTCGTTAAAATTTAGTTCTTCTACGTTAATTGGGGCTGTCAGTGATAATTCTACGGGATAGTCGTTTGAATTTAATATTGTTGTGGTTGCAAAATTATCTTCTATTTGAACTAAGGCAGTTGGGGTTTCTACTCCTTGTTGAAATGTCATATGATTTATTATTCCTAAATTTTTGTTAGATTTTACTGGGATTTTTATTTTTCTTTCCGTTCGGGGTTCTATAGTGTATTTTTATTCAACTTGTGTGTTTTGAAATTTAATTGGGATTTTTCCGTATTTTGTCCTTAATAAGCGATTTTTAATGTCAATGTTGGCTCCTAATTTTCTTAGAAGGTCCATTCCGATTAATCCGTCATATTTGTCGTTAAATTCGAATACACAAAATTTATGTTTCATTTTAACATTAAATGTTCTCGGTAAGGGTATATTGGCTACGAATTGGTGTAGTGTTGTTTGATGGGCTGTTTTAATTTTGAATGGTTCTCTTTCTACATAATCTAAATAATATTTTTGTACGGTTCTGGGGCTAATTAATGTTTTTGATGATCCGGTGTCGATTAATAGTTTGAATTTAGCGTGAGGTATTTCTATGTATGGTAATACTAAATGATTTATGTTATTTAAGTTTACTAAGTTTGGTTGTCTATGAATGGGTCCATTTGAAAATTTGAGTTTGAGTTTTCGTCGTCGTACTCGTAAGTTTCGTATTGTTCGTCACGTTCGTAAGTTTCTGCATGGTTTGATTTATTGTTCGTAGGTGTCTCAATGTAATTATTCTGGTCAGTGTCAAATTTTTCTATTTCTTGATGGAATAGTTCTTTCGATGTAAAATTGCGTTTCTGATGAGGGTTTGGTCGGATATGTGTTATTTTTGTATTTTGTCTGGTGTTACCAGATGAGGTATCCATTGGTGTTGGTTTGTAATAATTATTAGGGTTGTTATTATTATTAGTCATTGGTGTATTTCTATTGGGGTTTGCGTTGAATGCTGGTCTTTGTTGGTTTAGGTTTTGATTAAATCTTGGTTGGAATGCTGATTTCGTAAAAGTTGGGTTAAATGTTGGTTTTGAAAAATGTTTAAATTGATTATTAAAATTTGTATTGTTGAAGCTGGGGTTATTAATTCGCGGTTGATTTGTTTGTGCGTTAAAGGGTGTGAATTTTTGTTGAGGGATTGTTTGTCTTGTGGCTTGTATGGTTTTTATTGGTGAATAACTTTTATTCACGTTGGGATTGTATAGTCTGTTACAGTAATACATTACATTTTCTTCTTCTATGACTAGGTTCATAGCTTCCTCTAGATTTTGGGGTCGTTGGAATCTGATTTTATCCGATAGTCGTTCTGGCAAAGCGTTTATGTATGTGTCTAGTGCCATTTTGTCATACATTTTTGTTTTTAGATGTCTAACGTTTTGATCGGGTTCTTCGATTTTTAATTTTGTTAGTATTAAACTTCTCACGTCTTGGCATTTCATTCCGAATTGGTAGGGGGATTGGTTGTGTTCCATTCTAAGGTTTATTAGGTCTCGTACCAGGCATTTTATGTTACGTTGGTCTCCAAAATATGCAATTAGTAGCTGTTTAAACTCCTGCCATTCTTGTAAATCGTCCCTACTGGCGATTAAGGTTAGTGCCTTTCCGGTTAGTTTACTAATTATTAAGCGAATAAGCAATGAATTTCTTTCGTTATCTCCGGGTTTGTAGAAGGTTTTTAGGAACATTTCAGCTGCTCCAATGAAATTTACAAGATGGGCCTGCGTGCCATCAAATATCTGTATTGTCTCTAAATAGAGACGCATGTCTGTGCTACTCATGTTGGTTAAGGGTTGTTTTCGATTTTGGGTAATTTCAAATTTATTTTTTTTTTTGAATTGAGGTTTATTTCGCTATTTTTATTGTTATTTTTGCTTCGGATTTACTAATTTTTCGTTTGGGTTGTGAAATTTCAAATTTTGTAAAAATTGGGGTTGATTTTCTATTTGTAACGTTAATTATGCTTTGGATGTATTAATTTTCCTTTTGGATTGGATAATTTCGAATCTTGCAAAAATTTGGGTTGGTTTTGCTATTTGTAGCGTAATTATGCTTGGGATGTATTAATTTTTCTTTTGGTTTGAATAATTTCGAATTTTGTAAAAATTTGGGTTGGTTTTGCTATTTGTAGCGTAATTATGCTTGGGATGTATTAATTTTTCTTTTGGATTGAATAATTTCGAATTTTGTAAAAATTTGGGTTGGTTTAGCTATTTGAAACGTTAATTTTGGTTTTGGTTTGTTAATTTTTCATTTAGATTGGGTAATTTTGAATTCTGTAAAAATTGGGGATGATTTTCCTATTTGAAACGTTAATTTCGGTTTGGATCTATTAATTTTTCAATTAAGTTAGGTAATTTCAATGTTTGTAAAGATTGAGATTTATTTTGCTATTTTTAGCGTTATTTTTGGTTAGGATTTGTTAATTTTCAGTTTGGATTGGGTAAATAAAAATTTGGTAACGGTTGTGATTGATTTTGTTATTTTTCAGCGTTATTTTTGGTTAGGATTTGTTAATTTTAAGTTTAGATTGTGGAAATAAAAATTTGGTAAGATTGAGGTTTATTTTGCTATTTTCCAGCGTTATTTTTGGTTTGAATTTGTTAATTTTAAGTTTGGATTGGGTAAATAAAAATTTACATAGTGCGGTGATGTACTCGTGAGATTTATATTCAGTAATGTTGAATTAATTACCGTAGTCTTGGATTTGCCTGTTTTTATCTTTCTGAAGAATAGTTTCTCTCGGTATTTACTCTGTTTTCCGTTAGTTCAGTTCTGTTAATTCGTAATTAATACTCTTTCCGTGGGTTTTGAGTTGCATAAACGTACAGTTCGTCTGTCTTGTATTCTAATTATAACTTGAGGTTAATTACTTCTGTACTTTATTGTTGCAATTTAAATACTTAAGTTGTAGTCTTTGTTATTTAATCACGTTTCTTGGTAATAATTGCGTACGTATGACTATACTTGTTGAGGTAGTTAACACTTACAGGTGTTAATAGAAATTTATAGGAATTACTAATTTACTTTCCGTACTTGCTAATGCTTTGCATAAAGTGTTACGTCTAGTTTTATTCTTAGATCTCTTGGTATTGAATCTCTCCGTAATGTTAGTTTTCAGATTACAATTATGATCGTTGTAATTTAAGGCTTCTTATGATGACCGTTTAACTGCACTTTATAATTTGATGAGTAATTTTTAATTGAAAAACGTTTAGCTTTTATTCTGTGTTTGTTGCAATTGTACACGCTTTTATGGATTAATTAAATGCAAAACTGCGTTGCTTTGGTTCTGAAGTTATTGCAATTCTCTGAGGTTTTTAATAAAGGATGCTTTTTTCGCGACTTTGCTTATCTTAGGTGGTTTTAGGTTAACGTAGCAGAGTGTTTTGCTATAATTTATAAGGTCAATGGTTTTAAATAATCGTTCCGTGACTGCTTTGAAAAATTAGCTTTAGCTTTTGCGTTAGTTTACCGGTTTAAAACGTGGTTTGAATCGCGCTTCTTATTTGGTGTTAGTGAATGTGCGCATGTTTATTTTTGGATTATTTTGAGTTTGTTTTTAATAATTGTGGTAAGAATCTCTTTTAAATTCAAGTCTCATTTGCTTTTTTAAAGAACAAAAATCTCTTTAACATTCGTCTCATAGATTAATACTTTCTCAAAATAAGGTCTCGTTATTTTTTTGGAAATAATTCACTTTGTAATTATTTTCAAAACAATATTCATAAAAATAAAATTCATAAAACAATAATAATAAATGGTAATCAATAATAATAATACTAGCATATATCAATTGTAGTTTCTGGTTAAAAAAAAAGGTATGGAAATGAACTTACATTAATTTCATCTGTTTCTTTGGTGGGCTCGATCGATGCTGTATCTTGTCCACCTTGGTTTGTTTGTTGGCTTTAGACGATTCTTGTTCTGCGTCCAACTTGGTTTGTTGTTGGATTTAGACGATTCTTGTTCTGCGTCCAACTTGGTTTGGGTTCTGCCAAAATTTCGAATTAAAATTCTTGGTCACCAATCTTCCGATTTTTGGATTTTTAGTGCCCTTTTGACATCCGTTACGACTGCGCCAGTTAAGGTTCGGGCCTTTAGAGCTGTGTTTTTAAAAAACAACTTCAAACACTTAACAAAAAATTTAATAACTTAAACAGAAATTACAATGAAATTTAGAATAGCTGGTTCATAATAACTTTAATAAAAAATAATTAATTGTACTGGGCGAGTAGTCTAGGTAGACAACAATGCAAAAGCTGTAAACTCAGACTGACTGCCGGGCATTGAGCTCCCGGGCTTTTTATAATAACCTGCCCCTCACACGGCTTGTGGGAACTTGCAGATCTCATGTCTGCTTTACACTTTGTTACAATGTATCAATCTTAATTCTAAGTAATTGCGGTCTGTTGACCGCCTGTGACCTGCCACCTGCAGTATCACTGCCCTCACGGATGCAAAGTTGCATGTCCGTTCTCATGAACTGTCGATAACCTCTCTGGGTTATCCTTGTGTTACAATGTTGCATTGAACTTATACTTTTACTTATCAATTTCTAATAATTCCTATTAGATTCAATATATCAATATATATATAGGTAATTGGGGGATACATAACTCGCGTGTCCGAGCAACAAATTATTTGACGGAGTTATTACTTAAGTTATTGCGTTAAAGGTACTCTCAATATTCCAAAATATTTTTTTTTTCATTATTCCACTATATTTTTCGCTAATGTTTTTTTATGATCTGAGAGCACATAAAAAGCACATAATTCTGACCTATTCGTTTCTTCTACTACGGCACTCAAATTGCATTTTTTAATATGGCTGTGCTAACTTTAATCTTAAGATAGCGCAGCCATTGTTTTTAATGAAACGGCTGGAGCAACAAAATCGGGAATAAAGCAACAAATGAGCACAAAATTCCTGTACAGATCGGATTCGATTGTGCTGAACTGGCTGTGTCAGCTTAATACGTATGCTAAAAAGTCGTTAAGATGGAAGGAGGAACGCGTGAACAAACACGTTTAGCCTATTCTGAACAAGACAACTTAGTTATCGCACGGCTAGATTCAGTTGTGATAGGGTGGCTCAAACGGGGTTGAAATGCGTCAAAAACTATATAGTGACGAACTTGGAATTCCGTAGATCCTAATTCTTGATGAAAAATGACTGCAATTACAGAAATACTTACGAAAAAATATGTATATCAAAATAAAGATTATGTCGTCCGCAGGTGGAGTCAAGTCGATAGCAATTGGCGAAGGCTTCCTACAATATTGAAATTAAACGTATGCTTACAATCTCCCCGTCATACCTTAAATGAATGGACAATATATTGTTAATAAATCGTTAAATAGGGGTATACTTTTACTTTATCTTTTATTTACCTGTAAGACATTTTGAATTTCGCGCCATTCTTAAGATGGCGACATTGTTGTGAAGTTCGTGCTTGAGTCGAGTTGATTACTTTATGCTTATGTGTACAGGTGCTTATGAAATTAGAAGAATAAAAATTAGTTTATTATTTTGCAATCGAAATTATTTTTTAATAATTTATGAACCAACCTTACAACCTCAGGTGTGGGGTTATGGTATAAAAATTAATGTGAATTGTATTTCGAATTATGATGTGAGGTTATGTCAGGGGGTAGTCACTCTATAGGCGGTTTTAAAATAAAGTTTTTGGCGCCACCAGCCGCATTGAAACTGAGTAAAAATTGAAAATTTTACAGATATCTGTAACTGTCAATCAAAATGAGCTGCGCGTTTCACAAAATGACGATGACCACACCGACCAACGTTTGTTTCATTCCGTATCTATTTTTGGTACAGTAGCGGTAATTTCAGGCGAAAAGTATTATAATATCACAGTTTAGAAAGTGTGCAGTTTTCTATTATGAAAACAGGGATGCAATTCGACATAGATTTTTCAATCCAAAGAAATTTTTGTATGTTTATTATCAGTGGATGGATTTAATTGGAACAGCTTCTCTGAAAAAAAATGGATCATGCATTGGTTTACAAAAATTTACGTTTGCCATGCTCATTTTGTTCCAGAGGATATTTGTCGAAATACGTATGTAGTTTCAAATAAGCATCTTTATATTTTTATTTTACCAATATTTAAATTTAAATAAATACTTGTGAAACTTAAGTTTGTATTGATTTGATTACTTTTTAACATAAAAGCATAAACCTTTCTTAAGGAAATCACAGGTTTATCTACCCCTTTTAATGAATGGAATGATAAGTGATTCGATAGATCTTTCTTATAACAATTTTGAATATACAGTTAGTAAAATATAAAATGTGGTACAGATATGTAATACATTGAACAAACTGTAAGTGCAGTATTTAACTAAACAAGTATAGTACTCAACAGCAGTGTTCAATGAATTACAATATGAGATTACATTTTATATTTACCTAATTTGTATAAATTTCCAAGCAATACATTTGAAATTTCTGCTAAATACGCATTTAGTGGCATTTTTCCGTCAGATGGCGTTTATCACTAGTTAAGCTTCAATCTGCGTGATGGCGCAAAACTTAATTGTAATTGCTCATGTACAGTGACGCATCTCTTGTATTATTGGTCTGTAGGTTATGTGCGACGGCTACATATTTTAATTTGGATAACCACGTTTTGTTTATTTTGAAAATGGAGGATAGTGTTAACGAAAATAATCGTGTATTAACAAGTAATGAGAATTTCGAACAATTTGCGCGTCAATATTCACAAACCACTTCGGCGGAAAATAAATTTGGTGTGTTAAGCAATGTTAATCAGGATGGTCAACGACCTTTGCAAGTTTTAAGTAGTAGTAACGAAAAAGTCAGCAGCGACTCCGACACATTTATGAGTACAATTACTGCATTATTACAACAAAATATGCAAATGCTAGAAATGCTAAAAATTAGTCAACAACAAACACCTCGACAGCATCCTGAAACCACTACCATAAACATGATACCTGATGTTATGAAAACTATTAATATGTTTGATGGACAAAAGGGGCCTAATGCAGATTTGTGTGAAGTTAGCGATGACTTTTCCCAGCGATGACTTTTGTAAGACTGACATGCATAAGATGACGTCAAGAAAGAATCAGCGGAAAGGCATCGCTGAGCTGTCAAATTATAAAATACGCTCTAACTAAACGAACACAATGCACACTGCATCAATATTTTTAAAATATATTTAACAATTGTGCGTAATTAATAAAAGAGATTCTTTACAAACTTAGAATAATTTTAATATCACACCTAAGTAGTCATACCCCATAGCCAGAAATAAGAGTAGTTTTGAGTACATAAAATGAGCAAAATATTCTTATTTCCTTTTTTTTTTAATTTTGGCGAAGTTCTTAAAGTGCAAACGATCGCTATAAATTGCTCATATTAAACACCACCGAAGGCATCTAAATACAAATTTTCAATCCCGTATCGAGGGAGGAAAATAGTTTTGAGTCCATACAATGACCAAAATATTATTATTTCCTTTTTTTTTAAATTTTGGCGAAGTTCTTAAAGTGCAAACGATCGCTATAAATTGGTCATATTAAACACCACCGAAGGCATCTAAATACAAATTTTCAAGCCCGTATCGAGGGAGGAAAATAGTTTTGAGTATATACAATGAGCAAAATATTATTATTTCCTTTTTTTTTAAATTTTGGCGAAGTTCTTAAAGTGCAAACGATCGCTATAAATTGGTCATATTAAACACCACCGAAGGCATCTAAATACAAATTTTCAATCCCGTATCGAGGGAGGAAAATAGTTTTGAGTCCATACAATGACCAAAATATTATTATTTCCTTTTTTTTTAAATTTTGGCGAAGTTCTTAAAGTGCAAACGATCGCTATAAATTGGTCATATTAAACACCACCGAAGGCATCTAAATACAAATTTTCAAGCCCGTATCGAGGGAGGAAAATAGTTTTGAGTATATACAATGAGCAAAATTATTATTTCCAAATTTTTCAATTTTGGCGAAGTTCTTAAAGTGCAAACGATTCGCTATAAAATTGGTCAAAATTAAACACCACCAAGCATCTAAATACAAATTTGCAAGCCCGTAAGAAGAGGAAAATAGTTTTGAGTCATTACAACGACCAAGCAATCTAAATCAAATTTTAATTGTATCGAAGGTTGAAAGTGCAAATTCGCTATAAATTGGTCATATTAATTACTCCGAAGGCATCTAAATACAAATTTTCAACCCGTATCGAAGGTGCAAAATAGTTTTGAGTATATACAAACACCAGAAAGGTATTAAATTACAAATTTTCAATTTTGGCCAGTTCTTAAAGTGCAAACGATTCGCTATAAAATTGGTCAAAATTAATTATCTCCGAAGGCATCTAAATACAAATTTGCAACCCGTATCGAGGGAGGAAAATAGTTTTGAGTATATACAATGACCAAAATATTATTATTTCATTTTTAATTTTGAAGTTCTTAAAGTGCAAACGATCGCTATAAATTGGTCATATTAAACACCACCGAAGGCATCTAAATACAAATTTTCAATCCCGTATCGAGGGAGGAAAATAGTTTTGAGTCATACAATGACAAAATATTATTATTTCTTATAAATTTTGGCAAGTTCTAGGGAAAAGTTGCTATAAATGTACTAAAATATTATTATTTCCTTTTTAAATTTTCAAGCTATAAGTGCAAACGATCGCTATAAATTGGTCATATTAAACACCACCGAAGGCATCTAAATACAAATTTTCAAGCCCGTATCAAGGAAAGTTTGTATAAATTGGCAAAAAAAACCTTAAATTTCAAATTTTCAAGCCCGTATCGAGGGAGGAAAATAGTTTTGAGTATATACAATGAGCAAAATATTATTATTTCCTTTTTTAAATTTTGGCGAAGTTCTTAAAGTGCAAACGATCGCTATAAATTGGTCATATTAAACACCACCGAAGGCATCTAAATACAAATTTTCAAGCCCGTATCGAGGGAGGAAAATAGTTTTGAGTATATACAATGAGCAAAATATTATTATTTCCTTTTTTTAAATTTTGGCGAAGTTCTTAAAGTGCAAACGATCGCTATAAATTGGTCATATTAAACACCACCGAAGGCATCTAAATACAAATTTTCAAGCCCGTATCGAGGGAGGAAAATAGTTTTGAGTATATACAATGAGCAAAATATTATTATTTCCTTTTTTTAATTTTGGCGAAGTTCTTAAAGTGCAAACGATCGCTATAAATTGGTCATATTAAACACCACCGAAGGCATCTAAATACAAATTTTCAAGCCCGTATCGAGGGAGGAAAATAGTTTTGAGTATATACAATGAGCAAAATATTATTATTTCCTTTTTTAAATTTTGGCGAAGTTCTTAAAGTGCAAACGATCGCTATAAATTGGTCATATTAAACACCACCGAAGGCATCTAAATACAAATTTTCAAGCCCGTATCGAGGGAGGAAAATAGTTTTGAGTATATACAATGAGCAAAATATTATTATTTCCTTTTTTTAATTTTGGCGAAGTTCTTAAAGTGCAAACGATCGCTATAAATTGGTCATATTAAACACCACCGAAGGCATCTAAATACAAATTTTCAAGCCCGTATCGAGGGAGGAAAATAGTTTTGAGTATATACAATGAGCAAAATATTATTATTTCCTTTTTTTTAATTTTGGCGAAGTTCTTAAAGTGCAAACGATCGCTATAAATTGGTCATATTAAACACCACCGAAGGCATCTAAATACAAATTTTCAAGCCCGTATCGAGGGAGGAAAATAGTTTTGAGTATATACAATGAGCAAAATATTATTATTTCCTTTTTTTAAATTTTGGCGAAGTTCTTAAAGTGCAAACGATCGCTATAAATTGGTCATATTAAACACCACCGAAGGCATCTAAATACAAATTTTCAAGCCCGTATCGAGGGAGGAAAATAGTTTTGAGTATATACAATGAGCAAAATATTATTATTTCCTTTTTAAATTTTGGCGAAGTTCTTAAAGTGCAAACGATCGCTATAAATTGGTCATATTAAACACCACCGAAGGCATCTAAATACAAATTTTCAAGCCCGTATCGAGGGAGGAAAATAGTTTTGAGTATATACAATGAGCAAAATATTATTATTTCCTTTTTTTAAATTTTGGCGAAGTTCTTAAAGTGCAAACGATCGCTATAAATTGGTCATATTAAACACCACCGAAGGCATCTAAATACAAATTTTCAAGCCCGTATCGAGGAGGAAAATAGTTTTGAGTATATACAATGAGCAAAATATTATTATTTCCTTTTTTAATTTTGGCGAAGTTCTTAAAGTGCAAACGATCGCTATAAATTGGTCATATTAAACACCACCGAAGGCATCTAAATACAAATTTTCAAGCCCTATCGAGGAGGAAAATAGTTTTGAGTATATACAATGAGCAAAATATTATTATTTCCTTTTTTAATTTTGGCGAAGTTCTTAAAGTGCAAACGATCGCTATAAATTGGTCATATTAAACACCACCGAAGGCATCTAAATACAAATTTTCAAGCCCGTATCGAGGAGGAAAATAGTTTTGAGTATTTTTTTTTTTTTTTTTTTTTTTTTTTTTTTTTTTTTTTTTTTTTTTTTTTTTTTTTTTTTTTTTTTTTTTTTTTTTTTTTTTTTTTTTTTTTTTTTTTTTTTTTTTTTTTTTTTTTTTTTTTTTTTTTTTTTTTTTTATTAAACACCACCGAAGGCATCTAAATACAAATTTTCAAGCCCGTATCGAGGGAGGAAAATAGTTTTGAGTATATACAATGAGCAAAATATTATTATTTCCTTTTTTAAATTTTGGCGAAGTTCTTAAAGTGCAAACGATCGCTATAAATTGGTCATATTAAACACCACCGAAGGCATCTAAATACAAATTTTCAAGCCCGTATCGAGGGAGGAAAATAGTTTTGAGTATATACAATGAGCAAAATATTATTATTTTTTTTAAATTTTGGCGAAGTTCTTAAAGTGCAAACGATCGCTATAAATTGGTCATATTAAACACCACCGAAGGCATCTAAATACAAATTTTCAAGCCCGTATCGAGGGAGGAAAATAGTTTTGAGTATATACAATGAGCAAAATATTATTATTTCCTTTTTTAAATTTTGGCGAAGTTCTTAAAGTGCAAACGATCGCTATAAATTGGTCATATTAAACACCACCGAAGGCATCTAAATACAAATTTTCAAGCCCGTATCGAGGGAGGAAAATAGTTTTGAGTATATACAATGAGCAAAATATTATTATTTCCTTTTTTAATTTTGGCGAAGTTCTTAAAGTGCAAACGATCGCTATAAATTGGTCATATTAAACACCACCGAAGGCATCTAAATACAAATTTTCAAGCCCGTATCGAGGGAGGAAAATAGTTTTGAGTATATACAATGAGCAAAATATTATTATTTCCTTTTTTTAATTTTGGCGAAGTTCTTAAAGTGCAAACGATCGCTATAAATTGGTCATATTAAACACCACCGAAGGCATCTAAATACAAATTTTCAAGCCCGTATCGAGGGAGGAAAATAGTTTTGAGTATATACAATGAGCAAAATATTATTATTTCCTTTTTTAATTTTGGCGAAGTTCTTAAAGTGCAAACGATCGCTATAAATTGGTCATATTAAACACCACCGAAGGCATCTAAATACAAATTTTCAAGCCCGTATCGAGGGAGGAAAATAGTTTTGAGTATATACAATGAGCAAAATATTATTATTTCCTTTTTTAAATTTTGGCGAAGTTCTTAAAGTGCAAACGATCGCTATAAATTGGTCATATTAAACACCACCGAAGGCATCTAAATACAAATTTTCAAGCCCGTATCGAGGGAGGAAAATAGTTTTGAGTATATACAATGAGCAAAATTTATATTCCTTTTTAATTTTGGAAGTTTTAAAGGCAAAATTATAAATTGTTTTAAACCCGAAGGCTCTAAATCAAATTTTCAGCCCTATAGGGGAAAATATTTTATAAAATTTCTTTTTTAATTTGATTAAAAAATGTAACCGAAGGCATCTAAATACAAATTTTCAAGCCCGTATCGAGGGAGGAAAATAGTTTTGAGTATATACAATGAGCAAAATATTATTATTTCCTTTTTTAATTTTGGCGAAGTTCTTAAAGTGCAAACGATCGCTATAAATTGGTCATATTAAACACCACCGAAGGCATCTAAATACAAATTTTCAAGCCCGTATCGAGGAGGAAAATAGTTTTGAGTATATACAATGAGCAAAAATTATTATTTCCTTTTTTAAATTTTGGCGAAGTTCTTAAAGTGCAAACGATCGCTATAAATTGGTCATATTAAACACCACCGAAGGCATCTAAATACAAATTTTCAAGCCCGTATCGAGGGAGGAAAATAGTTTTGAGTATATACAATGAGCAAAATATTATTATTTCCTTTTTTAAATTTTGGCGAAGTTCTTAAAGTGCAAACGATCGCTATAAATTGGTCATATTAAACACCACCGAAGGCATCTAAATACAAATTTTCAAGCCCGTATCGAGGGAGGAAAATAGTTTTGAGTATATACAATGAGCAAAATATTATTATTTCCTTTTTAAATTTTGGCGAAGTTCTTAAAGTGCAAACGATCGCTATAAATTGGTCATATTAAACACCACCGAAGGCATCTAAATACAAATTTTCAAGCCCTATCGAGGGAGGAAAATAGTTTTGAGTATACAATGAGCAAAATATTATTATTTCCTTTTTTAAATTTTGGCGAAGTTCTTAAAGTGCAAACGATCGCTATAAATTGGTCATATTAAACACCACCGAAGGCATCTAAATACAAATTTTCAAGCCCGTATCGAGGGAGGAAAATAGTTTTGAGTATATACAATGAGCAAAATATTATTATTTCCTTTTTTAAATTTTGGCGAAGTTCTTAAAGTGCAAACGATCGCTATAAATTGGTCATATTAAACACCACCGAAGGCATCTAAATACAAATTTTCAAGCCCGTATCGAGGGAGGAAAATAGTTTTGAGTATATACAATGAGCAAAATATTATTATTTCCTTTTTAATTTTGGAAGTTCTTAAAGTGCAAACGATCGCTATAAATTGGTCATATTAAACACCACCGAAGGCATCTAAATACAAATTTTCAAGCCCGTATCGAGGAGGAAAATAGTTTTGAGTATATACAATGAGCAAAATATTATTTCCTTTTTTTAAATTTTGGCGAAGTTCTTAAAGTGCAAACGATCGCTATAAATTGGTCATATTAAACACCACCGAAGGCATCTAAATACAAATTTTCAAGCCCGTATCGAGGAGGAAAATAGTTTTGAGTATATACAATGAGCAAAATATTATTATTTCCTTTTTTTAAATTTTGCGAAGTTCTTAAAGTGCAAACGATCGCTATAAATTGGTCATATTAAACACCACCGAAGGCATCTAAATACAAATTTTCAAGCCCGTATCGAGGAGGAAAATAGTTTTGAGTATACAATGAGCAAAATATTATTATTTCCTATTTTTAAATTTTGGCAAGTTCTTAAAGTGCAAACGATCGCTATAAATTGGTCATATTAAACACCACCGAAGGCATCTAAATACAAATTTTCAAGCCGTATCGAGGAGGAAAATAGTTTTAGTATACAATGAGCAAAATATTATTTTCTTTTTTAAATTTTGGCGAAGTTCTTAAAGTGCAAACGATCGCTATAAATTGGTCATATTAAACACCACCGAAGGCATCTAAATACAAATTTTCAAGCCCGTATCGAGAGGAAAATAGTTTTGAGTATAAATGAGCAAAATATTATTATTTCCTTTTTAATTTGGCGAAGTTCTTAAAGTGCAAACGATCGCTATAAATTGGTCATATTAAACACCACCGAAGGCATCTAAATACAAATTTTCAAGCCCTATCGAGGAGGAAAATAGTTTTGAGTATATACAATGAGCAAAATATTATTTTTTTTTTTATTTTGGAAGTTCTTAAAGTGCAAACGATCGCTATAAATTGGTCATATTAAACACCACCGAAGGCATCTAAATACAAATTTTCAAGCCCGTATCGAGGAAATAGTTTTGAGTATATACAATGAGCAAAATATTATTATTTCCTTTTTTTAAATTTTGGCGAAGTTCTTAAAGTGCAAACGATCGCTATAAATTGGTCATATTAAACACCACCGAAGGCATCTAAATACAAATTTTCAAGCCCGTATCGAGGGAGGAAAATAGTTTTGAGTATATACAATGAGCAAAATATTATTATTTCCTTTTTTTTAAATTTTGGCGAAGTTCTTAAAGTGCAAACGATCGCTATAAATTGGTCATATTAAACACCACCGAAGGCATCTAAATACAAATTTTCAAGCCCGTATCGAGGGAGGAAAATAGTTTTGAGTATATACAATGAGCAAAAATTATTATTTCCTTTTTTTTTTTTTTTTTTTTTAAAAAAAAAAAAAAAAAAAAATACAAAAAAGGGGGAGGAAAATAGTTTTGAGTATATACAATGAGCAAAATATTATTATTTCCTTTTTTTAAATTTTGGCGAAGTTCTTAAAGTGCAAACGATCGCTATAAATTGGTCATATTAAACACCACCGAAGGCATCTAAATACAAATTTTCAAGCCCGTATCGAGGGAGGAAAATAGTTTTGAGTATATACAATGAGCAAAATATTATTATTTCCTTTTTTAATTTTGGCGAAGTTCTTAAAGTGCAAACGATCGCTATAAATTGGTCATATTAAACACCACCGAAGGCATCTAAATACAAATTTTCAAGCCCGTATCGAGGGAGGAAAATAGTTTTGAGTATATACAATGAGCAAAATATTATTATTTCCTTTTTTTAATTTTGGCGAAGTTCTTAAAGTGCAAACGATCGCTATAAATTGGTCATATTAAACACCACCGAAGGCATCTAAATACAAATTTTCAAGCCCGTATCGAGGGAGGAAAATAGTTTTGAGTATACAATGAGCAAAATATTATTATTTCCTTTTTTAAATTTTGGCGAAGTTCTTAAAGTGCAAACGATCGCTATAAATTGGTCATATTAAACACCACCGAAGGCATCTAAATACAAATTTTCAAGCCCGTATCGAGGGAGGAAAATAGTTTTGAGTAATACAATGAGCAAAATATTATTATTTCCTTTTTTAAATTTTGGCGAAGTTCTTAAAGTGCAAACGATCGCTATAAATTGGTCATATTAAACACCACCGAAGGCATCTAAATACAAATTTTCAAGCCCGTATCGAGGGAGGAAAATAGTTTTGAGTATATACAATGAGCAAAATATTATTATTTCCTTTTTTAATTTTGGCGAAGTTCTTAAAGTGCAAACGATCGCTATAAATTGGTCATATTAAACACCACCGAAGGCATCTAAATACAAATTTTCAAGCCCGTATCGAGGGAGGAAAATAGTTTTGAGTATACAATGAGCAAAATATTATTATTTCCTTTTTTTAAATTTTGGCGAAGTTCTTAAAGTGCAAACGATCGCTATAAATTGGTCATATTAAACACCACCGAAGGCATCTAAATACAAATTTTCAAGCCCGTATCGAGGGAGGAAAATAGTTTTGAGTATATACAATGAGCAAAATATTATTATTTCTTTTTTAAATTTTGGCGAAGTTCTTAAAGTGCAAACGATCGCTATAAATTGGTCATATTAAACACCACCGAAGGCATCTAAATACAAATTTTCAAGCCCGTATCGAGGGAGGAAAATAGTTTTGAGTATATACAATGAGCAAAATATTATTATTTCCTTTTTTAATTTTGGCGAAGTTCTTAAAGTGCAAACGATCGCTATAAATTGGTCATATTAAACACCACCGAAGGCATCTAAATACAAATTTTCAAGCCCGTATCGAGGGAGGAAAATAGTTTTGAGTATATACAATGAGCAAAATATTATTATTTCCTTTTTTTAATTTTGGCGAAGTTCTTAAAGTGCAAACGATCGCTATAAATTGGTCATATTAAACACCACCGAAGGCATCTAAATACAAATTTTCAAGCCCGTATCGAGGGAGGAAAATAGTTTTGAGTATATACAATGAGCAAAATATTATTATTTCCTTTTTTAAATTTTGGCAAGTTCTTAAAGTGCAAACGATCGCTATAAATTGGTCATATTAAACACCACCGAAGGCATCTAAATACAAATTTTCAAGCCCGTATCGAGGGAGGAAAATAGTTTTGAGTAATACAATGAGCAAAATATTATTATTTCTTTTTTAAATTTTGGCGAAGTTCTTAAAGTGCAAACGATCGCTATAAATTGGTCATATTAAACACCACCGAAGGCATCTAAATACAAATTTTCAAGCCCGTATCGAGGGAGGAAAATAGTTTTGAGTCATACAATGACAAAATATTATTATTTCCTTTTTTAAATTTTGGCGAAGTTCTTAAAGTGCAAACGATCGCTATAAATTGGTCATATTAAACACCACCGAAGGCATCTAAATACAAATTTTCAAGCCCGTATCGAGGGAGGAAAATAGTTTTGAGTATACAATGAGCAAAATATTATTATTTCCTTTTTTAAATTTTGGCGAAGTTCTTAAAGTGCAAACGATCGCTATAAATTGGTCATATTAAACACCACCGAAGGCATCTAAATACAAATTTTCAAGCCCGTATCGAGGAGGAAAATAGTTTTGAGTACATACAATGAGCAAAATATTATTATTTCCTTTTTTTAAATTTTGGCGAAGTTCTTAAAGTGCAAACGATCGCTATAAATTGGTCATATTAAACACCACCGAAGGCATCTAAATACAAATTTTCAAGCCCGTATCGAGGGAGGAAAATAGTTTTGAGTAATACAATGAGCAAAATATTATTATTTCCTTTTTAAATTTTGAAGTTCTTAAAGTGCAAACGATCGCTATAAATTGGTCATATTAAACACCACCGAAGGCATCTAAATACAAATTTTCAACCCGTATCGAGGGAGGAAAATAGTTTTGAGTCATACAATGACAAAATATTATTATTTCTTTTTTTTAAATTTTGGCGAAGTTCTTAAAGTGCAAACGATCGCTATAAATTGGTCATATTAAACACCACCGAAGGCATCTAAATACAAATTTTCAACCCGTATCGAGGGAGGAAAATAGTTTTGAGTCATACAATGACAAAATATTATTATTTCCTTTTTAAATTTTGGCAAGTTCTTAAAGTGCAAACGATCGCTATAAATTGGTCATATTAAACACCACCGAAGGCATCTAAATACAAATTTTCAAGCCCGTATCGAGGGAGGAAAATAGTTTTGAGTATATACAATGAGCAAAATATTATTATTTCCTTTTTTTAAATTTTGGCGAAGTTCTTAAAGTGCAAACGATCGCTATAAATTGGTCATATTAAACACCACCGAAGGCATCTAAATACAAATTTTCAAGCCCGTATCGAGGGAGGAAAATAGTTTTGAGTATATACAATGAGCAAAATATTATTATTTCCTTTTTTTTTAAATTTTGGCGAAGTTCTTAAAGTGCAAACGATCGCTATAAATTGGTCATATTAAACACCACCGAAGGCATCTAAATACAAATTTTCAACCCGTATCGAGGGAGGAAAATAGTTTTGAGTCATACAATGAGCCAAAATATTATTATTTCCTTTTTTAAATTTTGGCGAAGTTCTTAAAGTGCAAACGATCGCTATAAATTGGTCATATTAAACACCACCGAAGGCATCTAAATACAAATTTTCAACCCGTATCGAGGGAGGAAAATAGTTTTGAGTAATACAATGAGCAAAATATTATTATTTCCTTTTTTAAATTTTGGCGAAGTTCTTAAAGTGCAAACGATCGCTATAAATTGGTCATATTAAACACCACCGAAGGCATCTAAATACAAATTTTCAAGCCCGTATCGAGGGAGGAAAATAGTTTTGAGTAATACAATGAGCAAAATATTATTATTTCCTTTTTTAAATTTTGGCAAGTTCTTAAAGTGCAAACGATCGCTATAAATTGGTCATATTAAACACCACCGAAGGCATCTAAATACAAATTTTCAAGCCCGTATCGAGGAGGAAAATAGTTTTGAGTCATACAATGAGCAAAATATTATTATTTCCTTTTTTTAAATTTTGGCGAAGTTCTTAAAGTGCAAACGATCGCTATAAATTGGTCATATTAAACACCACCGAAGGCATCTAAATACAAATTTTCAAGCCCGTATCGAGGGAGGAAAATAGTTTTGAGTATATACAATGAGCAAAATATTTTATTTCCTTTTTTTAAATTTTGGCGAAGTTCTTAAAGTGCAAACGATCGCTATAAATTGGTCATATTAAACACCACCGAAGGCATCTAAATACAAATTTTCAAGCCCGTATCGAGGGAGGAAAATAGTTTTGAGTCATACAATGACCAAAATATTATTATTTCCTTTTTTTTTAAATTTTGGCGAAGTTCTTAAAGTGCAAACGATCGCTATAAATTGGTCATATTAAACACCACCGAAGGCATCTAAATACAAATTTTCAAGCCCGTATCGAGGGAGGAAAATAGTTTTGAGTATCATACAATGAGCAAAATATTATTATTTCCTTTTTTAAATTTTGGCGAAGTTCTTAAAGTGCAAACGATCGCTATAAATTGGTCATATTAAACACCACCGAAGGCATCTAAATACAAATTTTCAATCCCGTATCGAGGGAGGAAAATAGTTTTGAGTCCATACAATGACCAAAATATTATTATTTCCTTTTTTTTTAAATTTTGGCGAAGTTCTTAAAGTGCAAACGATCGCTATAAATTGGTCATATTAAACACCACCGAAGGCATCTAAATACAAATTTTCAAGCCCGTATCGAGGGAGGAAAATAGTTTTGAGTACATACAATGAGCAAAATATTATTATTTCCTTTTTTAAATTTTGGCGAAGTTCTTAAAGTGCAAACGATCGCTATAAATTGGTCATATTAAACACCACCGAAGGCATCTAAATACAAATTTTCAAGCCCGTATCGAGGGAGGAAAATAGTTTTGAGTATATACAATGAGCAAAATATTATTATTTCCTTTTTTTTTTTTTTTCCCCCCTATAAATTGGTCATATTAAACACCACCGAAGGCATCTAAATACAAATTTTCAAGCCCGTATCGAGGGAGGAAAATAGTTTTGAGTATATACAATGAGCAAAATATTATTATTTCCTTTTTTTAAATTTTGGCGAAGTTCTTAAAGTGCAAACGATCGCTATAAATTGGTCATATTAAACACCACCGAAGGCATCTAAATACAAATTTTCAAGCCCGTATCGAGGGAGGAAAATAGTTTTGAGTACATACAATGACCAAAATATTATTATTTCCTTTTTTTTTAAATTTTGGCGAAGTTCTTAAAGTGCAAACGATCGCTATAAATTGGTCATATTACACACCACCGAAGGCATCTAAATACAAATTTTCAAGCCCGTATCGAGGGAGGAAAATAGTTTTGAGTACATACAATGAGCAAAATATTATTTCCTTTTTTTTTAAATTTTGGCGAAGTTCTTAAAGTGCAAACGATCGCTATAAATTGGTCATATTAAACACCACCGAAGGCATCTAAATACAAATTTTCAAGCCCGTATCGAGGGAGGAAAATAGTTTTGAGTACATACAATGAGCAAAATATTATTATTTCCTTTTTTTTTAAATTTTGGCGAAGTTCTTAAAGTGCAAACGATCGCTATAAATTGGTCATATTAAACACCACCGAAGGCATCTAAATACAAATTTTCAATCCCGTATCGAGGGAGGAAAATAGTTTTGAGTCCATACAATGACCAAAATATTATTATTTCCTTTTTTTTTAAATTTTGGCGAAGTTCTTAAAGTGCAAACGATCGCTATAAATTGGTCATATTAAACACCACCGAAGGCATCTAAATACAAATTTTCAACCCGTATCGAGGGAGGAAAATAGTTTTGAGTCCATACAATGAGCAAAATATTATTATTTCCTTTTTTTTTAAATTTTGGCGAAGTTCTTAAAGTGCAAACGATCGCTATAAATTGGTCATATTAAACACCACCGAAGGCATCTAAATACAAATTTTCAAGCCCGTATCGAGGGAGGAAAATAGTTTTGAGTATATACAATGAGCAAAATATTATTATTTCCTTTTTTTTTAAATTTTGGCGAAGTTCTTAAAGTGCAAACGATCGCTATAAATTGGTCATATTAAACACCACCGAAGGCATCTAAATACAAATTTTCAAGCCCGTATCGAGGGAGGAAAATAGTTTTGAGTACATAAATGAGCAAAATATTATTATTTCCTTTTTTAAATTTTGGCGAAGTTCTTAAAGTGCAAACGATCGCTATAAATTGGTCATATTAAACACCACCGAAGGCATCTAAATACAAATTTTCAAGCCCGTATCGAGGGAGGAAAATAGTTTTGAGTACATACAATGACCAAAATATTATTATTTCCTTTTTTAAATTTTGGCGAAGTTCTTAAAGTGCAAACGATCGCTATAAATTGGTCATATTAAACACCACCGAAGGCATCTAAATACAAATTTTCAAGCCCGTATCGAGGGAGGAAAATAGTTTTGAGTATATACAATGAGCAAAATATTATTATTTCCTTTTTTAAATTTTGGCGAAGTTCTTAAAGTGCAAACGATCGCTATAAATTGGTCATATTAAACACCACCGAAGGCATCTAAATACAAATTTTCAAGCCCGTATCGAGGGAGGAAAATAGTTTTGAGTACATACAATGACCAAAATATTATTATTTCCTTTTTTTTTAAATTTTGGCGAAGTTCTTAAAGTGCAAACGATCGCTATAAATTGGTCATATTAAACACCACCGAAGGCATCTAAATACAAATTTTCAAGCCCGTATCGAGGGAGGAAAATAGTTTTGAGTACCATACAATGAGCAAAATATTATTATTTCCTTTTTTTAAATTTTGGCGAAGTTCTTAAAGTGCAAACGATCGCTATAAATTGGTCATATTAAACACCACCGAAGGCATCTAAATACAAATTTTCAAGCCCGTATCGAGGGAGGAAAATAGTTTTGAGTATATACAATGAGCAAAATATTATTATTTCCTTTTTTTTAAATTTTGGCGAAGTTCTTAAAGTGCAAACGATCGCTATAAATTGGTCATATTAAACACCACCGAAGGCATCTAAATACAAATTTTCAAGCCCGTATCGAGGGAGGAAAATAGTTTTGAGTACATACAATGAGC